>JAOTRS010000019.1:3704699-3721134 GCA_028565755.1 Dinotopterus cunningtoni
TCTGAGAGATCACACATCCTTCTGTGTGTGTATGTGTGTGTATGTGTAAGAGAGAGAGAGAGAGAGAGAGAGAGAGATGGACTGGACACATTTTGCCATCTTTCAGAAAACACATTGATATGCATTGATGGTTTGTTGCATGCATGATTGTGGATGAAGATCGATATTATCTGAACTTTATACTGTGCTATAATCTGGCAGATGTGCAAACACATCGGCTGTGCAGAGGTGTGGCATGACCATAAGCTGCAGGTTTACAATACTGGCTTGTATAGCTTCTAGAGTGGACAGACATCATCTTTAAAAGCAGAACAAATGACTGAAGCCTTGCCAAGACCATCCCCTAGTGACTGGGCCATGTACTGGTGTGCCAGTGTACAACCTCGAATTCCGGAAAAGTTGGGAAGTTTCTTAAATTTGAATAAAATGAAAACTAAAAGACTTTTAAATCAAAAGAGCCAATATTTTATTCACAATAGAACATAGAGAACATAAATATTTTAAATGGGGAAATTTTTTACTTTTATTCACTGAATTAGCTCATTTCAAATTTGATGCCTGCTACAGGTCTCAAAAAAGTTGTTATATCTGTGAAAGAGTGCATAAAAAGATTGTGGAATACTTTTAAAACAATGCTCCCCAACGTCAAATTGCAAATCGGTGACATCTCTGTGCGTAAGGGACAAAGCCAAAGACCTTTGTTTAATGCCCGTGGTCTTCGGGCCCTCAGACGACACTGCATCACTCATCGGCATGATTGCGTCATTAACATTAATAAATGGGCCCAGGAATACTTCTAGAAACCACTGTCGGTAAAAACTATCCGCCGTGCCATCGGCAGATGCCAACTAAAGCTCCATCATGCAAAAAGGCAAGTTATACATGAACATGGTACAGAAGCTCTGTTGTGGCCTGTGGGCCATGGCTCATTTAAAATGGACTGTTTCAAAGTGGAAAAGTGTTCTATGGTCAGACGAGTCCAAATTTGACATTCTTGTTGGAAATCACGGACGCTGTGTCCTCTGGGCTAAAGAGCAGGGAGACCTTCCAGGGTGTTATTAACGTTCAGTTCAAAAGCGAGCATCTCTGATGGTATGGGGGTGCATAAAGTAAGGGCATACGGTATGGGCAGCTTGCTCGTTTTGGAAGGCACTGTGAATGCTGAATAGTACATGAAGATTTTCGAGCAAGGGTTTAAAGCAACATGTGCTCCAAATGGACAAGTAGGTATTTCAGCAGGACAACGCAAAACCACATACTGCAGCATGGCTTCGTAGTAGAAGAGTCCGGGTGCTGAATTGGCCTGCCTGGAATTCAGATCTTTCACCATTTGGCGCATCAATAATTGAAAAATACATCAAAGGCGACCACAAACTCTTTAGCAGCTGGAAACCTACAATATATCGGGCAAGAATAGGATAAAATTTCATCGCCAAAACTCCAGAAACACATAACTTTAACGCCCAGACATCTTCTCTCTTTTGAAAAGAATAGGAGACTCCTCTTCTTGGAGACACCATGGTGAACATGCCCTTGTCCCAACTTTTTTGAGACCTGTAGAAGGTCAAACTTAAAATGAAAAAATTTTGTGCATAAAATTGTAATATTTCTCAGTTTAAACATTACTGTTCTCTATGTCCAAATGTGAATAAAATATTGGCTCATGTGATTTTTAGTTTTCATTTAGAAATTCGGCTTGTAATTTGTTACAGGCGTTGATGTTCTTTTTCTTTTGGCTGCCCCAATTATGGCTCGCCCGAGAGGATAATTCAATCTGCGCATTTGATTTGGCACAGGTTTTCATACCAGATGTGTTTATGGCGTAACCCTTTGGGCTTGGGGCCGGCTTGGAGTGTGGACCCATCCACATATTTCCCTTTTAGGGAACTGGCTTTGCTGTTTTTTTTTTTATTTATTTATTTATTTTTTTACGCCATACCATGCAGTATATATTTTTCAGAAAACATACTGTAGTAAAGTATCTCAAACTCTCACTAGCTAGCGCTACCTTTACTCCATTTCACTAGTCCTTGCTCTAATTCTTTATAATTCCTTGTCCTAATGACAAATTAATAAGATGATGTCATCCTTGAAACTTCATAATTATCTCCATCAAATCAAACTACTGTAACAGTTGTGTGTCTTAATCTTCATTTATGTCAAATTAGCCTGTATAAAGCAAAAAGATTTTAAAAAACTCATGCCAAGAAATAATAATAATAAAAAAAAAAAAAAGTTTTATTGCTGCAGTAGCAGGTGAGAGTGACGCAGGAGGAGAGTAATACATTCACTTACACACAACTGCAAACATACACACACATTCAAACAGTCTGCCTACATCAGGCTCCTGGCTGTAAAGGTATTAGCACAACGTTATCAGCAGGAGCTCTACGTTCTGTCAGCAGCTGTTGGTTTTAATATGAAGCCTCTCTTCATTGGTGGTTGCCGTCCGGGTTCGGTGGTGTCAGCATCGCTAACGTGATGCCGGCAACAGAAAGCACAAAAGAGCTCCGAGGCTCGGCAACTCTATCAACAACAGGATATTGCTTTAGCCACAATAAAAGACTGCTTAGCAGAGTGAATCTGCCTTCTCTGTGCAATCAGACAAACATGGCAGCTAAGCAACAAGCGCTGTGTCGGAACACGGCTTTGACGGGCAGGTTTTTTCACCTTCGAGCTTTCCTCGCGTTTCCAAACAGAGGGCCCGGTGGAAGAGGAACTGATAAATAAAAATAACCAAACATGCACGAAGCACTCGGTTTCAGAAAAGAGAGAGAGAAAAAAAATAGAGGGCAGAGATCAGCGGAAAGGGTGACAGCTGCACTGCATCAGGATGCTGAAATGACACTTTTTTCTTCTCGCTTACAAATACACACATATACACAGACATGATGGGATCAAGAAAACATCACTGCACATCATCACTTGGAAAGAGATGAAACATACAAGGCCCCTGGTGCTATTGGAAATTAATCAACGAGAGGGTGTTTTGGCATGAATTGAGTGACCTGACAGGACACGCATTTGTTGCTACCACCCAGAAGATAATTATTTTCACCAAAAAAAAAAAAAAGGCAAATGTTTTATTTCAGAAGTAGCCTGATATTTGTATGAGCCATGATATCAATGTTCGTCATATTTTGCCTACATACCTGAGTGATTTTGTTTTGAACTGAAGAAATAATCGCCGATGAGACATGCTTGTCTTTTTCCTGTGACGCGTCCCTGTTGAGAGAGAAAGAGAAGGGATGAGATATGCGTCAGCAATCAACAGGGACTAATACAGTATGCGCGTAGATGCTGGCCTGGTATTATAAGCTGTAAGGATTGACTTGTAAAAAAGAGGAATTCCGCAACACAGACAGAAAAATAAAGAACCAGAGAAACGCTATGAAATATTCATCCATCCCCAGAAGAACTGAGACAAGGGAGGCACCCTAGGGATTTAACTTTCTTTCTTTCCTTCTTTTTTTTGATGAAACTTCTGACAGGCTACTTTTATACACAGATGTCCCCTGTGGTGATTTGAATAAAACGATCAATAACGAAGAAGGAACAACAATAACAAACGCAGTGTGTTCACTTCGCTCCTTTTTTTTTTTTTTTTTGGTTGTTCCTCGCGTGTCAGGAACGCGTTCTGAATCAGAACGCGCTCTGCGACTCCGCGCTTTCATGTTTCATTCAACAGGTCATTAGTCTAGATGTCAAATCATACCAAATCTGCGGGAAACTTTAAAAGAAAAGCAACTCTTTCTTGTTGTGATGGTAATGTGAGATTCACTAAGAACACTGTGGGACACTGTGCTGTGAGTCATGGGGAAATAAAAAGAAGATACGAGGGGGGAAAAAAAAAATCAAGAAGCACAGCCATATATAATTCATAACGTACACTTGTACACTCGTCCACGGTACTCCTTAGATAGCAGAACAGTACGAGATTAACGTTACCTGGAGCTCCTTAAGCTAGAGGTGGGGCTAGATGTAGGGGAGGAGCTAGCAGTGTGGGTGGAGACCTTCCTCTTCGCTCTCCCTCTGTCTGGTGAGGTTGCGGGTGAATTGGAGTAGGCCTTCGAGCGATGCACTGATTTTGATGACTTCTTTCTCCTCTCACGAGGCGATCTGAAACGTTTATGTGGAGGTTCATTAAAAAAAACAAACAAAAAAAAAACATAGAAACACAATATGCTTCCTTCCGTGGTTCGTAGATATGACAAAACTTTTAAAATAAAATACACCTACATTGATGTGAAAATCCTCTTTTTTTCGTATTTGTCACACTTAAATAATTGAGATTATCAAACAAGTTTTTATATCGCACAAAGATAACCCGAGTAAATGATTTCATTTATAAAGGTGACTGAACTGATATGATTAGATGATTAACCATGTTTTTTTTTTTCACTTGCCACACCCTGCCAGACCTGTCAAATCAAGAAAGCCACTTAAATAGACCCTGACTGACAAAGTGAAGCACAGTAAAAAAAGATCTCATAAAGCAACACAACATACCGTGGTCTAAAAAAATTCATGAACAGATAAGGAACAAAGTAATTGACATGTATAAGTCTGAAAGGGGATATAACGCTGTCTCTAAGGCTTTGGGACTCCAGTGAACCAAGTTGAGAGCTATTATTAACAAAGGGAGAAAACTTGGAACAGTTGTCAACCTTCGCAATACCTTCCATGAGAAAGTTCCAAGGAAAACGCCACTGCTGACCAGAAAGAACACAAAGGACCATCTGACATTTGCCAAGAAACATCTTGATTATCCCCAAATCTTTTTGGAAGCTGTGAGACAGCAATTCATAAAAAGAATACCATCATACCAACAGTCAAACATGGTGGTGGTAGTCTGATGGTGTGGGACTGCTTGGCCACTTCAGGACCTGGACAACTTTCCATAATTAATGGAACCATGAATTCTAAACTCTACCAGAAAATCCTGAGAGAAAATGTCCAGCCTTCAGTTTGTGACCTCAAGCCTCAAGCTTGTGTTCTGCAGCAGGACAAAGAAGCGAAACAGCAAGTCCACCTCTGAATGGCTGAAAAAATACAAAATTGAAGTGGCCTAGTCAAAGTCCGGACTTAAATTAGATTGAGATGACCTTAAACAGATTGTTTATGCTGGAAAACTCTTAAATGTGGCTGAATTAAAACAATTGTGCAAAGAAGAGTGGGCCAAAATTGCTCCACAGTAATGTAAAACACTGATTGCCAGCTATCGCGAGCGCTTGATTGTAGTTGTTGCCGCCAAGGGTGGCACAACCAGTTATTAGGTTTAGGGGACAATTACTTTTTCACAGAGGGCCAGGCAGGTTTGGACAGCTTTCTTCCCTTAATAATTGAAATCATCATTTACGTATGTGTAATAACTTTGTGTAATGTTGTTTGATGAGCCCAGTCATTTAAATGTGAGACAAAAAAATCTCAAATTAAATACTTTTTTCACAGCACTGTAAATTTATCCACATATTCTATTTGGGGATCATGGAGCTGTAAGGAGGCAATGCTACTCACATCACCATCATGCCTTCCCCCCCTTACATATGCGCATACTGACCTATAATGGACTGGCATCGTATCTAAGATGAACCCCCATCCCGCTCAAATCTGATCGTTACCAGGAAAAAGCAGTTATGGACGACAAATGAATGATAACAGCCTGGCGGTGCATACTGCAAACTGACATGAACAAAAAACGCAATAACCATCCGTCACACACAAGTTTTAGCGATTAACAAGCATGGGGCGAACTGTCCTCAGATGAATAAGTCCACTCAGACTTTCATGCAGTTCTTCGACAAACTGCCTGTTCGCCAGGACTATATTTTCCCCCTGAAATACATGCATTCATATCAAATATAAAGCTTGAGCGCTGGCTTTTAAGAAAACGCATAACAGTGGGACCAAATTTGCATGGTACTATTTTGTTGTCTTCAAACGTCAAACTCTGAGAGGCTTGGTGGCCATTAGTCATACAGCAGATAGGAAGGAAAAAAAAAAGCTTGCATGTAAGTGAAAAATATTATCAATGGGCAAAAGCTATGAAAAAAAAAAAAACTTGCTCCTTTCTTTCTCCAGGGAAAATGTGGCTCTGGGCAGAACGAAGACTTTGTAGAGGTGTGTAATGTGCACTACATACAGTGGCAGTGTAATCAATGTGAAGGCACACAGTGCTATAGTGCACTAGCTGCAAATGATCCAGAACAATAAAGTCAAGCTGGGCTTCAGTTACAGGAGTACACGGCGGTCAAGTAACTCATTTCCGATTTGGACGCAAACAGACATGACTCATCTGAATGGCTTGGCCCTTTTCTTATTCTTTTAACAATAAATCAGAGGTGCACTTTGTTATCGCTGAAAGGTGAGAAGTCAGTCAGCAAGCAGTAGGAGTTGAGGCAAGTCCTTAAGTAGGTTTCTATCACACAAAACTTGGTACGAACTTCAAAAAAACAACAAAAAAAAAAAAAAAAAAAAAAAAAAACCCACCTCATTCAGACAAATGCAGTTATTAGAGTTTATGTTGAAAATTAGGGCAGAGGTACAAATCACGACTGGGATTTTTTATTTTTATTTTTATGATTGGCCGTTTTTACATATGACGTGCTCAGTTTCTTGAACAGGATAGAATGGGATAAAGAAAAACAGTCTAATGAATACTTCTAGACAGAGGTGTTGGAGTGCTTACATGCTTCTAACAAAGCTGCAACAAGCCTTAAAACAATGAATTACACATTGTGTGCATGCAGCCAGTTTAAGTCAAACGAGGACATTTGATTGTGCAAAATAACGGAACACGGTTATGAGAGTATACACTAACTTTATTTCTCTAAATAATCCCCTGCTACAAAAATGCACTTATCCCACTGTTTCACTAGTGCTTCAAGGTAGAACGTTTTCTCAGTACGCCAGAGCTTCATGTCTGAAACACTGGCCTCCCAGGAACTCCAAACATGTGGAAATGGCTTGGAGCGAGGTCTGGACTGTACGAGGGATATGACGATAACTCCCAGCGAGATCCTGTAACGTGCAAATGGTGTTTGTGAATGATTGTGTGTACAGTTCCCATAGACAGATGCGTCTTTTCGATGCGTTCCACTCGCTGGGCTTGGAGCCCACTTCGGCCAGGATATTTATTCACGGTCATGTACAGCCTTCCTTAAAATCCTTCCAGCATTCAGATGTTTTACTGTGGCTAAGAGTCTCATCAGTGTACTGTGTTTAAAGGCTTCTCTAAATGTCAATCGGTTTTACGTTTTCACTCACAAAGAAATTTCATTAAGTTCTGGTTTGACATAAAAACCACTCGTATATAAATTTTAATATCATTTTGTCTATAAGATGATAAACAACAGTTTTATTATATTGCAGCTCTTCAAAAGGATCCAAAGCTGTAACGTTCAGAATTTTGGCAAAATCTTTTCTGCACGAACTCTAAAAGCCCACGAGTCTGAAAAGCCACCCCTGTGATGACAACTCTGTCGATTGTGAGAATTTGTGTTGGATGCTCTCTCTTTTTGTTCTGAAATTGCCCCTCAGCTCCGGTGCAGAACATTATTTCCACATGGAGGCGATTTTCTCTAAATGACGTACGAGTGATGCGATCCTAGGATACAGATGTTATAACAAACGCTTTAAAGCTGGAGTACTGCGTGCAGGGTACTGGCATACACCACGGGTGCCAAAGCTTTCAGCTGAAAGCCACTGCTGGTTCTCGCCTTGCTTCCTCTCTCATCATACATGCTGAAAAACTGATTCTCTGGTACAGAAGACATGGAGGGTTTAATGACATGAGATGGCACTCCTCAAAAGCGAGAACTGGATGTCCCTCTGGGAGAAAACTGAATGAGGAAATTTTTAGAACAATTCAGCCTGAACTATAGAAGTATAATTAAAGGTGGTGAAAAAGAGGACTGTGTGTTGGATGTTACCGTGACCTTTACTCAGAGCCATTCTTTAATAATTCAAAATTGCTTTGGGGTCAAAAGTGAAAGAGTGGTAATAGGAAGATTGTGAACTGATGGTAGCATCGGGCTTAATGTAACAGTCGGGCAGGATTTAGTAGTATTCATTAATTAGAAGCTCCATTTGGACTCACTTGCTTACAGAATTCGCCAACTGGAAACTCCTCATGGTAATGAGGGTGCTGTCAATCAAGTGCATCATGCTTACTGTACCTCTTATTCCCACTGACAAACTGATGTCAAACACTGTAGATCTCTTTATGTTTATCTGCCTCATTGTTACAGTGAAGCTGTACATAGACAGAAGCACAAGCTTCTATCAGGCACTAAGCAGCCCTCTACTTCCATCCTGCTCATGAGGCAGGTTGTCTGCAGGATGCTTTACAGCCTATAACTACTGTAGCTGGCCAGGAAATATGTGAAAGGGACACAAACTTAAGGATCTTACTGTATATCAGACCCTATGGTGTTCCAATTTAGAACTAAATCAACATACTTCCCAGTTAAAACGAAGCATTTGTGTCTGAAGGATTTCTGTCTGATTAAAAAAATTGAAGAAGGATGGACTGGTTTCTAAAAGCCTTGCATACACCAAGCTCGGGCCATCAAATATTACTCATGCTGTAGTTTAAGGTTTGCTTTCGCAGCAAAGGCGTTCCAATTCAATAATCTCGAAAGACCTTTCAGCCTCTCTGTAGCACCACTGGTGTTCTTGGGATGTATTGAGGCAGCCTTGTTGCTTCTTATGCTCAGAGACTATATTGCTGTATAGCAGGCCGTCTGGGACACCAAGTAAGTACTGTACATCTCTATCTTATGGTGAACTTGGAAAAGTTCCTCAAATAGAAACAGGCCACACGTACACAAACACCAAAAGGGGTACACACAATCTCTTCACTGGAGGTGTACATGATGTTTAATGGGATTTGCTGAGGCGAAACATTTTCCTCCTCACAAAGTCTTTCTCAATCAGGCCGGGCGGTTTTAAGCCAGGTTTGGCCACGCTACAATACCGCCTGAACAGACAGAAACACAGCAAGTAGTGTGGCTAAGTTGCAAGAAGACTTGCATATTTTCATAGCCTTAAACCGTAAGTCTTTGGATTTCTATAACTACTGAAAAAGCAGGCAGTATCCAAATTTCCCAAGAATAAAAAGAATCTACACTGATCCTCGCAAGCCTGCATGGATTTAGAGACCTTGGGTTGTTTGGAATTATTATACGAATCACGCCGTGATGTCTGAACAGGCACGTGGTGCTCTAAACTTAAAGGGAAGCATTTTCAATAGTAAAAGATTACCAAACTGATTTCTAAAGGCAACTATCCGATTAATTTCTGCAGGTGCTGAGAGCATGGATGATATAATATTTATTTAGTAATACTTTAAATTGTGTGTGTACCTGGATCTGGACCTTGACCTCTTCCTGCCCAGGCCTGGGCTGTTGCCAAGGCGATGGTTGCTGCCTCTGTAGCGCTCCCTTTCTCTTTCTTCACGATGACGCTCTCTCTTGCTGGGAGAACGTGATTGGGATCTAAAAGGTATAACAAGTACAATATTACTCAGTGAGTCACAGCGAGGCAAACGACATACTGTATAACATACAGTACTCTATACAGTACTCTATATCCATCTTAATCCACCCACACGTTGGTGCAGAGCAATTTTGAGGTCCCTTAATTTAAGGACTTTTTTCTTTTTGATTGATCCTATGGCCCATTTTGACTCAGCGTTCATTTCCTTTCACTAATGACACAACTTTTTCTCTTTTTCATCATTAGAAGTGAAATGCAAATTGATAAAGAGACGAGAACATTCTACTAGTTTGCTTACAGCACAAGTTATTAACACAAGGTACGAGTTGTAGGGTGTAAAGCTGGCACTCTTTCACAGTTCTCACACTTTCACATCAAAACAGTTACCAAAAAACCAAAACAAAACAAAAAAAAAAAGGAACAGCAGAGCGTAATTTAAACTTTTCCATTAGCCTTAGTGACAAAGCAGCAATCTGAGTTGGGTAATAGCGACAATTTCCCAGGGGTCACACGCATTTAAATGGACGATGACAATGGAGTACATCCCGCTTAGCTGAATGGCTCATCCACATCATTTACTGGTATAAGAGCCAGCTACATTTCCCATTAGTTCTTTAGCTGAAGGATGGCATGACTGGAGAGGTGAGAAGGATTTTCGCTCCTGTTCCTCCAAGCCTTAGGCTCAGGTAATAATCAATTTTATAATACTAAAAGTTTTTTTTTTTATTATAAATGTTTAAGGCCAAGAGCAGTATGAAATAACTCTCGTACTGTAAAGCTAAAAATCAAATTTTCTATTTTTTCCACCCAAAGAAAGTCGACCGGACAGCAACCGTGCATCCCACGAACTAACGAAGCAGTTTCAGGTATATATACACTCCTACCTACACACACACACACACACAAAGACACAAGTGCCCATTTATAACCTTCTCACAATCAAATTACCTTAGTCAGGAAAAGGGATATACCAGAGAGGAGGGTGTCATTTATTCTCAAATAAAGCAATATACGATGACAAATGAGAGTTACCTGCCAAATATCTCTAAGCCAATGCTAAGATTAACTTTGGGAAAACTTTTTGGGAAGTGAATGCTGATTCATAAAGCCATTTTCATGTCCTATGGAAAGGGGACGATGGGGAAAAAAAAAGAACGAAAAAAAAAGGTAAACAAATTAACTAATCAATAAATAATAATACACACTCCATATAGTCAATCTTTTAGCAATAAGCCCTTGTAGAAATTGTAAAATTGCTGACCACATTTTCTGTTCACATTGATCAAACATATCTGCGCTCCCTTTTTTATTCTTGCAACTGCATAAAAAAAATAATAATAATAAAATAGGAACCTAATTTTCCAATAATAAACAGCCCAATTACAAATCAAAAGGCTTCACGTAACCACCTCAATCAGAAAAGTCTGAGCCGATCCGGCCCAGACTACATTTACAGCATTTTGGCAGATGTCCTTATCCACAACATATCCATTTTTTTTTATTATACAGTACATCTGAGCAGTTAAGGAGTTATGGGCCTTACTCAAGGGCCCAACAGTGGCAATGTAGTGGTGCTGGGGTTTGAACCTGGGACCTTCCTATCACTAGCCTAAAGCCTTAACCACTGAGCTACGCCTGAACTTACTGAGACCGAGAAGAGCAAAGGTGTAAACCCTTGATAATCCATTCAATTGTTAGCCAGGTAACCACTAGATCTTAATCGTTTTTCTTGTTGGAATAAATATACACTTTCTAATAAATATAATGCATTCCTGATAATAAACTCTTTCACCCTGTTGGTCTTTAGCACAGAAATGATCAAGAATTGGCTCATATTTCACACATACAAAGGCATCTTTGCCTTTGAACATCTAATTTGGAGGATCTAATCGGAATGATTTAAATTGGATTGAAGAAATATTGCCCATGTGAACGCAGCTATTGTGAGGTTTGGTTTTAGAAAACCTGAAAGTGGAATCCATTTTTAGCCGAATTTTTTTTTTAAATTGTGTAACAGTATTTAATTAAAGATGTGCCAAACACTTGTCTAATGTTAGTCAAGTCGAACATACGGTGGCGGCCAAAACTATTAAGGCGACATACAGCATGTGTTATATTTCTATCTGTGCACAAAGCTATTTGGTGATGTCACTAATTAGTTTGAGCCTAACTGGCTGATCAGAATCAGCTAAATTAGTTAATAAATGCAACAAATATGTGGCAGGCTGTTTAATTTCAGAAACTAAAAGTGAATTTTGAACTTCTGTGGCAAATTTCTTTTTACGATCTTCAGGAAGTAATCAAGTAAAGATGGATTGAGCGACTGAAACCAGTGTACTGCAGATGTATTGTTGACTCTATACTGAGCTGGATTCCAGCAGATTTTATAGAATGAAAGAGTTCATACTATATACTGATCATTGTTTAGCACTTTTTGTCTTAATAGCTTCTGTATGCTGATAGATTTTATTTTACACCAATGACCTAAAAACCTTTTACCTTCTCGATTTACCTATAGAAAGTGGGACTGGGAGAAGAGTTGGCGTTTTCAAAATGTCAGTTAATACTGGAGAGGTCAAAACACACACACAAGTCCAGATTCACACGTTGAGTGGCTAATATGCTCTTTTTGTTGAACGGGAAGAAAGAAGACTGCTCTTATGGCAGATTTTTGAAAATCAGAGCTCCTGGTTTTAAAATATGTGAAGGTTTGACAGGTCTGCAAATGCCCTTTATATCTCACTCTCATAGAAAAGGGTGTCATGACCCACCGTGGTGTCCCTGTTCTATCAGAAGTGTTTGGACAGGTCTGGAAAGAAGAGATGTGGAGTTTGTGACCTGTGAATAACCGCACAATAGTCAAGCTGAAGCAGATGAGGGTCAGCAATAGATTAGGGTGAGGCGAAGCTGTGAAGAGCTGAAAGATGAAACAAATGGTGGTTCTTTAATTAACTGGTGCACTAGTCAAACAAAGATGGTCTTGTAACTAAAACATTGTTAAAATACTGTCAATGAAATAAAATACTACCTAGTGGCAACCCTACCTACAACATGCATATGTGCTATATAACCAAAGTAGAAAACTTTGTATTGTGTAAAACTTGTGAACACGATGGCCCTAGTGTTGAGCGCATCAACTTCCTTTCACTTGCATAGCTACCCTTGTGCTGTCTATTTCAAGATAGTGTTCAATCTGCCTTAACATATTAAACAGAAAAATCATATCATGGGGTAACACCAATACAACAACAGAAATTAAGCTTAAATAAAACGCTAATGTGTATTAGTAAGCAATGATATCACAATTTAATAGGATCATTTATTTCTCAGTCTCGAGAGATTTCTCAGAGAGCTGGTTTAAAGCATATTCATGGAAAGGTGACCGAAAAGGAAAAGTGTGGTAGGAAAAGGTGCAAAAGCAAAAGGGATGGCCGCAGCCTTAAAAAGATTATCAAGCAAAGCCTTTACAAGGAGTGGCGTGAGGATGGAGTCAGTGCATCAAGAGCCACCACGCACAGACATTAAAAAAAAAAAAGGCTACAATTGTTGTGTTCCCAGGATAATGCCACTCCTAAACCAGAGAAAATGTCTGAAATGTTACCTAGGAAAAGGAAAAAAAGAAGAAGAAGAAAAAAAAAGAAAAACAAAAAAAGAAAAAGAAGTGGACCGTTGATTAGTCGGGGTCTCTTTTTTCAGATGACAAGAAATGCTGCATTTTATTTGAAAATCAAGCTTCCATGAAAAATGAAGAGGCACAGAATTCAAGTTTCATGAAGTCCAGAGTGAAGTTTCCCCAGTTGGTGGTGATTTACGGTGCCATGTTATCTGCTGATGTTGGTCCACTGTGTTGTACACAGACCAACATCGACACAGCCATTTACCAGAAGACTTTATAGTTTGTCATAATTCTGCCAGCTGACAAGCGTAGAGATTATTTCCTCATCAAAGCAAGGCTGCTATCAAAGCAACGTGGTCCTCAATACTGCTTTAGCAGTGCCACAAGACCAAGCTGATCACCTCCATGCCATGCCTCATTGATGCAATAATTCTTGCTAAACGAGTACCAACTCAAGTGTTGAATGCATAAAATTTTTTTTTAATTGTAAATCTTTTTATGACTGTTCTTAGGAAACATCCCTCTATTTTGAGGTATTGAATTTTTTACATTTACAAGTTTTTAGCTGTAATCATTCGCTCACTCTTTATACCCTGTATCCTGTACAGGGTCACGGTTGGTCTATACTAGGGGACTCTGGGCAGGTGGTGGGGTACACTCTGAACAGGGTTTTAAACCATTACAGGGTACACAAGTGCACACACTCACTATGGGCAATTTAAAAATATAAGCATACTCCTATGTCTTTGGACTGTGGAAGGAAACTGGAGCACGTAGAAAAGGGGTCGACAGCCTTAAACACTCGAAGAGCCACTTGGTCCCGTTTCCCACAAAAAACACAACACTGGAAGCCACAAAACCCTTTTGACATCCAAAATTAAGATACCACTGTATATATAATTTCTTACCTTTAGGCTATGAAATTAATAAACTGCTACAGAGAAAATGAAATTTTATTTCTGCATGCAAAAAAATTTTTTTAAACTCAACGCTGGGTTGAAGGTTACTTTCAAAAGAAAATACTCAATGTCTATATAAGACCTCCTCGTATTTATGAAATAAAAAGCCCAACTTAAATCATCCACCTGCAGCAAACCAAAAATGCCGTCTGCTTGTGTGCCGTCATCCTTTTATCGTGTGTACTGGAGCGTGCGGTCAGCTGTCAACCTGAATAAAACCGGGGTCGAAAAGCTCAATAAATCGCGTACCGGCGAGTGTCGCACATGGGCGGTTATGACGCATATTTCGAGCGATTTTGTTACAATATCACCATGATCTTAAAATTTTGAATTATATTAAAAAAAATTAACGAACTAAAGTAAAATAAATATTAATTAAGTCTTGTTATTTATTTTCTAAAGCCACAGGAAGGGATGAAAAAGCCACATGCAGCTTGGAGCTGCGGGTTGCCGACCCCTGACCTGGAAAAAAACCAAGCAGAAACATACAAAACTCACAGGGCTTTAACACGGCTGACGCAGAAATCTAACCCTCGACCCTGGAGGTGCGAAACAACAGTGCTAACCATTAACGCCACAATGCCCAGCCATTAAAAAAAAAAAAAAAAAAGAAGCTGCTTGAAATATTTCACTTTACATGTAATAAATCAAGACTATAAGAAAGTTAACATTTTTTATTCACTTTTCTACTATATTAATTTCTTTAGATGCGTTTGTATGAGTTTTTACAATATTGATAATATTTATAAAATGAAAGAATATTTATAAAATGAAAGAATATTTATAAAATGAAAGAATATTTATATGCATACACAACTATCAAACACTTAAAAAAAAAAAGTATTGATGCATCGTAAATTCATACACAGCTATGTATAATACTACACAATCTAAAGGATCACCATGGAAACCGGAACAAAAGTCATTTTGTTTTCCAATGTCATCAGCTTTAGAGACACGATGGAGCGTCTCGAGCCGGGCTGAGGCAAGATCCGGACCCTTGGTAATTGAAAACTACAGTGTGTTTGCACCAGCTGTGTGTGTGACTGCATGAGCCAGCTCATTTTCCTTCCCTTGTCTATTGTAGTTTCCACCTTTGACTGAGCAGATCAGCTGGAGTACAAAAGCCAGACGAGCCCATGCGGAGATAAGCTGAAGGTGAAACCTTATACGTCAATTCTAGTAGTGTCGGCAGGTCAAAAGGGGCAAGCTTTTACACTTTTTTTTTTTTTAAAGAGCGTGAATTGTGTATATCAGCAAAGCTAAGCCAATATCAGCAGATATTCAGAGGCTCGACTGCGACAGATTAGCAGTCATTAGTTTCATGCTCTCATAATCCGGTATTAGATAATTAGACATCATAGTTTATTCCTTGAATAATACATTCCTTCCTCATTCATTTCCCTTTCACTCTCTTTAGTTAAAAAAAAAAATCTCCATCCTTTTTGGCCAGACAGCAAGAAAGAAAGAAAATAATTAGAGTGAAAAAAGAAAGAAGAAGAATTAAAGGTAAAAAAAAAAAAAAAAAGGAGGTGAGAAAGAAACCGAGACCTCAATTCTAGCCTTTAATTTGCACTGTAAGTGATTTCAAGCCGGGGGCAGAAATGATTCAATCTGCAGAAAATATATTAAGGCGTGTCAAAAACGGCAGGATGAGACGAGAGTAATTGCTGCGACTTCAGCAGCTGATAAGGACAAATTGGTGAGTCGTGAAAAGTGAAATGACAAGAGAAGAGCTCCTTTTTGTGAAACAGTGATTACAAAAAAGGTAGAGCGAATGTGGTATGTTGTAGGTATGAGGGTTTATACGTCTGAACCCTTGTAACGATGTTGTCAATTAATATATATAATATTTTTTTTATTTTTTAAAGGGTATGCTGTAAACAAGCAAAAGATCATAGATGGAAAATCATAGAAGGTTACCTTTAAGTACAAAGTCCTGTTGCGTATCCGTAACGAACGCTGTTATTTAAAGGGAGAAAAAAAAAAAGATATTTATACCTGGCCCTTTTGTAGCTGCGGTACGAGCTCGGTAGCGAGTGCTTGGTTTTGGATCTGGAACGCGACCTGGAACGAGACCTTCTTTTGTGTTTTTTCTTTTTCTTGTCTCTATTCCTGTCCCGTTCTCGTGCAGAGGAGGAGGCAGACGTAGAAGAAAGAGGCAGAGTGGTGGCAGGGGGATCAGTGCTCCTCACCGAGGGCTCCGGTGGCGGCGGGTATTCAGAAAGCGGCATCTGGATTTCGGGCGCATCTGGCACACTGGACACCTCTGGCTGTGAAGAGAGAGAGAGAGAGAGAGAGAGAGAGAGAGAGAGAGAGAGAAAAAGATGCTGATTAGATTAGGAGATAAAAAGAGTGAGCT
>JAOTRS010000019.1:3722417-3734211 GCA_028565755.1 Dinotopterus cunningtoni
TGAGATAGGGGCAGAGGGAAAGGGGCACGTGTCTAACACACACACTGACCTGCTCAATCTGTGTGTGTGTGTGTGTGCTTAGATTCCTAAGCACAGGGTCACACAAGCAGTCTCAGACACTAGCAGTGTCTCACACGTACACAAACACACAGTTCACACTGTCACGCAAGCAAGGTATCACACACAAAGAAATGGTCGTTCATACACACATACAGAGTTCGATAATGGTACAAACAACCTTAAACAGAATATCACACACACACTTGCAGTGTCACACATACGCAAAACACGCGGCGTCACACTGTCCCACAGTCTCTCTCTCTCTCACACACAGTCTGACACACTGACACAGTCTTGACTGTTTAAACACAGTGCTATAACAGCTCATCAGTATGCAGGGATGTTTTTTTTGTTTTTTTTATGTAAGTTTGAAAATCACACTCATCATGACGATCAGAACACTTCCATTCCAGCAGCCGTTTCGTTCCGCACTCTCTGTGTTCGACATTAACGTTTATGAGCAGTGTAAAACCTTAAATCTACGTCCTGCTGTGATCGTCTTACATCATTTCTTTCATTCCAGCTTAAAGCCCTATAGAGAGGCATTACGATCCCACGCATCCACTTTCAACACGCTAGGAACCACATGATCATAAACCACAATGCCTTAACTCTGAAACCTCTAGGTGTGTGTTTAATCAAGCTTGTGGTTAAGGCAGAGAAAAATCGGTTCAGTTAGGGATCGTGTGGAGATTCATGTATCGCTAGGTTTACTCCAAGTTACAAGGGATGGGAATCACCAGTGACCTCCCAATACGATATCACACTACCTAAGTGCTAATATGGTTAAAATTATGATTCTATAAGTATTACGATTTTATAAATATTTTGATTAGATATTACATTTGTCCCCGGTTTTGCAAAAATTTTAAACCTTTAAAAAGTTTCATGATTACTTACTTGTAGCCCGTTCCCTTATAACACTAGATTTCTCCCTTGAAAAACCAGTCGCAACAATAAACAAATACAATACAATTAAACTATGCAAAAAAAACTCAAATACAAGAGTTTAACATTTAACTGAGGAGCGTGTATCTCGTCATCTGCCATAATTATTATTTTTTCTAAACAAATGCGCAAATTATTCAGTCTTACCACACAGGATAAAAATGTATAAATAGTTCATAGTGTGCCACCTGTAGGATTATAAAGAAACTGCAATGTTTTACCTCCTCGAACACATTCAAAGTCTCAAAATTAAACTTGACAGTGAGCGCGCAGGTTGAGTGACGAAGCATATGGACGCATGCGGCTTCAACCGCGAGCATGTGGGGCTTAGGACGCATGCGATTTTCGACGAATTAGTGTATGTAATGAGTGGATTTGGAGAAAATGGCAGAATAGAGGCTTTTAACACATGCGATTTTTAATAAGGTAACACACCATAAAAATGTGCTTTAGTTGAGCCACTCGGAAGCTTCTGTGCCCGGTACAGAATCATTATATCCGAAAGCTGATTGGCTGATCACCACTCACGACCAATCAAACTGACATCCAGCCAATTCTGGTCACTGGCTAGATCAACTGGTTGATTTTTATTATAAAATTTTTATAAAAGTTTGGAGACACAAAAGAATCACGATTCATAACTGACTCTATATTTTTCACCCATCTCTATTTATAAAATTAATTTATCAGATGGCCCGTGACCGATTCACTTAAGGTCTAACAGATTTTGTGCCGAGTACACAGGCTTCTGAATTGTGCATTTTCATGGTGTCATATTATCGAAAATAATATCCAATCTGCCTTTTTCTCCAAATTTGTTTTAGAATTAGTTTCAAAACCCATTTGTTACACTTACACCAGACAAACAATCATTGCAAATGCAAATCAAAAGCTGTACATGCCCGTGTTCTCATTGTCAAGTAGAGTTTAGAGACGGTAAAACATCGCCGTTTCTTTATAATCCTACAGATGGCGTTCTAAACTATTCCCAAATTGGCATCCCGTGTGGTAAGAGTGAATTATTTGCTAAGTTTGTTTAGAGATAATTATGGTGCATGACATGACACAGATAAGAGCTGCTCAGTACATTTTGTTACATTTAATTCACTTCTGGCAGTGATTCATTTCTCTTCGTGACAGAGGTTCATCTAGGTGAGTGTTAATAAATGTTCAAGCCTAGGATTGCTGTTGTTTTCTACCAATTCAGGTTTCTAAGAAACTATTTAAAAACGATGCAAATAAACATTAACAAATTCTAATCATTAATTAGTACAGATTGAAGGCATTTGTTTAATCCTTACAGGTGGTGCACTCTAAACTATTCCCCCATCGGCACACCGTGTGGCAGGAGTGAATTATTCGCTAAGTTAGTTTAGAAATAATATTTGAAGTTAGTTTTGTTTCAGTGAAAAAACTTATGCTATACTGAACGGGATACTATATTCAATTACTCATGTTCTTAAAATCTTAACTAAACAGAAAAAAAAAAAAAACTTTAAATGAATGTATGAATTCATGCTACTTACAGAATCGTAATATGTATCGAATTAACACTTAGGTATTTTGTGATAATATCGAATCGTGTGGTCCCTGGTGATTCCCATCCCTAATGTCTGTCCCCTCTCCTACTTCATCATGCCACATGTTTCAGATGTGACCCCATTTCTCACATCACATTGACACTGTTGTACTTTGTAAGGTTTCAGCCAGCATCCTCAGTTTTAGTTATGCTGTCACACGTAGATCTGCCTGCGTTCTCACTTGCACTCTGCTCACACTGTGCAGCCTTTTAAACCACTGAGGGATAAGAGCACACATAATAATCTGCTCCTTGCCAGGACTCCTGCTGAGTGATCCTGACACACTTCTACTACCTTCATGTTTGGAGCTTTCCTGAACTCAGTTTCTACTCCTGGGGATGATCCCACATGGATACACTAAAGACCAGCAATTTGTTTGCAAGTCCCAGCTGAAGAGAACTCTACTAGATGGCAGGATATTGTCAGGGAGAAAAAAAACTCCACACTTCGCCAGTTACAGTTATATATTAGGGAGATATATTTGAAGAGGGAGAAGGTTCTCAAATTTGATGTACTGGAAGCAGGAAAAATGGGCAAGTATAAGGTCAAGTCAAGCGTAAGATAAAGTGTATTTAAGTGACTAACATGGGCCAAGATGTGATGCCTCGATGACTTGAGAGCATCTCCAAAACAGATCCCGATATGCAGTGGCCAAAAACACATACAATGGACATGCGAGCATCAGAACTGGACCATGAAGCAATGGAAGACTATGGCTCTTGTGGATGGCCAGGTGTGTGATGGAATCAGGATGCGCTAGGGGAATAAAGCAAGCCAGAAGAGGATGTGTGATGCGCAAGACAGCCTTCTGATGGGAAACCTTGCATCCTGGCATTCATGTGGATGGTAATTTTACACACACTGCACAAGAATGGTTTGAAGAGAGTTCAATGCTTTAAATTCCCTAGATCATAATCCACTAAAAAAAATGGGGGGGGGGGGGGTTTCCTTCTTCTAACGAGATCAAGTTGATACCTTGAAACAGAAAATCCCAGTAGTGGTTTAAAAGCAATACCCATGAAGCCAATAACTTTGATTTCTCACAGGTAAGAATATTAGAAATAAGTGGAAGGATACTGTACCAATAAACTCTACCATACTTTTCTGGAGTAATTCCCAGAAAATTCAATGTGGAGATCTAGTTTTTATTTCTATAAAAAAAAATAACCTTCCGTTATCTTGAAAAATACATCTGAACTCTGAGTAACAGCAAAAAAAAAAAAAAAAAAAATCAATAGTTAGGCTTAGTCATTCTATGCTCTTTCGTAGAAAGCTACATAAAAGCTTAAGAAACTGCATCTCTGCACCCCCCCAAAATGCCTTTTGGACTCCGACTCTTTTATCTCTGCGAGCATTACTGCAATTTCCCAGGGGGTTTCTTGGGTTCAGAGGAACATTAGCAGCTATACCTGGAGCAGAGTTGCCACTCAGCACTGGAACATGCTAATTAACATGAAACCAGTGACAACGGTGGCCCTGAAGAAACAGGCAAGGCTCGACTAGGAAATTTTGGCATTTCAGTTAACATTTCAGAATGAGAGCAGGCTCATGAACAAGGCTCTGAAATGTTAATCCAGCACGAACAATGGTAAAATTAGCCTGTGTACACACTTCTTCGTGGCGAAACACTTTAGTATCTCCTGATGAAGTGCGACAGGTAGTGATGGTATAACGCAGGAAAGTAGAAAACGTTTAAGTCAATCTAGCTTTAATCTAGCACTTCAGGGCAATCTTTTCCTCTCCATTTCTCATTTGTACCCTCTTAAGCTACCGGGCAGCCTGTTGATTGGGGTCAGCAGATGATGAGAGGACTTGAGCGAGAGATTCATGTATGCATAAAGGCAAGTAACCCGTGGGCTGACGCTTTAGCCACTGTGGAATCGAGTGAGGATAAAATAAAGATGGGAGTAGGGGAGTAGAACCTGGTGGAGAGGAAGGAAGATTTATAGCTGCTATAACTTTACTTGCAGATGTAATGCAATGTTAAGTGTTACTATAAATGCAGATGATATGTAAAATATGAAATTATAAAAACAAAATTGTTGTGGGATAAGAGGAACGCAGACTGGTAACCGTAACTCTGTTTCGCACCAGGCTACATCACACTGCACCACCCTGCTGCTGACTATTTTTCCATAACAAGAAATAAAACTGAATTGATAAACACAACCACAGAGGTTTCGAGGATAAAATAAACATCAGGGGTGGGGGAGGTAGCAGAATGTGGAGATGTGGGAGCAGGTGTGGAAGATATGTGGGCATGGGAGGGGTGGTAGAAGGTGTGGAGAAGTGGGAGTAGGGTAACAGGAGTGGAGGTGTGGTGGGGTCGATGTGGGAGTGGGAGCATGAGGTAGAGATGGGAGGAGGTATAGGAGAATGGGTAATGAGTGGGATTGTTGGAAGGAATGGGAGGTGTGATGGTGCACGTGTGGAGAAGTGGAAGCAGATGTGGTATTACGCGTGTAGAAGGGTGGAGAGGGTGCGCAGGTGCTGGAGCGGTTGTGGTGGTAGCAGGTGCGAAGAGGTACTACTGTGGTTGTGGGGGCTGGAGTATCATGTGTTTAGAGGTAGGAGTGGCAGAATGGAACTTTGCTGATACTCTACCAGGACCATGAGAGGTTACAAAGAGAACGTAGGAGGCTTCAACTATGAAACAGATCTCAGACAGCACATGTCTTATTATTTAAAAGCCAGCTAATCATGAAAGCCATAATCAGAATTTGGCTGAAAAACTATTTAGCAAAGAAAAATAACGAGCTAGTCCTTTTCGATTTAAAAGCTTCAAAGTGCAATTATACAAGATTACACGGATAAACGGTCATCACCTCGTCTGATTGATACTCTTGATTTTATTTAGATACTCATGAATGGATATAACAGATGGATGGTATTTGTGCAGTTTTATTGGCAACTAGACAACTACCTATGTATTTGGTGAGCAACCTGGCAGAACAGGTTCGGAACGAGTCAGAGATATTGCAGGTTAAAAAGAATACTTGATTATTATAAAGAAAGGGTCTGAAAACAATATAAGATGATTGACACAGATTATCAGGGCAATGCATATGCACATATTTCAGAAAGGTTATATGATTTCCTTCACTGGTAACTTGTGCACCCGGGCATCCTTGTCCTTGTAACATGCATAAAACATTTGAGAAATGGGGTGGATGGTCACCCCTGCACTCAGATTTGGTCTTAATTGGCAGGAAATTTCCCATGATGGTTGCCTGTCCTGTTTAACCAGGCCTTGATGGATAGTTCCTCTCCCTAGAGGAAGGTGCTTTTGAAGAGATAAGATCCGTTTGGAGACTAAGAGCCCAATCAATTTGGGAGCAAAGTACACATCTGCGCATGGCCCAGGGGTGTGTAATCCTACATCCCAACATGACACTGGGGAGAAGCAGAACTAAGAATAGACACCAGACGGGACCTGGGTTTAAAACAAGGCCTTTAAGTTGAGGACGACATAAGGAAGCTCAAAGGGATCCCTGAATGACTGAAATGGAATCAAAGAAGTAGGAAAACGAGAAAAAAAAAAAGACAAACCGTGAAGGACAACTGAGATTTTAGTTTTTTAATAAATATGTTCCCAATATGATGTACTGGAGTTAATATCTGTAATGAAATGCAGTTTAGAAGCAAAGGGCGTATTGATAAAAAGGGCTTGTGATTGATAGTTGGAGCACGCCACCGCCCGTGGCTTAAGGGTCGCTGGAGAGCCGTCCGTCCGCCATGAACAATTTATGCCTTTATTCATCAGTCCAGAGAGCATGAGGCAGCCAGCTGGCACGACGGCTGCCGCAGCCGCACACTTTCCTTAATTAGTCCGAGAACACTCAAGGTGAAAAATATAACTGTAATGATTATGCGCTGTTTGTTTATTCCGAGCAAAGCGATATTTGTGTCAACAGAAGTGAACACGTAAGTGAACACTGCCTGGATGCATAAACACACACCCCACACACAAACACACACAAGATAATACCATCAGCAGCTCAAACACTGAGACAATCGACCAAAAATTTGGTTTAAATTTTGACTAAGTACATGGTCTAATGGATGTGAAAGTGCCCTCAGTCTACTTTATGACATCAACTTAGCAGGTCGATAATACTAACCTTTAAAAGATAACCACCATTTTTCAAATTTTTAGGGTAGAGGACAGAAGCATGTGGTTTAACAAAACCACTGCGATAACTGGAAAGATTTATCTAATGCTAACGATCGGTGCGTCAAGCCTTGGTAAGAAATTGGATTTGGGAAAGACAGATGTTCAGCAATAGCTTCGAAATACATTACATGTCTATTTCTTTATGTATGTACTCAGGATAGAGGTAAAAGAAAAACTTTCCTTTTCTGACACTCTAGCTAATATTGGAATCTACATGTCCAAGTGTCTAACAGTAAGCAAACCCGTCATGCATCATCACTGAGCCTGTGCCGAATCCTACATTTCTCACCGAGATATTTTTAATCAAACAGATCTATTAGGTTTCCCACCTGCCCTCCAGCCTTCTTGATCTGTAAATATTAAGACGTGACTGCTACGTCTGAACAGAAAGCTCCTGGTGGCCGATACTGGTCGATCTAGGTCGATTGGCGCATTACTCCAGCATGATAGATGATGCCTCTATATGCACCAACAGTTATAGCCCAGGGTGTTGCTGCTGACTCTACTGCTCAAAACTAATACAGAGAATATGATAAAGAAAAAAGTAACATTAGGATAAAAGTTTTTTGAGAAATAGAAACACGAATATGTTACTCGTCCCCAATTATTCAAGATAAGCTTTTATAAATGCTGGATCAAGACCATTAGAAGTGAGCTGGAATGAAGTGGACTCATTCATTTATTTTCCTTATTTATTGTGGACAAGTTGAACTTGAAGATGCCTCCACCACCAGCAAGTGAGGTCTTTGTTTGTGTATAATTTGTGTACCCCTAAAAATATACTTCAAATAAAGCTTCTAAGGAAAAACTATGTTTAACCTTGCTGTGACCAAAATCCTGTCTGGATTCATTATAAATTCCATCAGTTTATATGCTGGTTTCGATAGTAATTTCATACACATCCAACTAACATTCGTCCATTTGCTCAAGATATCATGCTAATGAAAATCTCAAATCTCAGACGGACCGTAAAAAAACAACAAGTAACTACAAAAAAAACAAAATAGGTCTTTTTTAAATGAACGCGCAAGTTATTTCTTTGCATGAAAAACAGGAAACAAACAATTGAAGGATTTCAATTCATTAAGTTGCTGGCTAAATTAATTCCATACACATTCCTAAAAACAGTCAGTCATTTTTTTTTGATACAGCACTACTTGGAATCTCAAACAGACAGACAGACAGACAAACAACCCCAAAATATAACAACCAGGAAAAAAAATAACACTCCTGAAAAATATCTTTATGCGAGCTGCAAGGACAGAATAACACAACTCAATGCTACAACATGTACCAACAGCTTGCTATCTTTTTTTTTTTGAAGACCTGAACATAAAGAGCTACATTATGTTTTTTTAAGATGGTAATAAATAATAATAATAATAATAATGTTACGATATTGAGTATACTTGTATTTGTGATTTGTGTGTCTGGTTATGCTTTGTTTGTCTCTGCTGTTGGTGGGACGGGGGTGTGTCTTCCCTTATAGTTTCAGGTCCCACCCTCTTCAGTGTACCCTTGCCTGCATCTACAGTATTAGTTGCTGCCCTGCCTGTCCTTTGTTGATCCTGCCTTACAGTATGATTGGTTAACCAGGAGACGCGGAGGCTTACTTAGGCCCTTCAGACCACAGAACTACAGACCATGTCTTTTATTTACTGTTTATCTGATGACCATTTGTAAATTTATACTGTGTATGACCTCGTTCTATGTTTCTGACTAGGTTTTTGTGTATACCCTTCTTTGGTTTTGTTTACATGGTTGTAAATGCATTTTCCATATATTTGTACTGTATATAATGCTGCACTTATTATTATAATAATAATAATAATAATAATAAGCTTGCCCACTTACAGCACATTTGAAAATCGGCTCATCATGTTGCTTTACAGAAATACAACAGTGAATAGAGATTTTAAAATAAATCATGTTATACAGTTATGAAAGTTGCAGCTTTATTTTTCCGTCCTAATGAGCAAACCAGAGGCGACGGTGGCAAGAGAAAACCTCCCTAAAGTGATGGGAAGAAAAAAAACCTTGAGGAAAAAAAAAAAAACACTCAAAAAGAAACCCATCCTTCATCTGGGTGACACTGGGTAGTGTGATCATACATAAATCCTTTCAGTAACTGCATGCTGTAAGGTCAAATGTGCTACTGTATAACAGGAAATTCATGTTAGTTATCCTGAAGTCCACTCTGTAATATCAGTACGAACCAGTCCTGCCATTCGAATGACACCCTCATTCATCAGCAACATTTCCTTCTGCAGAAGTGATGCTCAGTGGAAAGACTTTTTTGAAAATCCCAGGAGAAATGGGGTTTCTGAAATACCCAAACAAGCCCATCTGGTACCAAAAATCATGCCATGTTAAAAATGAAAACTGAGATCAGTCTGAAGATGTGTGATATGAACATTAGCTAAAGCCTGGATTTTGACTCGTTTCTGTATAAACACATGTACTGCACTGATGCCACATGACAGGAAAACTGCACGAACATGCAAGAATATGGGCGTTACCGAGGGACTGTATAGCACTTACCATGAGAAAACATGCTTGGAAATGTACTTTTCATGAACGCTTTCAAGCTAATACATCTCAGCAGTCTATAATGTCTGGCACATTTAATGACATGTATGAAAATGCTTATTATTAAATATACTGGGATACTCACCCCTCCACACACATACCTTATCTAACGAGAAACATACTGTCGTGAAGAAAGGACAGGTTTTATGAATCAGTCTTATTTAAATAATAATAAATTAATAATAATAAAAATGTAAAAATCCAGCTCTATTAGGAAATCTCTCCTCTTTGTCAGCGGATCCCACTTTCCACTAAGACAAAAAAAAAAAGACCAACAACAATAACAAAACAAGACTCCTCAGGCTGAGAAAAGATCACGAACATCAGCATGCATGTGCCTACATGGCCAACCTTTCTCAGACAGGCCCATTTCCTCAGGCTCTATTGATTCTGTACTTCTGCCCTATTACTCTAAAATGAAAGAAAGGGGAAAGGTTTGCTTTAATAGAAAAAAAAGAAAAAAGAAAAAAAGTGACATAAAAAAACCCCCGCTCTATTTCAAATAAGAGTTTCGGTTCTGCTGCAGGGTCTGCACGGTTCTGCTTGCATGCGTCCGTAGGCTTCGGCTCGGTTATTGAAGTCAAATGGGGATAATAAAACAAACAAGAGGAAGGAAAGAGAACTAAGTAATTTCTCTTTGGTTCTAAAGAACGCTTTCTATGTATTGGAGCCTAAATGGAACACATTTTACACAAAACAGTCTTTGGACGGAAAGTGTTTCTTGGACTCTTGTTGGTTCCCTGAGTAATGGAGCATATGGGACATTTGGGCAGCTTTTCAAGGCCAGTGAATCAGAGGTGTTAACTTCGGAGTCTGAAGGTCTGCCTTTTTTTTTTAAAATATAGTAATTACGCGCGCCTTCTTTTTGTTAGGCTACAATGACGTGTGGGATGTAAGGTGCAGATTAGTCAAGGCTCAATGCTCGGTTACAAATCATTTAGCAGATGTCGTGGGGAATATCCAGTAGCAGAGCAGATACTGGGTTAAGAGGCTTGCTGATGGGCAGACACTGACTCTGTGGCAGTGCTGGAACATTAACTCATAACGGCTCTGTTAATAGCATTTCAGTGTCACATGAATCGCAGTTAGACTGACTTTATTTTCCATTTGATTTTTTTTCAGCACTGGGATTTTCTGTTTAATTAAACAGCATTAATGTCTGATGATGCTCAGCTTATTTACCTTACAGGTTTTAAAGTATTAAAACTACTAAAAGTATCTAATAAACACTGAAATGATGTGTCTAACTTATGCTGTTGATTGTTTAACGAAGTGATAATCTTCTGTTTTATACAAAGTCCAGTCTAGTAGGTGGATAATTACAAACCTGACTTTTTATATGCACAATTAATACAGTTTCCACCATCATTTAGTATTCTTTTTTTTTTTTTTTTATACATATTTATATTATCATACTTTGAAAATTTCCAACTACGAACACTTACAGCCAGCCCAGAACCTTGTAACAACGCCATGCACCACCAACCTGTTGCCAAATTATATGCACCATAAAATGCATTAGAGAATTTTGGACCATACAGCTGTATACCTGTATCCTGCTTTTACATGCAACATTTACTCCCGTTTGGCTCAAGAAACGGCTGACGAGTCAAAAATGTGCAGAGAAAGAAAAATCCGGGAAAAAAACCTGGAGAATTAGTGGGTCGCTGCTTTCTTTCTTTCCTACTGCTTTGAGAAATGGACTAGCACCACTTCAAGTTGAATGAATGCTAAGACTCTCAGTTCAAATAGCGATTACAAAACATATAATTAGGATTTATATTTAGAATCTGTATAACAATTTAAAAAAAAGCTGCCGGTATGCCATCTCCCTGCGGGTGGCAGAACCCAAATACCACTGCTGATTTAATTAAAGCAAAAACATTGAATGGAATTTTTTTTTAATTAAAATATGTATGGCTTACTTGAATTTTAAATATCTAACAAGATTATATACGGACATCTTTCTTTCCCTGCTGTTATTGGAAAGCTACTGTATAAAATAATAATAATAATAATAAGAAGAAGAACCAAAGCTCCTGCATTCAAGCAAACAAAATTGAAAACGAAGAATGGACTTGAAAAAATTTGACATTTCTGGCCATGATTAATGGTTTAAAAAATATATATTTTAAAACTGAGTATAATGTACACAGTGGGATATAGTGTACTGTCAATGTTTGCTTAAATTACTGTAATTATATCAATTTCAACTTATGTATTGTTGTATACGATGTACATTTTTCTTTGTGTTGCAAAGAAACAAAAATTTTATAAATACACTACCAGAAAGATTAAATTATTGGGCTGTGTCAAGTACCGAAAACTATTTTTTTCAAGATTTGAAATGACATGAAATGAAACTGGGTTGAGAAATGTTTAAAAGATTATTTAAACCCGTAAGGACTGTGCGAAAGCTTCAAATTTGTGGAAGAAATGTGGT
>JAOTRS010000019.1:3747491-3762812 GCA_028565755.1 Dinotopterus cunningtoni
GAAACAACTGAAACAAAGATCTAAAAGCAGTTTAGCAGCAAACTTTGTGAAAACTAATATTTGTGTCATTCTCAAAATTTTTGGCCACGACTGTAGACCTGACCAACTGAAGGTACCCCAGATCATAACACTACCTCCAGGGGCTTGTTCAGTGGCCGCAGTTGTTTCATGCGCTTCCATTCTTTAATTCCGGAATTGGGTCAATCTAGACTCATTAGACCATGTGACCGTTTTCCAGAGCTCCAGAGTCCAGGCTTTATGCTTGCTAGCAAACTAAAGCCATTTTACTGATTAGTCTCACTAACAAGTGGTTTTCTTATGGGCATACTGCTGGTTAGTCCTCATCACATTTTAAACATAGCTATAGTTTTCACTGTAGATTTTTTTTATCATGAAATTTCACCAAGTGCTAAAGTGATTTTTTTTTTTCTGGACCACATTTCTTCCACAAAGTTGGTTTTGATAATGTGTTGAAGGATTTTAACCCAGTTCCAGTAATTTCACTTCTCCTTAAAAGTAAAAAAAACCCTTCTGATTTTTTGACTAGAATTTCAAGAAGCTCAAGAAAACTTATTTAATGAATTGAGATTCATAAATTAAAAAAAATGCTTTATGTTTAGAAACCAAATGAATTGTGACGTTAAACTATCACAATTATTATTTCGCCATAATCGAGCATCTCTAGTTCAGGGGCAGCAGCAAAGCATCATGGCATCATGAAATTCAATATATACGTTTCAGTACATTAAAGGCTAAAACCTGACTGTGTCCACCAGGAGTTTTAGAAATATATATATAAAAAATAATAAAATAAATCAGTGTTATGAGGTAACTTCAGTATAGATTTCAACCTCACCAATAATATGGGGTCTGAATTGTAGATAAAGGTCCACATAAACACATCTTGGAGCAGTTCTGCATGAACCAGTGGAGCATGTATAAAAGTGTCTTCAACTCTGCTTTTAACATAGGTATATATGGGTGTGTGTATATAATATATGGTTTCTCAGTGTACATACGCCATAGTGCTGGATCTGACTACATGTGTGTGGAAGTGGAGCTGTGTTGTTCCTGAAGCTGTGGTGTAATTCTTTGGTTTTAAGGTTATTGATCTGAAGGTAGTTCTTGCTCCACTGGGACGTTAATTGGTTCACTTACTGGTGGTACTTTGTCTCATCGCCATCTGTCATGAAAACAATCAATGTAATGTCATCATTAAATTTTATAGATGCGTGCCTGGAATGGCATTCAGAAAAGTGTCCTCACAAACTGCTTCTTGTCAGACAAGAAGTTTATGATCCACTTACTGTCATGGCTGCGAAGTATGTCTGCACAAAAAAGTCATTATGAGAGAATGTTTAATGCTGAAATCTTGTTCACAAGCAACTGTCAGATAGCGAGTTTCCGCTAGTGAGCTAATGTGATTCTCCGTGATGCATTAGCACCAATATAACATCAGTGTTAATTCCCCATATGGTGTGCCGAACTTGCAGTAACTGCTATAGTTCACTTACCGTAAAAACCTTAACAGATGTTACAATTGGGCTAATGCAAAAATTACACAGGATGGATAAGCCTCAATCATGGTCAACACGAGTCCTTGTCTGGCTTTAACGAAAGGAGAGCGCATGTCATTGCAAAGACACCTGATTGGGGCTTTAAAAGCTGGTCACCTAAGCAAAGACGAGCTGCAGAAAAATTTTATACTTCTCAGTCGAGCTGAAGTTCAACAGCTCAATTTAGCTTGAGTGGGTAGGGCATTTGTTCTTCAGCCCATTTCTTCAAAAATTGAGAGAAAACAAGTGATTACACAAGGACGACGAAAACACTGTGCTTATCCTCTGGGCTAAAAATAGGTCTCCTGCCACGCAACATTATATAAAATAACACAGTGGGGACAATATAGGTGAGTGAAAACACTCAGCTCTCACTCATGTAGTAGAGAATCAGAACAGAAGAGAAAATGTGTAGGGAAATGGACAGGGATGGCCGGAAAACATGATTTATTAGCCTAATAAATGAATATGAAATTTGTTAATAAACCTCATTGTTGGAGAAAATCAGTTTTCGTAGTTACTGAACACATTTAATTTTTTAATATTTTTCAAAAAATTTATTCGGAGATCGTGAGTTCGATTCCCGGGCGATGCTGTAACCTCTCGCAGCCGGAGGTCTAGAGAGAGCTGATTGGCCGAGCTCTCTCAGAGGGGAGGGATGAGTGTTACTTAGAGCTCTCTCAGAGGGGAGGGATGAGTGTTACTTAGCACTCAGGGGCCAATCAGGGGCGTCTGTGAGCTCACGTAAGCAAAAGGAGCGATAGAGCTGTCCTCAGAGTGTGTTACGCGAGTGAGCAGTTCGAAAAGATGTGGTCGGCTGCCTTCATGTGATTCGGAGGAAACACGTGATAGTCTTCGGTCCTCCTGACTGAGTGGCAGTAATAGCCCTAATGTGGGAGCCCCCTAGTGACAAGGAGGAAATGGAAAGACTTAATTAGGAAGAAAATTAGGGGAAAATCCCTTCCCAAAAATATTATAAAGTCGACAAATCAGTATTGTTTTTGTGTCAATGACAAGCAGACTGTGTAAAGACTATGAGACACAGAGCATGGCGCTACACTAAATGATCAAAAGTATACGGACACTCAACCACAAGGTTTTTGAACAACACATTCTAAAACCAAAGACATTAATATAGTGTTGGTCACCCCTTTAATACACGGCTGCGAGGATGTATACTTATTGAGCCTTTGAGGGCATGTAGACGAGCTGAGATCAGGGCATGGTGCGGGTCACTCATGTTTGTCCACAAAACCTTGGCAAAGCATGTCTTTATGATTTTTTTCTTGAAGGAAATGCACAGGCGCTTCATCATCATGTTGGAAATGGGTTTGGGTCCCTCTGTGCCAAGGAAAATCATAACGCAATGGCATCCAAAGACATTTGAGAGGATTGTGTGCTTTCAGCATTTTGTGAATTGCTCATGTATGGCTGGGTGTGATAAGGTGTCCTCTTACAGTCGTAATCACTTTTTTCATACTCTAATACTATCTTTCATGTGAAATGTTTTGTTGTCTTAACACACAAAACATAAACCAATAACTTTTTGTTATTGAGTGTGCAAACACAAAATGCATTATTATTATTCTTTCAAACCATTACCTGAAACATTTTACGTCGCTTACTTGGTTATGTTTTAGGGAGACCAAGACTTTGAACTAGATAATGTTACGTAGAGCTTTGACGTACCTGCTGGATTAGCTAAAAACTTAAGATCTGTCAACTGTGTGGGGCATTTTTCCTATGACAGACACTACCCTAGCCTACTACAGATTTTGTTTTTTATTTTTTTGTGCGCCAGTGGAGAAGCAATTCCAGCTAGGGACATTAATCAAAACTCCAGTGTGACTGATCAATCGATGGTCTGCACTATTCTATACTGTACTATAATTCCACCTGCATGTCCTGACCTGGCTTGCACAGTACCTGGGTAAAAAGTGTACTGCACAGGCACTTAAAGATTGCGAGGCTTGTTTGGTGGTGGAAACAAACACCATTAAGAATTATGATTAATTTATTGAGCTGAGCCGAGCTGCACCGTCTGGTGGAAAGGTGCTATATAGCCTGGAGACCGGATGACCTTTTCAACGGGCAGAGATAAAAGACGACCGTTTACTCCCTGTGCTCGGCAGGGCATAATATATTTACAGGCACAGAAACGTGCATGTGTACAGTAAAACTGTTTCATTTGCAGACTTCAGGCAGTACTAGAGCTCCCTTACATTACATACTGCTGTACAAAAATGACAAAAGGACAGTTATTTTGGAATATGCCAGACTACTGGACATTCTGTCTTCATCTAGAATTCCGAGCTTCTGTCAACTTGCTCTATTTTAAGCTCAGCAAAATCATTAATAAAATATATAACAGACTATTTAAAGTTAAGTATGCTCCTTGGTCCTTAAAGCTTGCGAATGGACCCTGATACAAGCCGGGGCAGAATCCGGGATTACTTTCAAACCTTCTCTCTAATTTAAATCGAAGCAAAATCCCATAAAATGTAAATAGAAAGTTATAATAGTGTTTACTAAATTATACTCCCATCAGCCACTTCATTAGGTACACCATGTTAGTACTGGGTTGGAGTCTTTTTTTACCTTCAGAACTGCCTTAAATCTTCATGGCACAGATTCAACAAAGTTCCCGAATCATTCCATAGGAATTTTGGCATGAGGTTCATCAGATTTGTCGGCTGCACATTCATAATGTAAATCTCCCGTTCCACCACATCCCAAAGGTACTCCATTAGATTGAGATCTGCTGACTCTGGAGGCTGTTTGAGTGGAGACCATTTTGAGATGATTTTATCTTTTTGACATGGGATGTTATCCTGTCGCCATAAAGGGTCAGCAACAATACTCTGGTAGGCAGGAAACCTTCCCCGCACCATTACACCACCAGCAGCCTGAACCGTTGATTCAAGGCAGAATGGATCCATGCTTTCATGTTGTTTATGCCAAATTCTGACCCAACTATCCGAATGTAACAGCAGAAATCGAGATGCATCAGACGAGGCAACGTTTTTCCAATCTTCTATAGTCCAATTTTGGTGTATCCATGTGAACTGTAGCCTCGGTTTAACCTTTGTAGCTGACAGAAGTACAGTAGCACCCTTTGTAGTCTTATGCTTTTGTAGCCCATCTGCTATAAAGGTTGGATGTCTTTTGTGTTCAGAGATGCTCGTCGGCATACCTCGGTTGAAATGAGATATTTTTTGAATTACTGTTGCCTTTCTATCAGCTCGATGCAGTCTGGTTATTCTTCTCTGACCTCTGGCATCAACAATGCATTCTTGTCCAGAGAACTGCAGCTCACTGGATATTTTCTTTTTCTCAGACCATCCACTGTAAACCCTAGAGATGGTTGTGAGCACATCCATAATGTACTCGAATTTCAGAAATACTCAAATGATCCTGTCTGCCACCAGCAACCATGCCATGTTCAAACAGTGTCACCTTTCTTCCCCATTTTGATGCTCGGTTTGAACTTCAGATGATCATCCTCACTATGTGCATATGCCTAAGCATGTTGAGTTGCTGCTAGGTGATTGGCTGATTATTAGATATTTGCATGAATGAGCAGTTACAGAACAGGAACAAGTTTTGCAATTTGAAAAAGACCATTTTTTTTTGGTTTTCACCAAGTTTGTGTGAGCCTTGCACTGCACCTGCACTGAAAAATATCTGGAGCATATTGTTAATTTTATTATTATTATTTTTTAAATTAGTGATTTCAGTTTAAACATTACATCAATACTTAGACAGGGAAAGTTATGCATAATCCGAGATGGGTTAATCACCTGCTTAAGTCAATTTCCTAGGCTTCCCATTTAGATTATGCAAATTACAGTTCTCGGCTTGCCATGCAGATTATGAAAATTAAATATCTTGGTTTCCCATTCAGATTATGCAAAGTCCTTGATCTTAAAGCTGCCAGATTGTTCTTGACCAGAGTTTTTTTTTTTTTTTTTTCTTGAACAGTGTCTACTGTACATCACCCCGTCCAAATACTATCACTTGCCTTGGTTTGATAGTGTAAAACAGACTGAAGAAGCAGACTATTTTTTTTCTTTTTACTATGAATTACATTATAATTTGATATAAAAACAAAAGGCGACCTTAAAATAATCTAATTAACTATGACACATGAAAAAGACAATGGCATGCATTCAAATAAACTACTAATAGCAGTCAATTACACTGTCGATATACTGCTGCATAAATAATCCGAGTTGTAATTATCACATTAATCACTGCAAATTTGCACAAAGTTAATTGTCCTTCCAATGTAATGAGACCATGAGATACTAAATCAAGGTCAAGAAAGAGTTGGAACATATTATGCAACTTTTAATTTCTCTATTTTGATTTGTCAAATATTATAATAACCATTTCGTGTGCTTTTTTGTAAAGAAGAGTTAAAAAGTATAATCCGACCACGGCTCACGTTAGCTCTCAGGGATCTGTGCAAATTTATTCATTTATTTAGGCATATTTACAGCCCACATAATTTTAGACTTGCAAGATGCTCACAACAAACTGCAGGCTGATTTCTGTATTCCGGATTCTGACAGAGCAACTCCTTATTACTCGAGCATACCTCATAAGGATGGGAATCACCAGGGACATGTTGCATTTCTGTAAGTATTACAATTTTACAAATATCCTGATTCGATTGTGCTACAAACTTGGCAAAAAATTCTCTCCTACAACACAGCATGCTGGTCTGTGTGAATAGTTTAGAGTGCACCACCTGTAGGATTATAAAAGAACAGCAACATCTATGCAAATACATATAAAAATTACAAAAAATATTTTTTAATTAATTTAATTTTTAATTAAAAAAAAATGTCAAATGTAATTAATTTTTAGAGTTTTAAAAAAGCGATTATGGGCTTAATGTGGCAAAATTTGTGACGAAAATCTCTAATAACTCATGTCCACATCCGCATAAAAAGGGAAATGGTTCTTGGAACAAGCTACTGTGGTGAGCAAAAGTATTAAGACAACATATGCCATGTATTATAGTTCTTCTGGTCTACAAAATAAATTGGTGATGTCACTAATTCGTTCTCGCCTATCTGGCTAAAGAGTTAGCCAAAATTATAACCAGAAGGTTTAGTTAAAGGATAAAAAAAAATATGGCTTTTACTTTCCGGACCCAGGGTTTCCACCTTTGCACAAAAAAACTTTGGGATTCTTAAGTGAACTTCAAACTTCCATGGAAAATTTCTGTACGTGATCTTCAGGAAGCAGTCAAGCAGACACGGACACCAGAGTAGACGCCCGCTGATGTCTTTTTGACTCTATGCCGAGCCGGATCCAGCGGAGTGTTTTAAAGAATAAAGAACTTCATACTAATTCTCGACTGCTATTTTATGCAATGACATTTCTATACAATAAACAAATTATTCCTATTATTTAAGTTGTCTTTATTAAAAAAAATTTTAATTACAAATCATCAGTCATTAAAACATTGAATTTCAGGGTAGTCTCAATACTTTTTTTTTTTGTTGTTGCCACTGCTGTAGACACCGGTATCACACCATGATTCTGTGATCCTTTCACAGCCCATCGACAGGGATTAGGGAGCTTCAGAACAATCGATAGTCCCTCAGTGTATCCCAGCCTGCTGCTGACTGAGCTGCTGTCTATTTCACTTCCTTCAAGCTGCTGTCAGTCATTGCATGGAGCCTGACTTTTTGTAATTTGAGGCTGAGCTAAACAATAGAATCTTTCTGTAGTATGTTCGTGTCGAAATCACTACACGAATTCAATAAATAAAATATGAGCAGCTGTATGTTTTTTTTATTTATTTAAGAAGTACTGTACGTGTAACACTATCATGGTATCGACATACTGTATTCACATACAGTACTGTGCAAAAGTCTTGAGTCACCCCTCATTTCTTCATATTAATTTACACTTAATTATGGACACAAATGTTTTACTGTGACGGGCTTCATCGTGCCTAAAGATAATACATTTGAAAAAATTTAAATGGGTTGTTTATGTATCAATCTTTGCAGCAACCTCATTTCCCCTCTTGTCTGGTCCAAGCACTCAGCATTCAGCATCATTAGTATACTGATAACTGTCCTGATCATGTGTCATCATCTCCACCAGTTTTTCACTGGTTCATGTCAAGTGAGAAGTTTATGCTGGAATGATTCATAGGTAAAAGGAAAAAGTTTTCAACATGGTCTAGTACAGAGACTGCACTGAAAATGAGAGGCAAAACAGTCCGTCAGGAAGCCTGGAGAACTATTCCTCAAGAATACATAAGAAAAAAAATAAGTACAAGAAAGTCTGGCTCTTTGGGTGCAAAATATGAAGAAATGAGGGGTGGCTCAAGATGTTTGCTTGATACTGTGGATTATATTGATGTGACAAAAAAAAAAATACTAGAGCCTGAACTAAAGAACAATCTGACTTACTATTTTAAAATACCTGAAGGATTTTTTTTTTTAGATATAGATCTCAGAAACGAGAGCATTTTATAGTATAGTGTAGTGCAGAAAAGAAAAGAAAAGAAAAAAAAAAATCAGTCAAGAGGTAAGTAATATTAACTATACTGGTGCTAGAAATGGCCTCATATTCTTAATACCCTTTTAAAAGAAACAGATAAATCTGTCCAATTATTTCCAATCTGGCTTTATTTTGTTTGTCATGTGGATTTGTGAGAATCACAGCTGCTCTGTTTTACAGTGTGATTGAGTGCCATGGCGAATTTATGCTTGATGATTCTGCACTGACACAAGGGGCTGTCATTGAAAGGCTATAATCACACTTGCAATCATGGCCATGGCAAACCACAGTGTTGTTTTGAAGTAAATATTTGTAACTACGCTTTGACCATGATACCTGAGCTGAAAAGTTTCATTTTCACAGGTACCACTCATCACCATCGCCACAGCGAAGCATGGTGCCGATGGCATTATGCTGTGGGAATGCTCTTCATCAGCGGTGACTAGGAAACTGTTCGAGCTTAAAAGCAAGATGTACGAAACCCTAGAACAGAAACTGTTCCAGCGTGCCGGAGACCCGAGAACGACAGCTCATCGACTGAAAGCGATGCATCCGAGTGGCTCAAACACAAACATCTCAACCTGTTCGAACGTCCCAGACCACAATCCAATTCAGAAACTACAGCAAGGCTAAAAATTAGTTTTTTTAAAAACAGTCTCCGGGTAATCTGACAGAGCCCGAGGAACGGATGGATCAGGATCCAGATGAACAAAGATGATCGAGACATATCCCAGAGGGCTTGGTGCAGGAACTGCAGCCAAAAGATGGTTCTATCAAGTACTGAGCCAGAGGGGTGAATACTTATGCAGACAGTAAAAAGTTCGCTTATTTGACCTTGCACCTTCTTTAGATGATTTATTTCAATTTAGGGTTGTTAGGTTACAAAATATGAACAAGACCATCACCATCATCAGTAACTGTCACTTATCCTCACATATCTCACTTCCACCCACACACACACAGTACCTGAATAAAAATAAAATAGACTAGACATTAAAAAAAAAAAAAAAAGACTTAACTGTATTATTCAAAAGTACCGAATATTTTTTGAAGGACTTGTTCATTATGCTGAAAATGTCAGCGAGGCATGCTACACTCTAATGCATAGCCTATATAAGCTCATGAGGGAATATGATCCCAGAGCAAACTGGCATAAATGATGAGCAAAGGTCGTTCTGCAGCGACGGAGTGTACATGGACAGTGTAAATGTCCTTCTCCTCCTTTAACCCTGAGATAGATGTTCACCAAATTACTCGAGACAGCCACGAACTTTTAGTGCGCCAATGGACAGATCGTTCGCAGTACAAGCTTGCTCTTTGACATTTTACTTAATGCCTTGTCAGTTAGGGGAAAATGACAGGGAGCAGGTCAGGATCTACACTTAAGAGACTCCAGTAAGCGAGTGATAATTACACACTACACACACTGCATCTTGATTTCTTTAGCTACAATAGCCACTTTACTAAACTATTACGCATTCTTATTTTTCCATTCTGTCTCTCGTTTTTTTTTTTTACTGCAAATTATGTAGTTTATATTAGACCTGCAGTAATAATGCTCTAATATGATGCTCACTCAGTGTAACAGACACACACATAGATCAATAAACAAAGCTAATCTGCTGAAGAAGATATCAAGAGGAGGTACTACAGAATATTCCTGAAATACATGAAACCTGATGAAAAATAGATTAAACAGCAAGTTAAAATATAGTTGCAAACAACGATGAGTGGGCCCAAGCACCCTGCGCCATCGTCACAAGGGCACACCAGAAAAACAGGGGGCACAGTGGGCATAGATTTAAAGGGGATATTCCAATACCATTATGACATAATTTAAGAAAAGGGGGAATTTTAAGTTTAGACCTCCAAAAAGCCCCAGATGCTGGTAAAAAAAAGGATCACACTATGATTTCACGCAATGTGATGTCACGCAGAAAGAGATTTAAACACTTTTCGGCACAAGTTTAAGGCATTATCACGGCTGACCCATTTGAGATATCAAAAATCCCTTTGCAATTTTGCATCCTCAGTGTCTTGAGATCACATACTGTAGGCCTGGTTTGGTGGTGATCATATAAATTCCCTAGGAAGAGTATATGAAAATCCTTTGGGTGCGTTTTGCAAATGACACAAAATAACTGACTTCCTGTTGAGTTGAGCCCATGACATGCAACATGAAAGTTATTCAGCTCAATGAGCTCCATGTCGATTGCATGCGTGCAAGTGTGTATGGGCATCCCAATGGCAGCAGATTCCAACCGGTCTGCCAATTTGCATGTGTTTTGAGCATGTCAAGCCCCAAGCCAAAAAAGCCCAGATGCTGGAGAAAAAAAAAACAAAAAAAAACCTTAGATAAACAAGAGGGCCCCTCACACACAATAGCATCAGCACTTTGAGAAATCGAAACCATATGAATTCAGCACTACAGTAACATAGCAATGACAATATAGCTAAGATGTCAATGTGCTGATGTCATAGTGCTTGGGCCCTAATAAACTGTTGCACTGAAGTGCAGTTTCGTTCGGAAAGCACTGAAACACACTTACTTTCCACTTGATTAATTTTACTGTTTAAATAGCATAATTCTAAATAGAGATGTAAATCACAATTCGATTTGATGTTTGAACATTTAGATTTTCAAATCGATTAAATTCAAAAGCACTAAAGTTCACCGACTAACACTGATTTGTCTCAAGTAGTTATATTTCTCACAAGAAATAAAGTATCAAAATTACTGAAACGCTGTGTATCTTCATACTGTTGACTGCTTAAATGTCATCTTATACAAAGCGAACATCTGTTTTCCCTGCCAATTTTCTGATCCACACTCCAGTCCAACAGTATTGAACCAACAGCTTATAAATTCAAAAGCAAAAGACGAGGCAGTGAAGCGTTCACAAAATGCTTTTATATTTTCTGCAACAGCTGTTTATATTTTAAAGTAAATCAGCAATTTTAGACAATTTAACGTTTGTAAGGTTACCTCAATAATTAACAATCGATTCTGAATTGAAAGCTGACCCCTACGCCCAAGAAAAGATCAATTAAATTGCACGGCACTAATCGCAAACGTAAAACTAAGCCAGAAATCATCTTTAGCAGCACAAGGCTTCAATTAAAATAAACAGAGCTAAATAAAATGTTCAGTGAAGGAAAAATAAAACAAAATTGTGCAAATGAATTAAGGGCAGTTTCCAGCTGGTTCTAGATCAACTTCTGAATTATTTCCTAGAAAATGTACACTACTGCTGAGAGCTAAACTTTGCTCAATGACCATGTACCTTTTTAGCATTAAAAACAACGCATGAAATCACAGCTGAATGAAAGTGGGCTATGTGCTATTCATCAAAAAAATTCCTGGATGGCTATTAGGTTCATAGCTTTATGTTGCATCATTTATTTATTTTTTTGCTTCCAGACACATGTTACATTTTGTTTAAAGGGAGGCTGTCTCTAAATTTCAGTTTTGGTAATCACTGTTTACTTGAGATGTTTGTATGCACTGCACATTTATCTCCAACTTCCTTGTTCCACATAAATAGTGCAGAGTTCAAAAAACATAAGGGTAGTTAAGTGATCTGCTGTATGTCTCGCCTGAAAATGGTCCATTTTTCTTTACAAAGTGAACAAACAACTTGAAAAGTGCAGCTGTTTCATATATGAGGCAGACAAACAAATTACTTCAGTCTGCGTTTTAAGTATGGGCATTTTTTTTCTTTTATCTAATACTTTATTTATTTAAACGGCACCAAGAAGCTGAGCTAAAAGTTTCAGGTGCTTAATGACACCACACCTGTGGAACAATCTATGGGCAAAACAAATTGTTTTAGTTTTTTTGGACACAATATTTTCAATATTGCTAAAATAAGCTTTAATGGTCTATTTTAAATGATAAACGCACTTAATAATGGCACAGTGTTTGCTGATCCATCTAGTCTCAGGATATAGCAAAATAAAACCAGTATATTAGCATGTAAGAAAAGTAAACATGGCCAGTTAAGCATTAGCCAACAGTTAGTTCCAACCAAGCAATCTAATTGAACAAAAGACGCTCCACGAGTGGTCATAATAGACAATAACAGCACCAGGGCGTTTAACTATATAAGTCGCACTGCATCACAATTGTTCTAATAATTATTAATTAAGCAATTATGGGTGTAAGTAGACTGGGACGGTCTGCAGGACTGAGGAGAGAGCAGCCGCCTGCCAAATCTCACATTCAAAACCAGCAAGAAAACACACATGATAATGTTATGTCATCTCAAACAACACTTTCCCTTCTCATGAATTACTTCCGATTTGTTCCGAATTGTCTCTAAACCGTCCATATTGTTCCGCTTCCTAATCAAAGGCATTACTTGGTGTGCAGGAGAGAGGCCTGTATACCCTAGCGCACGAACTTTCCCTTTAATGCTATCTGGAATTAAACCCCGGAAACTGGGGTTAACCGGAAAAGGTTAACTTATTCTTAAGTGGAATATGTGGAAAATATAAAGTAAATCTTTAAAAGTTTTTCAGGACTGTTTCATGGTTCCAAGACACCTTCATGGTTTATTCTCCTCACCGTTTGGCTATGTAGTACCCCTGTTAATTACACTAACTGTTGGTCGCCAGCTCCGCCAGTCGCGATTAGTTAGTTCCACTTGCATAAGAATACGTGATGGTGAAGCAAAATAACTGGTTAAATAAACAAATCATAATCTGTTGATAAGTGGTGTTTGTAGACCTGTTGTAGAGCTGTGCCCTTACGTGATGTTCCTGAATTAACATTCAGAATACGTGTTCACTGAGGTGACTCTCAAGAGGAGCAAGTCTAAAGCACACACTGTTCGGTTTTTCATTTTAATTTCTGCTGTTCTCCCTACCGCAAATGTGGATGAGAAAATCATCGTAAATGCAACTTAGACAGAGGTACTTAACTTACTGAGAAACCAAAAGGCTCCCACGCACCAGTCTTTTAGATTTGGAAAAACCTTCCAGTGCTTTCAAAGAGTATACTGGAGGTTCCATACTGAAGATCTCATTCTGGTTGGTGTTAATGTAACTCAAGTAAGGTTTTTTCGGATGCTGTTCTATTGAATGAAAAAGATGTGCTGAATTCATATTTGAATTAATAATAGTTGTTAAGTTACAAGTTGCAGGGTTTGTTTCTATGGTGAGAAGGTATAGGATTTATTTATTTACGCTGAGGTAAAGGACTAAATGTGTGAGAATTCCTCTAGATAAAAGGTGTCATTTGGGCCACTCATCTGCATTTGATAGTGCAGTTTGCACACCATTATGTCAACAGATTAGAGGAAAATGTGTTGGTTAATGTGCAGTGTGTGTCAGCAAACCGTGTAGTGGGAGCAGTTTAGCAATTTAGCAGTTCCAAACACCTGGCCTTCTAGATACACAAACTGAAAATGCATCAAGCAAATACTTAGCTTAACATGCCCATTAAGGCGGCATTTGGCAGCCAGAATGCTTGACTCCTCTGCTTAGGATTCTTAGAAGGTGAAAAAAAAAATCTATACACACACACTACCTTATTCATTACTCAGATGACTTTCTCTGCAAAAAGATATATTTGCTCCAGTCGTGCTCCTTTCACTCCTGCCACTGTTGTCTGATGTTCTGAAAAGGTTGCCAGGTATTTTGTTCCTCATGAATTCACAGATCCATCTGACCCGTTTCTGATTTACTGTTGCTTTATACCCATATCAACACCATGGTGCAGTTCCCAAGGTTGTGAACTGCACCCATGCAAGGCACACATGAGAATTAGTAGCTAACAACCATAAAGCAAACTGTATCACCGCTGCGAGAGCACAACAATCCCGAATGCTATATTTAAAACGGCTGTATTTGTGTGTTTTTGTGCGTTTTGTGTTGTCACACCACCTTGCTTGGCTTCCAGCTCTTCCTGTGAAAGAGTGGGCTTCTTCTCCTCAGGCTGTGGAGGAGGGGCCTCACTTTGTTGATCCACCCCGGTCACGCTAGGATCCGCCCCTTCCCGCTCTTCCCCTTTCCCCTTGTCCTCGTCGGAATCGTCATCCAGACGCACGCGGTTCTTCTCCAAAGGCAGCATGTCGTTCTCTTTGGATTTTATTGCGAAGCAAATGGGGGCGAAGGATGCTGGGAAAACAAAACAAAACCAACAGAGGTTGGAAGTGAATTCTGATCTGTTCCACTTAGTTACAGCCATTAACCTTCCCCCAGGGCAGGAAACGCGTCTAGCACTGAGGGTTATTAGGGGTAAAGACAGCATCATTATGGTCTAGACACACCAGAACAAGTATTAATACTGCACAATGATGCTCGGCTCACCACTTCACTTGGTGCAACATGGGAACTTTCGGCACAACAGTGATTACAAGACTAATTGCAGCAGCGCAGGCATTTCTTTTTTTTTTTTTCTCCCTAATTCTGACTAGTGGTTTGGTCCCAGAAGTCAACTCCATAGAGGCACATGACGAAGCTTACCTTTAATGAGTTTGCCCTCATTAGACTGTTTGTCAGAGGGACAGTTTGCAGTGCTGTCACCCTTGTGGACTGCAGAGCCCTGAGAAAAAACAGAGGACAAGAATCAGCAAAATAATCACACAACATAAATAACAGCCAGGATTGAGAGACAGACTGGAACATAAGGGGGGAAATAACGGCATATTCTTTACAGCTTGTCGGCTAGCCAGCTCACACTTCTGTACATTGTTGTTAAAGGTGCTTTCAATGAAAGTGACTTCCTTTCTTTCTTTTACTGTAAAAATTATACCAATCATCCATAACATTAACACCACATAATGTTACACACACTAACACTGATTATCAATTGTATCCCAGCAAACTGGTAACAGGATCATGGGCACCATAATGTCTGATCTCACAGAAAGGGAAGGGGGAAAAAAAGTAGGTAAAGTGCAAAAGAAAATTCTCTCTGGAAAATTCAGATCTAAAGGAACATCCATGGGATCGAGTCTAATCCACGGGGACCCTGCCTTGCAACCCTTAGCACTCAAAGGCTTCGCTGCCACTGTCCTGGTGCTAGACACTAGTGATGCGTGGGTCGGGTTGGGGCGGGTAAAGAAATTCTCACTTTATTTGCGGGGCAGGCTGGGGCAGGTCATTAAAAACAAAATTAAATAAAAAATCCATGTATGTTGCGTGCAATTCCCTACAGCCTATATTAAATATTTGGGAATATCTATTTTCATATTTTATTAAGTTCTTTGATAAGGTTACGTCACGTGACAAG
>JAOTRS010000019.1:3780290-3793143 GCA_028565755.1 Dinotopterus cunningtoni
ACACGGCTGACATGTCTCGCCTCGCCTTCTCCCCGCTCTGAGCTGCAGCCGGGGCCTGGGGGCGGGCACTCGGCGCCCGTGATTAACCCCTTATACGCAGCTCAAACATAGACATTTCTCAGACCATGGTATCGGTCCCCGGTATCGGGGGACTTTTAACGAGTACGAGTACTTTAGAAAATGTGGGATTGAGGCCGATACCAGATACCGGTATCGGTGCATCCCTAATTATTTGCGCTAAGGAGTCTCTAAATATGAACTAAATTGAACTAATCATAACAATATTGATTAGGCACATTAACGATTAATCATTCATTAACTGATTGTTTGTCGATACGAATTAAACTGATTTACAAATGCATTAACTAATAATGTTTGTTTTGCATAATATTTCGCAGTAGCTCACACATCTATCATCCTGTTTGTAATACAGATGTGTAGAGTATGAGATATTAGATGCTATATTTTAATCACCATGTTTTTCAGTGAGGGTCGAGAGGCAAGAGCAGTATTTTCGCCTTAAAGCCTTATTGTTTTATATGATGTTTCTTTAAACTATTTGGGCTTTGTGAATTCGTCTCACATAACTCATTCGTCAGGATTGTGCCCCGGTTGAACTGCTTAAATAAAATAAGATAAAATAAAAAGAACGTAAACTGAGGAAAAAAAATGTACATCTTGTTACAACTTTTTAAAGATTCATTAACTATTGATTGTTCATTTAGCAGTTAATCTAATTATAAATAATTTCCAATTGATAATTACTGATGAGAACAAACAACCATTCTGTAAAAATATTACACATAACATCACATAATAATGTGAACATTTTTAAAACACAACCATATCTATCATTATTATGTTTAGACTAATAGTAGCTCATATTGATCAGAGTTTGCCCTGTTGTATTATATCATATCGTAGCAGACTCAGTGACAGACAAATATTAAATAAATTACTGACCTATCAATTGAAATCATAACATTTCACATGGACGCTTTAGGTTAACCCCTTATACCCCTCGTCTATGGCTGCATTCCATTTCGAAGTGTACTACTCCCTACTCCCTGCTCCGTTTGCAGGAAATGCCGATGGAGGAAACTTTCCATGACAAAACTCCACTATTCGGAACACCCTGCGAAGTCACCATCGCAGACGTCACGTCCTCTGTGCGTTACCATGGTAACAAGCACCTCGGATACCCAGCACTCCTGCTGTGGAAATTTCACACTACTGGCATTAAATATTGAATATTTATTGAAACAAAACAAAAATTAAAACATACTACTGAAACGTGTATAACTTGTAAATAAATTATTTTTTAATAATAATAACGATTGATTAAAGATGTACGGAGATTTTTTCTCTTTTTTTTTTTTTTACAGATTATTAGCCTATATAATAACTAAGGATTTCTTGATTAAATAAAATTTTCAATTATTGTGTCCTTTTAATATGATGTTGTCCACGATAATAATGATAATGAATATATAAATCCTTCACCAAATTCCATTATTTCACGCTCCAGCGAGACGCAGTGAACTAAGGGTGTTTTTTTTATTCCCTTTTCTGGTGAAGTGAAGACCTGTTGTTCACTCGTTCCCCACACCATTCACAGTTCCCTTTGTACTTAACATTTTCGCTCCCTGCAGTTTGAATTCACACTTAAACTGGCTGAACGCCCTGTGAAGTATACTTCGCAGGGTACTTCAGGCCATTTGTTGTTGGACTGATGGATCTGACTTGATTTGGCAACAGGTTTTACACTGGATACCTTTGCATTTTTATCTGGGCTTGGACTGGCACTAAGGATGCCCTGCATCTTCCACTTCGCATGGGGAAAAAAAAAACCCTGAGCCTTCCACATGGCAGGTGAGAAGCTTACCACTGAGCCATCACACTCCTGGAATACCGAGTGCCCTAATTATATACTAGACGGTTAACTTTCTTTTGGCTGCTCCTGTCAAGGGCTGGTCGCAAATCGGCATGGGTCTTACGCCGGATTCACTCGGCTTAACCGACGTATAAGCACGTCCTTAAGTAAATACTTGTACCCGATTGGCTGTTATTGTTTCCCCGTTTGCTTTTTCGAACGGCTCTAGCCTGTAATAAATTACAAAACAATTGCTTAGACTCTGTACCTTGCCTGGCCTCCTCTTCCAGCAGGTCAGTGTGCAAGGCAAGGTATCTTTCCTCGTCACACAGCGCTTCGATCCTCGCTTCTTCTTCAGAAAGCTGGTAGCTCTGGTTCCACGAGCCTGCATCATACTCCGAAAGATCATGTAAATGACCGCGGCCATCGTATCTGCAAAATAATTAGCTTGATTAGACAGGAATTCGGCCAAAGCACAAACACAGAATAAATACTCACCGCAACGGGAGAGCCTGAAGGTAAGAGGCTTTTAAAACCGAAACTATTTCTCTTACAAGGCAACTGCACAATCCCTTGGAGGCAAAAAGAAATAAGCATCGCTACTCCAGCACTTTAGGTGTACAGACAAAAAAAAAAAAAACATTTTTCTTACTATAGACGTACAATCCAATTCTCGGCTAAACATTTAAAAGTTTCAAAAGCCCTGGAGTCAAACGTAATAAAACCAAAAAAGCAACTTTCCTCTTACCTTACACGGTTTCATAAAAATGACAGCTTGTACCCGCGTCACTCAATTATTTTTTTTTCTTTTAACGATATCTCACGTCATCACTCTTACTTTTATTGCAAAATGGTATATCCACACAAGCCCGAGCACATAAATACCTATCCGCAAGAACCCATATGGACGATTTTTTCCTGCGCTTGCTCCTCTATTCCACTTCTCAGTTCCAGTCTCTTCGTCGAAAGAGAGAAGTGGGCGGTGAGATGGCAATCGGGGCCTGGCACGACCCCTTAGCCTTAATTGCTGGGAAAATAAGGTCTGGGTTACGTGATAGAGAGACACACACATACACATTGGAAACAGGGAACAGATCCACGTATATTAAGGTGGCTCCTTGCGAGTTACTTACATAGGCATAACCACAAATGTCCATGAAATTACATTGAATCAAAACAGAGACACAGAGAGAGAGAGAGAGAGAGAGAGAGAGAGAAAGGCTATCACTGCTGCATTACATCTATTAATTTTATATGAAAATTAATAATTTTATGAGAACCACCTTAATAGACAGAATGCTTTGACAAAGTTGCAGGTACAGCAGTAGAATTCGCTTTGGCTTTCACTTCAATAACTGAAATGGATATTATTATTTAATAATTCCTCATTATTTCACTTCCTCGTCCATATATTTTCCATATTTTTTAATTTTGTTCTCCTTTAGAATCAGATTACGCTCGCTCACAAGTTTCCCAAAAGCACCGCACTTTGTTGCTAAATTGTAGAACGTGCTTCAAATCTAAACGTTTCTTTCTACCTGCTAAGACAAGAGCTCCCAGTCCTCTTCCTAAAGTACCTACAACTATTCTGCCTGCTTTAGCGTCCTCCCTAGAAGTTACACATGACCTTTGATAATGAAACAATCAAGAAGATACTGCAATTGACTTATCCTTTAGGCTACTAGTAAATTAATTCTTACGCCAGCCCTGTAACAGGAGATTGAGCATTGACCGCATAAATGCTCAATCAGCCCTTTTTCAGAGGTATCTGATGGAGCAAGTGGGTTTTGCAGAGTTGAAAATTTGAGAAATTGAGAAAAGACAGTGTCTACATTAACAGATGGCAAATGTATTATATGCTTAATTTTGATTGTGTTTAATTCTAAACAAGATCCTGGCAACTGTAAAGAAATTTTAAAATAAAATTGACAATTTTTTATGTATTGTACAAGATGGGGCAGCATAATACCTGCCTCTCTGGGCCTCTATTAAAAAAGAAAAAACATGCAGGACAGGGGGTACTTTATAAGCATAAAAAAGAGCGTGAATGTAATTATTAGAGTTAAAATGATATTAAACTTATGCTCCCGGTTTCTGAAAGTGGTGGGGGAGTTGCTGAGGTGGTGTGACACAACAGCAGATCACCAGGCCCGCATATTTTCAATGTACTACAGGTTTTAAACCGAACGCCCTTCCTGACACAATTCTCCACAACTTATCCGGGCCTGGGACCGACACTAGGAGTGCACCGAGCCGTACAACCATTCCCCTAGTGGCTTGGATTAGTGTGAAATCAAAATGGTTTTTATCTGACACGAACACAACCATACAGAGTAGGAATATGTAGTAAAACGTTTAGACAACTGTTTGTGACCTACAAAGGAACTGAAAATAGAATAGAAAGATTTTTCTGCAACAAAAAAAAGAGAAAAAAAAACTTGGAGTAGGGAAAAAAAATTACAATTTAAAGTCTATAAATATCCAGAACGATTTACATTTTATCCCATTGTACACCTGAGCCGGTCCCAACCTTGAATAAAATGCGAGGGTCGCATCAGGAAGGACAACCGGTGTAAAACCTGTGTTAAGTTCTTGTTCTTGTGCGGATGGGATGGATCTCAGTGGGAGCTGTCGTAAGACTAACAACACTTTATGGTGCTGGGATTTGAACCTGCGACCTTCTAATCAGTAGCCCAACACTTTAACCACTGTATTTTTTTTGTGACTGGGATTCGAACCAATGCTCGCCTCTAGTCCATCAAAGACTCATATTAAATCTTTGCAACGCTTTTGGGAAAATGCGCGAGAGTTTTCTCCAAAGCGAATTCGACATGCACCACGATGCACAGGCTTCCCTCAAGTCAGATCGAATCATAATGGGTTAAAAAATGAGACATTTTAACTCATTTTTGAAAAAAAAAAAAAAAAAAAAAGATCATTAGAGGGAGGAATGTGCATCTCTGCATAGAATCAAATCAAAAGAGCTTTTTCGTTCCTAAATGTGTTTCCTCTCACAGGACAGCATCTTCAGCTTTAAACAAATAAGACAAAACAGGCCACGTTATTCTCGATCAGAGGTTTGTTTTTATTTTCATTCTGATGCATGTCACTTGAGCCGCGCGCCTCCAGCTGCAAAAAGGAAGATCCGAGAGTCTTCGGAAGACATGTAAAGTGTGTGGAGGGGTTAAAGAAAGCATTCCCTTTTAAGGTTTGTTCAACCGACCTATCGATCATGAGCTTGCTGTCTCCCATCCAGGGGATGAGGTGCTTGCCCTGCTCGTGGTGCACGGCCCTCTCATCGTCCCGGAAGAGCTTGCACGCGTAGCCGAACACCAGCAGCTCGGCGTACTTGCTGCTCGCGCTCTCCTCCTTCCGCGGCTTGTCCGTTTTACTTGCTCCTCTCCGGTACATTCCGACGGAAACACTTGTCCGAACCGCTCATAAATATCTAACAATTATTATTACTATTATTACTATCACTCCGTTTGAAATAAACAACTAGCAAGACTAGCCAGCGTGCGCTAGGCTCATTTTCAAAACACTTGCGTTGTCCCCGTTTCCCTTTGAGCATAAGTAGCTTCTTCTACCTTTCTCGCAGTTTCGATATTTTTTCCACGTGCACGCCGCCTCGTTACTTGTAAAAATCCTACTTTAAAAATATTAAACAAACATACGAACGACTGAATATTAATTTTTATCCTCGTTTCAAACCATAATGACAAGAGATCCTTCGTATCAGACGCATTAATGTGTCGAAAGTGCTAACAGTGAATTAAACGATATTTTATTAATGAATCGATGCGGCATTTCCGGATGCAGGAGGAGCCAATACTTTATGTCACACAATAATAATAATAATAATAATAATGATGATAATAATAACTTACTTGAATATGTATTTCCTTAAAACAAGTAAAACAATAATCATTATAGCACACCAATTAAAAAAAAGTTATTTAATAATTTTTAAAAATCAATTAATTAATTAAAATATAAAGGTTATTAGTAACTAGCTGAAATGCCTTTTGAGAAAAGTGTGTCGGGTGAAAAAAACTTATTAATACAAATAAATATGTATTTGTAAGGTGGAGTATCTTACGCCATTGTTTATGCTAAGTTGTACTTCTTTTGTCATCAGTCAAATCCACTCTTTCAGTAATCGGAGAGTGAATCACAGATGAGAAATCGAAAAATTAGATCGGATAAAGATGAAGTTCTGTTGTACAACGACTCCAGTGCATTAAAATTCACTTATACCACTTCAGCGCTGTTATTTCAGCTATGAAAATATTAACTATTCCCAGTAAAAAATGACAGTTTAGCTTTTCTGATTAATATCTATTGGTGCAGCTGTTTGTTCACATTGAGCAGGTAGCGCATTAGTAGCTTATTTTAAAGTAGATTATTAAACCTGGCACATAACTCTTCTCGGTTTTTAATTTCACTTATGGTGCAGGTTAAACTTCAGGCAGATATCTAAGTACTGTACTTTAGGACGCGCCCAGAGTTTAAACGTGCTGAATGTTCTTCCTATGGATTTCCTCCGGGTACTTCAGTTTCCTCCCAGGGTCTATTGACATATGGTGTAGTCTGATGTAACTCGTTTCCAACTTACCTGTGACGGCATGGCGGTGTAGTGGTTAGCACTGGCACATTGCACCTCCAGGGTCCAGGTTCGATTCCCACCTCGGGGCCTGGGTGCATAGAGTTTGCATGTTCTCCCTGTGCTTGGTGGGTTTCCTCCGGGTACTCTGGTTTCCTTCCACAGTCCAAAGACATGCAGGTTAGGCCAATTGCTGTTCCCAAATTGCTTGTAGCGTGTGAATGACAATCGGCCATCAAGCTGGCAACCTTAAGCAAGTTACCCCTAAATTAACTGCCATAGAAACGAGGGATATACAGTATCGCCAGGGTGCGGAGTATCCATCAGAGCAAAATACAGTGTGTGTCACCTGTCCAGGGTGTATCCTGCCTAGTGCCCCAAGTCCCCTGGCATAGCCTTCAGGCCTGTACAGGATAAGTGGCATAGAGATTGAGTGAAAATGAGTTAGAATTAAAAAAAAAAGATATACCTGTATATCTTTATGACTTTAGGTCTTATCTGACTTGTCAGTCTGTAAATATGATATATGATCCATGCATGCAAAATAATGTGAAATAGTGTTCCTGAAGGCTTTGTTATGTGGTAACATTGCTCTGTGGTTCCCGGCATAAGCTACTTCTAGGGTATCTTTATTCATAAACATGGTCTTAGCATTCCTCTGTCATGCCTTTAACAGAGAGGTGTTTGTGTGCTTCTACAAAAGTGAATAACAGATACCAGCTTTATAATAAAGTAGGGCATTAGATAATACATGTGGAAGACCTTTCTTCTACTTAGTTCTACTTGGATAATATTACTAGGACTATCTTTGTCATGTAAAGAGAAACCATTCAGATTAGGAAGTATAATGTCATTCGATGATGCAGGAAAACTGGTTCATGCTTTTGTCACATGTAGGTGGGACTATTGTCATGTCTTGCTCTCTGGATGTCCTCTGGAATCCTTACTAGTAACCATGTTAGCCTTTTGTTTTCCATATTACACTGACTCCTAGTACAATTTAACATTTATCATAAAATAATCCAAATGTTCCGCATACTGACGGTATTGTGATCCTCTATAACTGTTTTTTTTTTTTTTAACGTCTCAGGCTTCAGGTTGTCTGTACCTAGAATAACAAAATCTACAGTGGAGGAGCATATGGTTCTCTATTTGTAGGGAAATTTGTAAGGTGCAGGTGCAGATATAGGAGACATGGACATAGCTAGGATTGAGGTCACCGAGGTCCCAAGCTTGTTTTATGTTTTTTTTTTGGTGGATGGGCGTGTATTTAATAAAAGTTAAAAAAGGATTGGTTAAATGAAACCGACCAATTTTCCCATCTGATCACTGATGTTGCTTAACCATTTGTGTGGAGTAAATTAATCTTCTTGTTACAACAAAATCTTTACTCAACACAGTGGTTCTTTGAGTACTGTATGTGATCAAACCGGGAGGAGCAACTGAATCCACCAAAGTATGATACAGATAACAAGAAGATTTACATCAGTAAATCGGAGTCATTAGTGGACTTCCTGCTTCATGTCTGAAACGCTGGCCTCCCAGGAACTCCTTTAAAATCTCAAACACGTGGAAATGGCTACTGTAGGGACGAGGTCAGGACTGTACAGGGGATGTGGCAATAACTCCCAAATGAGTTGTTGTAATGTGCAAATGGCGTTCGTGAATTATTGTGTGTAGAATTTCCACATCAGATTGCACCATTCAAATGTTTTACAGCGGCTACGAGTCTCATCAGCGTAATGTGCTTAAAGTCAGTCCGTTTTAAGCGTTTATTTACCAGAAATTTCACAGTCCCAGTTTGACTTGAACGCCCCTAATAACTCAGTGCCATTCATTCCCAGATTGTGGCCACCCACCAAGGCTGTCCATCATGTTGCTGGGTCGGTAGTTCCACTTGAGTGAGTCCAATCCAATGTCCGTCCAATGTTAGATTTTTTTTTTAAGGTTTTTTTTTTTATTTTTTTTATTAAATTTCTCTAAAGCATTATGAAATGCATGTTAAAATGAAGTAGCCCTATATATTTTTATTTTCCTTGCAAAATAATTCTAGAGGAGACTGGTAACCTTTTGCATATGTATATCAACCTGAATATGAACCCGTGTTTATTTCCTTCGCAGACAGATGAAAATGAAGAGACGGCACCAATTAAAGCTCTGTCTTTGGAAAGACACTAGAAATGAGACAAGATAAGGAGAAGGAAAGAAAAAGAAAGAGAGCTAATGGAGACGTGAGCGGTGCTGCTTACTTTGCCCAGGATAGGAATAGCATTATGTCCATGTGCTGTTCAACACAAACAAATCCTGACTCACCTGATCACATTCAAACAATGTAAGCCTAATTGCCATAGAGATATATGTTCAACACAAATCTAGCATAATTATACTGTCATGTTATAATAAAGTATTATTATTTAAACATGTATATACAGTATATAGGCATTTATGTATTGCTTGAGACACATTTCTTTTATTTAAATCCAAAATGATTAACAAAAGTGAAATAAAGAAAGCACATAATAATCCATCCATTCATGGTACACCATGGAGAGGGTGCCAGTTCACTGCAGGGCACACAGCCACACACTCTACAAGCAATTTGGGAACGCCAGTTAGGCGAAACTGAATGTCTTTGGACTGTGGGAGGAAACTGGAGTGACAGGAAGAACATGCACACAAACTCAAAGTGAGAATCGAACCCAGACACTGAAGGTATGAGCCCATGGTGCTAACCACTACGCTACTGTGCTGCCTGAAGGTGTATTTATTTTGACCAAAACCTTTTGTCAGATGCAAGGCGAGTAAGGCACAGGAAGTTAATATATACAGAGAGAAAGAGAGAAAAAGAGAGAGTAATAGAATGAGTGAGAGAAAAGAACAGAAATAATAGAGAAATAAATATAATTTAGAGAGATCCTATCATTTTGATTCATACATATTCACATTTCACACAAACTTCCATAATTTTTTTTGATCGTGTAAAGCTGCTTTACGACAATAACAATTCTTAAAAGCGCTATACAAATACAATTGAATTGAATAAATTTTTAAATTGTCCATTGTGTGTGTGTGTGTGTGTGTGTGTGTGCCCTGCGATGGACTGCCACCCTGTCCATGGTGTACCCTGCCTCGTACCCAAGTCTCCTGAAGATCCTGTACACTTACACTTGCTTACACTAGATTGGGACATACTGTATGTACAGTAGGTTGGACATACTGTATCTCGGTGGACTCCAATGAATTTTTTAAATCAAATTTTGAATGATTGAAAACCATGCCCATGATGAATATGTTTGGGGGGAAAAAACTATCGAAATTGGCCAAAAACACAAGTGCTCCTACAGTATCTTCCTAATGCATTTATGGAATATGCAATCGATAAATAAGGGCAAATCTCCAGAGCTGAATGGTATTTCCACTGAACTGTGCTTAACATTATGGCCTCCGGCAAAGGCTTTATTCTTAAATACTCTATTTTTTATTAATAACATTAGGCAGTCATCCAGCTCTATTATAGCTTTACCCCTTTCCCCTTTTGAAGACACATAAACCGCAGACTGAATGCTGTAGCGATATTCCGCTTAGTCTGTTCAATTGGGAAATTAAATTGTTTGCATGGGTTATTGTGTCTTGCCTGGAGCATTGCATGTCTTTTCTTTAGTGCACATTGATCCAGCTGGCTTTATTAAGTCCAGATTCGCCTCAGATAATGTCTGCTGCTTACTCCATATTGTTAATGTTTTTGAATCAGGGCCAGTTGGCACAGCCATTTTACTAAACATGGAGAAAGATCATCACTGGAATACTATGCTGGAATAGAATTTGCAAATACTGTACTGTGAAGCAAAAGACAGTGATGTTCTCTCGCTCTTTACGTTCTTTCACTCGACCCCTTGTCAACAAATAATGCTGCTCACTTGAATGTAACGATAACGAGTATAAAAGTTTTACATTTTAATGGAAGCACCGAGCTGAAAGGAAATTGTTAAAGACTCCCCGAGTGCTGGATTTAAACATTCTACATCTATACAGATCTTAGAAGATAAAGTGCCGTTGTTCGCACATCCAGGCTTCAGTCTTTGCATGTAGAAGTTTGCATGTTCTCTCTAAGCTTGGTGGATTTCCTTCAGAGAATCCGGTTTTCCCATACAGTCCGAAGGCTGATTGCGCTTTCCAAATTGCCCATAGTGTATGATGAGATGAGTGTTACAACATAACTTTCCCTACAGCAAAGGCAGCTGGCATGATTGTTGTGGTCAATCATAGCTTAAATGAAAGGCAAAAACAGCTAAACTATTTTGGAGCAATGAACGCTATATATCCCCCCAGTTAGTATATTGATAATGACAGTGGAAGATGGTGTTTAACAAGTCAGCAAAAATGATGTGTTCAATAAGGTTGAGATCTGGTGACTGTGAAAGCCATAGCATATGATTTACAGTGCTTCACTTTCATCCTCATCAAGCTATTCACTGACCCTCATGGCCTGTGTACAGTATGAAAGTGGAGTTACTGTATGTTGCAAAAGACTGTTCTTACCAGGATAAAATGTTGCAAAGGGTCATGAATTGAATGTGTTTTTTTTTCAGTTTCAGGTCTTTAAACTTGCACATTGTTGAAATAAATGTTAAAATAAAAAAATATTTTTTGCATAATTCATGTATTTTAGAAGAAAAACTAATAAAAGTAAAGCTGGTAAGTAAGGAAGGAAGGAAGTGAAGGAGGAAAACTTAAAAAAAAAAACAAAGAAAAACTCACTCCCTCACTCACTCATCGTCTATACCGCTTCATCCTGTATACAGGATCGCAGGGGGCCTGGAGCCTATACAGTACCAGAAGACTAAGGGCATAAGGCGGGGTACACCCTGGACAGGGTGCCAATCCATCACAGGGTACACACACATACACACACTCACACCCTCTTTCACACACTACACGCAATTTGGGAACGCCAATTAGCCTAATCTGCATGTCTTTGGACTGTGGAAGGAAACCAGAGTACCCGGAGGAGACCCACCAAACACGGGGAGAACATGCAAACTCCATGCACACAGAGGCGGGAAAAGAAAAACTTATTACTTATTATTAAAACTTAATTTAAATACTAAAATAAAGTAAGCAAAAAAGAAGCTCATGAAATTTAATTAATTAATTAAAAAAATTAAGTAAAAATAAATGAGCAGGGATGTAAAAGTAATTTAGGGCAATTAAGTAAAACTAAGTAAAGAAAGTAAAAGTAAAATACGAACGTAAGGTAAATATAAAAGCAAAAGTAAAAAAGCAAATGCTAAAAATATTTGAAAATTAGCTAAATTCAGAAAAATAAATAAATAAATGAAATAAAGTAAAGCAAGTAGGAGTAAATTAACATAATAAAAGCAAAGGAAAGTTTTTTATAAAGTACATAATGTAATAATACACAGTCCAAGGAAAGAAAACTAAAACTACAAAGAACTACATAAATACAGAATAGGTGTAGAATGTATGTAAGAAAAATGGCTAAGCAAAGGGGTCTGAAATCAATGTCCTTATATATTCCATATAATGCTAAACAAAAAGCAGAATTGTGTTTAAGATTGTGTGTCTCACAACAATCTGAAAACTGGTAGGTGTTCAAAAAAGGTGTGAAAGCCAATAAATGTTAACCTTGGTACCTTTTACCACTGCAGGGCACAAACATTCATACACACACTTACAATTACTCACACCAGATCTGCATATCTTTGGACTGTGGAAGGAAACCAGAGCACCTGGAAGAAACCCTCCTATGCCACCCTATTATACCCTGTGTAAAAGGATGCCAAATAAAACTATTTTTTGTCTCCATGTGTTATTTTGTTTTATGAAATTATTTTCTATCTTGTTTCTCAAATGTATATTTTTCTCAAATCTAATGTCACTACATGACTTTAATGTAGGCGTCTTTCAATGTTTCATACCCTGAAGGATCAGGAGTCGAAAAGCTTATTGTATTTCTATCAAGATGTAATTTCAATGTGATTCACGTATAAGCTCATAAGTATAGTTTATATTAATGGTGCAGGAGCCTTGAATTGTCTTTGAATTGCCTGATTTTTCCCCACTACTTTTTGACAACATAGTCACATTTTTAAACATAATATAAAATATTGTACACTTATATAATATGCTCAAAATGCTTTCCTATGCTAGTGAAAACACATAGCAGCTGCATTTCTCAAGACACTTCCAAAGGATCCATAATCCTTCAAAAAAATTGCATATCTCAGGTATCCCTGATGGCAAACATTTATTGTGGGTGATCATGGGTGACATGAAATTGGTCTGGTTTTCAAATCAGAAATGTACACCTATACCAAGTTCAGGTAAACATCTGTTACCTCTTGCCATACCAACAT
>JAOTRS010000019.1:3816709-3829634 GCA_028565755.1 Dinotopterus cunningtoni
TTTTTTCTGTGGAAAAGCGCGGCACTGGTTCCAAAATTGGGAACCGGCACGGGAACCAGAGCAGTGGAAAAGGGGTACGAGAGATCTTGGCCAATCAGCTCTCTCTAGACCTCCGGCTGTGAGAGGTTACACCCGGGAATCAAACTCGCGATCTACGGATGATAAGGCGAGCACTTTACCACTGCGCCACTCAGAGGCCAATACTTTTATTTTAACATTTAAATGGGTCTCCAGTGTGCACCTACAAACAAAAACATGAGATTAAAGCATTTTTATGCTTTTTCTCCTTTGAGGTTTTCCCTTTTACATGACATACAGTATAAAAAGATACCCTCAGAGGGAAACAGAGGACATCTGAGGGGAAGAAGGATAGAAGAAAAAGATATGGGACCTTTAAATCAGTTATGTAGTCATGGAGTGACTGCAATGACATTACCAGAGTGTGAATGCCTTTCTCCAAAAACACTTTCAAACCTGTTACATCATGCACCTGTGATGGGCGTGTATCTAAATCTTTGTCGCTCCTCGCTCATTCATTCATTATGTTGTTTTTGGGTGTGTGATTTGTACCTGAGCACTAAAAGCATTTAAAATAACTCTTGACTTGAATTAACTTTTTTTTTAATCTCATAGACAATATCCGCTCATCGACCGATCAGCAACTTTGTGATACAAAATTAAATGAACACATTTTACACTGACCTTTGCTGACCTTTGGTGAAGCTAGCCGGGTAATGTCACCGGTGGCATATCAAATTGTTGAAAATATTTTCTGCTCTCAGTCCTTGGGAGTTCATGAATCTTGATGAAAATAAATTTCAAGGTAGGTCATGACCTTTTTTTAGACCGGGCAATATTTTTCACTATCAGAGTGGCAATTAAACAGCTCAGTGTTTAAAATATAAAGGGTTCCAATATGGTTATGACCTTTCATCAGTCAGAAAAGTATATTCACAGATTATACAGTAAACTTGGTTCTTGTAATTGGCTTTCAAGAGTGGAAGATACAGTAGCTGGGTGTTAAAGTGGGAGATGTTAGATGAAAACAAGTCGCTACACTCTGTATTCTCTACAGTCATTTACAAAATGGAAGGCATTGGTGTTTAAATGAGAAGGCCAGACCGGGGCAGTCCACAGTGGAGAAAAGAGGCTGCTATAAAAACTGCACAGCTAGTTGTGTGATGTGAAAGCTCAATGCTTGGGGGAGTCATTAAAATATTCCTGTAGCATCGCAGAAGCTGTGTTTATAACTTTTCCTATCAGGGATGGACTTGAATAATGTTATTTGGTTCCAGATAATGAATGATTCAAAGACTGTGGTGCATTTTGAATCGGATTTTACATTTACAAATAAGTATGGGAAGTGGAAGTAAATGTCCTTTGCAATAACTTATGTGAATCTTTCAGGTAAATACTGCTACTTAGCATATTAATAAAAAAATTATATATATATACACAAAAAATGAACTGTCCCAGTGTACAGTACTATAACTTTTACACTTTACTTTGGAATATAATCGTTCATATTAATATTTTAACATCTCATGCTTAAAACTGAGTCATCCATTAAAGTTTATTAAAAAAGGACATTTTACCCATAACACACAAAGTTCACTAAACCCTGTTACCTGAAAAAGTGGGAGTTCAGTAGTTAAGGCACTGGACTACTTATTGTAAGGTCTGAGAATTCAGCACTGCCATGTTACCTTTGTTGGGCCAAAAATAAGACAAATGCAATGTCCTTTCATGTCTGTAAGTTGGTCTGGATAAGTGATTCTGTCAAAAAAAAAAACAAGAAGTTGCATTGTTCAATTTTTTTAAGGATCATACAAGGGGAAAAATGTTCTCTTATTCATTTTTTCCCCTTTATTTTATATTTCTACAGCAGAGTGCACACTAACCAAACATGACAAAAGAACCGTTTTTCCCTTGTCTTACCAGAATTGTCGATAAACTCTCAACTGTAAAGGGAAGTCTAGCAGCAAGATCAAGTAAAATGTGCAGGAAGTATAAAAGATAAAAATAAATATCCTGCTCCAATATAACACAATAGAAAAGTGTTCTCCCAGCTGTCATGAGTTTGAATCCAGATAATGCCACAGCTATCTGTGACTGGAAGCCAAGGGAGGAAATTTGGCCATGTGGGAGGGATGGGATGCTATCTCTCTCTTGTCATTCACAGTAACACTTGCCAATCTTAGGCATCTGTGAGCTCACACATGTGAAAGAGAGCATGTCATACTGTCTGATAAGTGTGTTACGCAGTCCTGTGGTGCAGCATGAATAGCAGTTTAAAAACATGCGCCCCCAGAGGACGCACAAACTGGGAACATAATGGGGAAACAAAGGGACCCATAGAAGCATTATAACTGGTTGTACAAAGGTGGGTGTTAGGAAGGCTTCAATTAGTCCAGGAGGAAAAAGTACACTATATGGCCAAACCTGTAATGGCACTGTATGCAATACATATACGTTAATATAGAGTTGGTCTCCCTTTTGCAGCTATAACAGCTTCCTCTCTTCTTGCAAGGCTGTTCCCAAGATTTTGAAGTGCTTTCGTTCTGTAGAGCATTTATAAGATCAGGCACTGATGTTGGACGAGAAGACCTGGCTCGCAATCTCCATTTCAATTCATCCCAAAGGTGCCTGATGGGGTTGAGGTCAGGGCTCTGTGTGGGCCATTCAAGTTCTTCCACACCAAACTGATCAAACCATGCCATGGCCTTGCTTTGTGCACTGGGTCACAGTCATGTTGGAATAAAAAAGGGTCTTCCCCAAACTGTTGCCACGAAGTTGGAAGCATGTCTTGGTGTGCTGAAGCATCAAAATTGCCCTTCACTGGGGATAAGGGGTCTGATTGATTAGATTAGATTAGATTAGATTAGATTAGATTAGATTAGATTAGATTAGATGAGATTAGATTAGATAAGATTCGACTTTATTTTTATTGTACATTATAAGTACATGTACAGAGCCAATGAAATGCAATTAGCATCTAACCAGAAGTGCATCAGTGGCCCATTTACAATAAATAACAATGTGTCATACAAACAGAAGATGCATTAGGTAATAGAGTTATGATATATATATAGTAATGTGCGGTATAACTGTGCAAACATTCTGCAGTAGATTAGTATGTCTAGAAGATTACATGCACAAAAGTAACAGGATATATGTGTACATATATGAGTTCTAAATTGTTCAGTATATTCAGAATAAATAGGGGTGGAAAATACAGTAGTGCAACGATGAGCATAATTATAGATGGTGCAAAGATGCATAGTGGACAAAGCTGTGCAATATAGACAGAAAGTGACAGTGCAGTGATTTATTAGTTAACATTCCATGATCAGTTGTTCAGTGTGGGAACAAGTCTGTTGAGGTACCTGTAGTGCCTGCCCAATGGTATAATAGTAAACAGTCCATGATTGGGGTGAGAAGAATTATTAATAATGCCTCTCGCCTTTTGCAGATAGCGTTTCTCATAAATGTCCCCCAGGGAGTGTAGCTGGGTTCCAATGATTCATTAGGCGGTTTTCACCAGTCTCTGAAGGGCTTACAGTCCTGAGCAGTGGAATTGCTGTTACACTGAGATGCAGTTTGTAAGGATGCTCCCAATGGCACAGCAGCACAGTAAATGTTCTCCAGTGTCCTGGAACACAGGTGGGACTTTTTTATTGTTCTCTGAAAGTACAGACTCTGTTGTGCCTTTCTGTTTAGAAAAGAAGACTTTAAAGACCAGATGAGGTCCTCGGAGATATGGGCTCCAAGGAACTTAAAGCTAATGGGAGCATGAGTGTGATTGCCAGCTTCTCGGAAATCTACAATGACCTCCTTCATCTTCTGGGTGTTCAGTTCCAAATTGTTGTCCTCACACCATGAGACTAGATCTTCTCTCTATATGCCAGCTCATCATTACCTCTGATCAGGCCCACCATCATGGTGTCATCTGCAAACATGATAATGCTGTTAGAGGCATAGACAGGTACGCAGTCATAGGTAAAAAGGTATAGGAGAGGGGACAATATGCATCCCTGAGAAACACCAGTGCTGAGGGTGAGACAGAATGGGTGGCAGACAGGGTTTGAGGTGGCTGAGGACCAGTCTTTCAAAGGAATTTTCAATGATGGGGGTGAGTGGAACGGGTCAAATGTCACTGAGTGCTGTTGCAGCAAAGTGCTTTGGCACTGGCACAATGGTTGCAGACTTAAAGCATGCAGACTTGCTGTTTGTGTTCATACTTGTCTTTGCAGATTCCCCTCCTCAGGTTGGCTCTGGCAACACTGTAGGTCTTCCAGTCTCCAGACCTGAAGGCGGTTTTGCGTGCTTGGAGTAGAAGGCGGACTTTCCAGTTCATCCATCATTTGATTGGGGAATGCTATGATGTTTTTTTGTGGTCCCCCAATCCACACACCTGTTAATACGAACAGAGTTTGTGTAGGTATTAATATAGGTGAGTGAGTCAGTGGTTGCCTGAGCAGCAAATTCACTCCAGTCTGTGTGTGAGAACTGTTGCTGGTGAGAGGCGTCAGCCCCATCCAACCAGACTTTAACAGTCCTGATTGTTGGTTTCACACGTTTGATGACTTGGGCAGCAGAAACAATGGAAGATTGTTTGAGGTGGGGGAGGGGAATAACTCTGTAAGCATCAGCCACACTTGTGTAAACTTGGTCCAGGGTTTTGTGTCCCCTAGTGAAGCAGGACGCATTCTGTTGTAATTTTGGCAGAACAGGTTCCAAGTTGCATCCCCAGTGACGATAAAAGCTCCATCAGAATATTAGTCTGAAGACTGCTAATAGCAGCACTGAGGTTTTTCATGGCTGTGCTAGCCTTAGCATCCGCGGGGGACACTGCTATCACAACAACGCATGTGAACTCACACGTGATAAAAGGGCACATGCACTTAATAATCAGGTATTCAAGATCGGCAGAGCAGTGGAAAGAAACAGTGACAGAGACAGTGCACCATGTTTTGTTTACATACAGTAAATGCATAAGCCCCCGCCTCTGTTTTAACCTGTGCATGCTGCTTCTCTATCAGCCCTGAAAATGGCACACCACTCGAGTTCCAGCATGCTGTTTGGGGTGCCGATGTTGAGCCAAGTTTCAGAGAAAACCAGTCCGTAATTAGTCTTTGCGTTAGAGTCCAGATCCTAAACTCATCCAACTTGTTTGACAGGGACCATACAACACTTGAATTAAATAATTAACAGGTTTGGCCAAATACTTTTGTCCATATAGTATATGTCTAGTATTCTGACTAGCTCAGGCATGCTCATATTTTTGGGGTTTTACAGTGGTGGCATTCTGGAGTTTACCAGTAACTTTTCATCATTGGTTGTTCAAAAGCATTAGCAGGGAGTATCTATGCAATATCCGAACTGATACATTGTATAACCTTAGGCAGGACAAAACTGTAGGAATGGCGATGTGGTAAAGTAAGTGATTTAATTATAGGGCTATTGGAACATAAAACAAGGTTTATGAACATCTCTCTCTCTCTCTCTCTCTCCTACACATATCTTATCCATGGAAGGTTAATTCCTGATGATTAATGTCTTATACCCTTTGGTTCAGAGCATATGTTTAAATGAGGACCTAAATGCAGAATTTCCCCCAACTCCTGTAAAAAAAAAGTTAATAGAGGTTAGAGGAAATTAGAAAAGACTGTAGTTATGCATGATGTTGCACTAAATTAACCCAACCTAGGGCATTTGAGCATTTTTCAGATCCTTTCAGAATATCGCTGTTTATGGCCTGTGATGTAAAAGCCAAGCACAACACAAAGCAGTATAAAGTCCAAGCAGTACAAAGTGCACCGGTGTAAAAAAAAACTTTTAAATGGGCTTCTTGCCTTGTGCATAATTGTTACTGACAAACCACTATAGATCAGTGTTCCTTTATTTAACATCGTACATAAAATACAAAATCTATGACTTTCACTGTGAATGATGCGTTTGGTGAAAAGGGTATCGTAATTTATTCAACAGCAAGCCCACATAACCAGTTAATTACACCGTATCCCATACTAGAGGTCAAAGGCGGTCTCCTCCACCCGTACAGTAGCGCTAATAGCAGCGATGTTTGGTGTTAAATGAGAAAACGCTGACCTTTTGCCCTTGAAGCAGGGGCGTCTTGTCTATTAATTGTTGAGCAGCAGTGAAAAGCCATTCCTCCCCCCAACAGCATCGAGATGGGTGAGATAAGAGTTCAGGGTAGATAATGGGTTTTAAGCTACTACCCAGCTGGCAGGTCGAAGTGAAGGTCCACTCATACAGCACTTTCGGTTTTGTTTGTGTTATTTGTTTGCTCCAGAAATTTCAAAAAGTCAAGAAGCAGTTATTCAGCATGGCAAATGTAAAAATAGAGCCACGTTTTAATTGTCATACTTTGCTTTTGAGGTACCGCCTGATAGGAAAAATCATGAAACTGTGCAAATATATCAGGAAGTGTAATTTATCTTATTTTAAAGATCATAGAAGAAATGTATAAAATACACACAATTTATTAACAGTATATAACCATATACTGGTACGATACAGTACATACAGTATATTCAAAATACAGCCATTTGATAAAATTTAGTCACCAGGGAATCACACCCATATGCGGGTCTTCACCAAACTGCTGCAACAAAGTTGGAAAAACACACTTGTATAGAATGTCAAGCCGAGGATATTGGTGAAGAACTCAAGAGACCTTCCTCAACACCTTTGGCAAGAATTGAAAGGCAAGAGTACCTGTTCATCCAGCATCAGTACCTGAACTGACTTAAGCTCTAGTAACAGAATAAATACAAATCCCCACAGCCACATTCCAAAATCTGAGTAAAGCCTCCGCAAAAGAGTGGAGGATGTTATAATAGCAAATAGCAAAATAGGACTAACTGTGGAATGTGATGTTCAAAAAGCACATGTAAATGTGATGGACTGGTGTCCACAAACATTTGGCTATAGTACTATTACTTTCAAATTTTTCCCTTGTTTTAATGTATGTGCATTTTCACAGCAAAATGAGATATATGCATTTTGGCATTTGAATAAAAATAAATTTTATGTATATTGTGTATACTGTATGCAATAACTATTACAAGCTGTTAATAAATATTTTGTGCCTGTTTATTTGGTTTACGAGGGCATTCTCGATGCTTGTAATTTGCTTTGCTTACATCAGTGTGAATTGGGTCTGATTTTGCAAAACACTATGATTGGACCTGCCACAGTTTTGTCACAATAAATAATTAGTAAAATTCAGAAATCCAACATGGAGAACAGGACGTAATAGGCATAACTATGTGCACTGGGTTATGTTTTTTTTACATTCTGTTCTCTTTGCTTAATTTCATTTTGTAAATATTAATTTTGTAAACATTGAAGTGCACCATGGCTCCCAAATGCAGGAAAACCAGTGCTAAAAGAAGAATATAGAGTGATTTTCAACAAAACATGTTTGTCTGGTTTGTCTGCCTGGGGACAATAATTTGCCTTAATGAGTCCGAAAATTGTGTTTATCTCATTTTGTTGTTAAACTGCTTGTATTTTCAGTTTGCAGCACATTATTCCATTACTCACAAATTCCTTGTACTGTAGGTAAAGACCTACCTGGGAATAAAGGCTGACTCTAATTAATGAGAGATATTTCACCTCAAATAAAAGTAACGGAAGAGAAAATTCCTTAATTCTCTAATGCTAATAAGTAAGTAAATAAGTAAGTCCCTTAGTATGTAAATAAATCTGTATTCTACAAAGTATACATCAAAGGCCGTTGCTACAAATCCCCAAGATATACCCCTGTATTAGAAAGCTCATAAACCTCTGTGTAATATTCTCTACTAGAATTAAAAGGAATCTTTAGTGTATTAAACCTACTTTGCGTTTCTCTTTCTTTTTATTTAAAGCAAGTGCATTAATTCCATGGCTGCTAAATCCCATGTGTTGTTAGATCAGGATTGAATAAGGACCTTAAAGAGTAACTAATGATCTCTTTGGGTAGCAAAGCTTTATATCCTGCAGTAAAGGAAAGGTCTTACAGAGGCTTAATGTACCTAATATAGCATTAGCACTCTTTAATCATTGTGTTTTTAAATGCTGGTTTCAGTTGCTACTGTGCACATTTGAACTCTCAAGTGAGTTAATTCGAGTCTGCTTTTAATAAAGATATCGGTTCATAAAACAGGGAGAAGCATAATATGGGAAGTATAATACTGTAGTGGTTAGAACTGTTGCCTTGCACTTCCAGGGAAAGAGGGTTCAAATCCCACTGTTTGGTCTTTGTGCATGGTGTTTGCATGTTCTCCTTGTGCTTCTCCCCACAGCTCAAAGACATGCAGATTAGGCTAATTAATGATGGATTGGCACCCCATCCAGGGTGTGAGTGGAATTAATGAAAATGCTTGATGAATGATCAGCATGAAAAACCCTATAAAAACATAAGCATAAGCTGGCAACCAATTAACTAGATCAACTTATTGAATACTGTTTAGTGTGAATAAAGTACAATACAAGGTGAAACATAAACTTTGCCATGCAGCAATTAGTTTGATATGAGAATTATAACATTAACCAAATGCAATTTTGAGGCCTAATTTGGTTGAAATGTGTTAAACAAAGTCATTCGATTTATTAGCAGTGAATGAAGCTGAGCAAAAAAGGTGCTTTTTTTAATCAACTTTATTGCCTGTTATTGGACCCTGTGTTAAATACTGAAACATTGATGTTGTACTTTTTCAGTTTCATTTGCACAGCAGATTTCTGTTACAGACGTTATCAAATTTTGATGAGATTAAGAATCACCTAATTAGACTGAAACAATTTTCCCTTTGCATTTCTACCTTGGGGATTTTTTAAATTACCAACAGTTAAATTCAACATCTGGTTCTAAGTGAACAAATCTGATGATGATGCCACCAGGTTTTATATGGTATTAAACTACACATTTCTAAATGCTGTTTATACAGTAACTATGTGCACAGAGTAATTATGCTAACAAAAAGCATTTTTGCCCTGAATGATCCTTTTTTTTTTATAGGGATGGCACAGGTCTAGCCCAGTGGGTAAGACATTGAACTACTGGTCAGAAGATCATAGGTTCATACACCAGTACCACCTAGCTACCACTGCCAGGCCACTGAGTGAGACACACACCTGCTCGGCTGCATTGCAGATAATTGAAAGTCACACTGGATAAGGCTGTCTGCCAAATGTTGTGCATGTAACAGAAATTTCACTGAGGTGATGAGCTTTGGTATTAAAAGTTTATTTAAAGTGAAATTAATTTAAGAACCTAACCAGTGAGGTTAGTAGTTGGATGACAGAAATTGTTAAACGTGCACTACAGTACTGTATATAGAGGTTTGTTGTTAGAAATGTACAGTGTGCCAGTTATGCCATGTTGTCCAAGGCAAAAATAGTAAGCAATTAGACCTAGAATTATTGAAGAAAATGTAAATTGACTTTCCTATCCATCCATCCATCCATCCATCCATCCATCCATCCATCCATCCATCCATTATTTCTACCAAATGGAAGGTATCCCAGGTAACTTGGGGCAAATCCTTATCCTCTTATGTAAAACATCTGCACACTCACTTACTCACACACCCATTCACACACTGATGGTAACTTATAAAAACCAATCAGCCTACACCACATCTTTGAACTTTGGACAAATCAAGCACAGGGAAAATGTGCAAACTCCATATATGCAGTCAGGAGGCAAGATTCCCTGAATGTGTGAGGTGACAGGGCTAACCACTAAGCCACTGTTCCACCAACCTACACCACTGAAAGAAAATGAATAAATGACAAAGATACTAAATGATAGTTGTATTAATATTTATAAGCGGTCAGGGGTACTTAGAGGTTAAGGTGTTGGACTGCTGATCAGAAGGTCCCCATTTCAAGACCTGGCACCGCCAAGCTGCCTTTGACCTTAATGTTAGATACAATCAGGTGTCAAGCTGGCAACCCGACCCTGTAAGAAAGTGCCACCGAAACGACAGATACCTCTCCGGGGTAAAGAGTATTCATCGTCGGATAGCACATGAATTGAACCTAATCACATTCAGAAAAAAGGCCATATTTGCATAGATGTCTGGCAAGCAATTAAAAAAGAATATTAGTATTCAACAAAACAAGCCTAGGGTTATACACCAAGACGTCTAGCCTCATATTATAAATGTTAAATCAATTCTGCAGTGGATGGACACTCATACATGAGTTGGTTGATATGCTTCAGCAATTAATCTACATTTTACAATCCAAGCATTTTTTTTTATTCGACCGAGAAAAAGATTTTACTAGAGCAATGCACATTCACACAGCAGGGGTAACATTTGAAACTAGAAAAAACTGCTGAACCAGACACTTTGACTAAGAAACAATTCCAAGCTGCCCGAGTAACTATCTTAAACATGCAGATTGTATTTTAAAAAAAGTTGTGAACCTCGACTTGTTTAATGAGTAAAAAAGTTTTATTTGAAGAATTAAAAAACAATAGGGAGCACAGACTGAAACCACCTCTTTTTCTGTGGTCAATCTGCATTTAGACGTCTTTTACAAACGGAACAAGATGGCACAAATTAATGAATAGATTGAATTTTACTGCTTTTTCTATTTCCTTTTTAAAGCCAATTAAGTGTCTATACCCTGCCATGATAGCTAGTTTGCTAATGAGAAATCCTTTAAGAGGGAAGATGTGAAATTACAAGGAAGCTCGAGTGTTCGCAGAAGTATTGGAGAAGCTGGGAGCCATGTGGAATTCATTTGTATCCAATCATAGTGAGCCTTTGATCCATGACGAGGGTGATCAGTGCTGCTTTAAAGACTCAATCCTTCACTGTAGCCCCACATGCACCCTGCCTCATGAACCCATGATACAGGTACCTGAAATGGCCTGCAAAGAGGATCAGGTAAACAAAGCTGTTTGAGTTTACTCAACTTACTTTTTTTTTTACTTCTTATATTTCTCATAAATTCATACATTCAAGCCTAGGTTTCATCTGACTGCTCCATTATTGTTGTTAATGAACAAAATTTAATTTTTAAATGAAATTTAAAGATTTTAGCCAAACATGTTCATCAAAATGTTTATCCGTTTAATTGTTAATGATGTCCCAAAGTTTCTGCGATAGCATTTGACGACATGACACAATTCGAAATTCGCACTTGTTTCACCTCTACCTGAAAATTTGAGCAAGGTATGCGAGCTCTGGCAGCATGGTGGCTGTTGCCTTGCACCTCCAGGGCCCGGGTTCAATTCCCATCTTGGGGTCTGTATGCATGGAGTTTGCATGTTCTTCTCAAAGACATGCAGATTAGGCTAATTGGTGTTCCCAAATTGTCTTCCCATGGATGTAAAAAAAATGGGAATAAATACAATGGTCACCGTTAGCCTCCATGGTCCCTAGTTGAACTACAGAGGTTCCTAGATAGATGGATGGATGCATCAGAGCTGTAATCCTTCAAAACTGTCCATCTTTCTCATCCCTTCACCAATCTGCTTTCCAAGCTTTACTTTGAATGCTTATTTCATTATTATCCTTTAGTCTCAGTAACTAGACAGAGTCTCTTATGCAATTGCATACTAAGCACATCTACATCCTATGCTACAACTTTGAATGCGTTGTCTTAGCTGAATGTCTGTGGAGAATCACAGTAATCCAGGTCATGGTCACCCCAGGCACTGTTTGCTTGACATTTCTGAAGACATTTCACGTCTCATTGAAAAGGCTTCACCAGTTCTATTTGACTGGCTTCGAGTGGCAGGTATATTAACTCTGTGGAGTCATTAAGTCGTTTACATCATTCATTTGCAAAAGTTTGATTTAGTGTGATTTCCTCAGACTGTGGTTAAAGTGCAATATGTGATTTGTCCTGGATTTGGTGATGTTTGCTAGTGTTAAAGTTAACTCATTCAGTGCTGTTGCAAATTACAAATGTGCTTTATGTTTTATGATGAGGTGATGTTAACTAATATTGACATTTAAAGTTTTCTAATTAAAGGCTAACTAATTGTTCTGGGGCAAAATAAGGTAAAATGGTGGCCTAGGTAGAGTGTCATGATCGTACAAAATGGAAATAAATACAACGGTCACCATTGGCCTCAACAGTCCCTGGTTGGACTACTACAAGGGGTCCCTAGATGGATAGATGGATGGATGAATGGATGAATGGATGGATGGATGTAGGGTGTAGGATCACTTGTTCCACTTGATCAGGGGATTCTATTTTGTGTGTTTGGTTATCCGTAAACAGAACAATGAAGAAAGTTCAAAGGCAATTCGGAACAACTTAAAAGCAGTTACTAAGAAGACAATGTGTTATTTAAGATGATATACTGTTATTAGATGTGTTTTCTTCCGTGACTGGTTTTGAATGTGAGTTTTGGCACTGCCATCCGGTAAGTAATGTCCCATTTGCCTTCCAGAAGTTGGCGGGACCACGAAGGACAAAAGGTCTATAGGATTATTTATTGTTCCCCAGTCATAAACTGTACACTTCTCATGGAAGTAACAAAAAAAGCCAAACCACATCCCAAATATTTAACTATAAACACACGGAATGTGTTTTAAGGTGGACTTTTCCTTTTCCGTATCTCATTCTAAACAGATTCTATTATTAGCTCAGACAATCTATTATATTTTCATCCATTGTAATGGATCATTTGTATTCATTTTTACTACATTTTCTATGCTTACCTAATGTCCCTGTGCTATTAACAAAACCACCCATCTGAACATATTTCATTAAATAAGATGTGTGTTTGTGCCCTGTGTATCCATTATGCCCATTAAAATGATTGAAACCTTCTCTTTTCAGACATTATTAGACAATGTTTTGCCCCAAAAAGGTGAATTATTGATAGCTCCATGTTTTTCTTTTTTTTTTTTCAATGACCTTAAGGCATCAAAAACCCTACTGTGCT
>JAOTRS010000019.1:3833214-3846454 GCA_028565755.1 Dinotopterus cunningtoni
GTTCTTATGACCACACAGCTGTTTAGTCTCAATCCTGTAAATTCTCATCACATCATGTGCGTATGAAAATGATCTCACTTTCACTATTAAGCATAGCCCTGTTTTTTACTGTTTTTTTTTTTTTTTTTAGAAAACTGCAACTCAAACAAACAGTTTTATGGCTATATTGTTACAAGAATCTTATGAGTATGAGGATGATGCATCCAGAATATGGATTATTATCCAGATTCACATCTAGATTTGTTTTATCCCTCTTATTTTTGAAGACTTATGAATTAAAGTTTTTCATTTAAATTAAGTAATGAATTCCACATAATGCTTTAAACTGATTATTAGTTAGGTTTAAGCAGAGTGTGCCTCGTACCATCTGTGTCCAGGTTCGAATCGAATCTCGCATCTGCTCTCTGTGCATGGAGTATGGATGTTCTCCCTGTGCATGGTACAGTAGGTTTCCACTTGGTACTCTGGGTTCTTTCCACTGTATAAAGATATGCAGTGTCGACTGATGGGCATTTTCAAATTGCCCATAGTGTATGACTGGGTGTGTTTGTGTGTGTGTGTGTGGGAGTGTGTGCTGCGATGAATAAAACAAAAAAGCAGCTTGTCACCTTTCCAAGAAACAGTTAAGTGCACATTTCTCCATACTGAAGCCAAAATGTTAAAAAAATGCACAAAATGCTCTTTTGGTTTCATTTCTTTTCAAAGAAAACTTATTAATGAATCCATTTATATTAATCTCAATTAATGGATAAATGAATAAATCATTATGCAGTTGCTCAAATAAATAGTTGTCTTGCAAATTGTAATTAACTATGTTCTTAGATAAATTATAGTTAATATTTTGCTAAAGAGGTATGGAAATTACTGCACAGCCTGCTCCGTCCAATATTTAATTATTTTTTTAAATATTGAGTGTGTGTTACAAAAAGGGACTTGCTGTCCCATATCAAGGGCAGACTATATGGATTCTTTAAAACCATCGTACGCAGAGGCGAGATATCGATGTACAGACGCCGACGACAGTTTTTCTACAATTTCCTCCACAGCTTTTTTCTCCTTTGTCTATCACAGAAATATCTGTCTGATGCTTTCTTAAAGGACAGTTGATGCTATTACTAACAACCCTGTGGTCATCATAGCGATCTTCTGGAAAGAAGAGATGTTATTTCTAAAATGGCACGAATAAGCATTATAATTGGTAATTCACTTACATGCATTCTAATATACTTTAGGTACAATGTCCACCATGGCTGTTACGTCGTTGAGTCGTTTCCTATTCAGTGATTGGAAAATCAAGATGATAATTAAAGATTCAGTCCTTGCTTCAAAATAACAAAATATTATAACATGATAATGACATCTTAAAATAATTCTACAAGGAGATAAGGACACAGAATTTCAAGCAGTTCAGGGCCTCCATGGATTAATGAAGTTAGTGAAACACATACTGGGTTAAACGTTGAAAACAGACTGTATCTGCGTAAAACTAAACACTTTAATTCATGCGATCATCATACGTTACCTTTTTTTGTGTTCTTTTTACATTGTAAAACAATGATAAGGGCATAAAAATATGTAATAATCTTTTTTGAACTTTTGAACTTTATTGGGATGTGTCTGCTACATTGTCCGTTTTTTCAGTTTCCAAAACATTAACTTCAGGGACAAAATGTTCACTTGCCGCCTAATTTATCCCACATACTTCCAAGAGCCATTGTAATGAGATATTTTTTTCTGTAGCTGCTTTGACAAGAGCAAAATTCTGATGAGTAGCTGACTTAATAAGTGTGACTACAAAACTACAGCTCTTGTGAGATGTTCCCAGTCTGCATGGTCAAGACCTACCAGAAGTGATCCATGGGAGAAAAAACTGGCAACAGGGTCATTGGCGGCCAAGGCTCAAGGATGGACACATTGAGAAGCGAAGGCTATCCCGTGTAGTCTGATCCAAAAGAAGAGCTACTGTAGATCAAATTATTTGAAAGGATAATGCTGGTTCACATAACAAAGGTGTCAGAACGCACAGTGCATTGTTGTTTTGGAGGCCAAAGTGTGTACCTATTTTATTTTAAGGCAGGTGGTTATAATGATATGGATGATCAATGTAAATCAATGAACACAAAACACTGAATAAGAACGCGTGTCCAAACTTACAAATATTGTAAATCTTAACATGTCGCAAATATTACTCAACTACTCATTCCACAGACACAGTTTACTCTTGGCCAGATTGTGTTGGAGCTCTCAAGCCTTCATTCTGTTTTTAAGTCTGTCTGTAAATTCGTCTCTGCCTGTTTAGGACCTGTCCTCAGCCTGCTTTTTTTCAGTAACTCTAAAAATCTGCTTGTCTGGTTGTCTCAGTTAAATTTCCTATCAAGCATTGGTTGGACTTCGTCGCTGCCCTGTGTACCCTGTAATATATGTCTACCGGACATCAGACTATTTAGCTATCAGACTATCAGATTTTTAATTTTATTAAAATTGGATTTTGTCTCACCCTTCGATGTACACTATATGATTCTAAGTATTTGGCCAAACCTGCAATGGCATTGTATTAAAATACATATACTTCGATATGGAGTTGGTCCCTCTTGGAGTTTGCCCTTTTGCAGCTTCCTCTCTTCTTGGATGGCTGTCCACAAGATTTTGGAGTGTTTCTGTGGGAATTCATGCCCATTCATTTTGTAGAGCATTTATGAGGTCAGGCACCGATGTTGGGCGCAATATTTGTTCCACTTCATCCCAAAGGTTATCAATGGGTTGAGGTCAGGGCTCCGAACTCATTAAACCATGTCTTTATAGTCCTTGCCCCTTTATAAACTAGGGAACAGGAATGTTGGAAGTATAGCATTGTCCAAGAACTCTTGGTTTGCTGAAGCATCAATATTGCCCTTCGCTGGGGATAAGGGTCCTGATTGAAATATCTGAAGTCAATAATGAACAGGTTTGGCCTAATACTTTTTTTCATCTAGTGTAGCTGGTAATCTGATCTATGACCATTGATATGGTCCACATATTACTCAAAATTTGCAGTGGATAGAGTTGACTTGGATGAAATCAAACAGCCCTATGCATACCAGAAAAATCTGTCCAGGAATACATTAAGCCACTTTTTTTTCAGTTAGTTCAGGCGCCTCAGCAACTTTTGTACGACAAGGTGAAAGCTACTTTACAGATGTATCATACAGACATTGACAAGCCAGTTATAAAAAGAAGCGCTCAAGACTGTGACAGAAGTCAACATTGTCACTGCATGCTGTGGCCATCTGGCAACCACTGAAAGAAGAGCATCATATCTGATGCATAAATTTCCGATGCATGAATTTGCAGAAATTGCTAAGCGAGCAAGACATTTCAGAGAGGGCTAAATCATAACCAGCTCATGTCCCAGATCAGTTCGACTCTAAAGCTGGCAGGTGCTACAGAGGAAACGGCCTTCTCTGTATTGACGAGTTCACAGTTGCTCTCCGCCTATATATTGATAAATTCGAAATATCTAACCCATTCGCATCATCAAAAGGGAAGCACATGATGTGTGAGTAATTTAGGGCCATTGCCAGCAATCCTGCAAAATTGTTCAAGGCATGCCTCACAGCCATTTACGAAAGCCTCCTCTACCAAGGGAAGCAATAGGAGCAAATGGCTATGAGACATAGCGCTTAATTAGACACCTTCCTTTTCTAATTGACCATTATGAGGTGGATGGTGCATGGGATGTACCCATGCACCTCAATGACATGGTTGAACTGATGATGCTGATGTTGATGACTTAATGACAAAGCAGATATGACACTTTCTGTTTTAAGCAAATGCTTGGATTTTTGCCGTGGGCACAGAAATGTTGCTCATAGTGCAAAATCGTGGTATGTTGAACAGCTTTGGTCATATAAGATTTTCAGTATAGACTATCCATCTTTTTGTGTGCTTGAATTTACCCCACTGTCAATATCAAGTAAAAATATGAATAATACCCTAAGTACAGCAGGTATAGAGCTGCTTACCACTTAATCACAGGAGACAAGAACGCCATGGTCTGATGAGTTTTTCATTCCCAAACTTTCTGTTGACATCAGATATAGATTCTGTCAAGGGAATTTAAGTTATCTCAAGAATGGAGTGTGCCTACATATTGGTGTCAAAGGAGTTGAAAAGTATTTAAAGTACGTAGAACAGGGACTGGTATTAACAGAAGCTCATCCCCGACTTCAATGACCGGTATCGCGATCTGGTTACTGCAGATGCGAAATCTAATAGATATAATTGACAACTATAGTAAAAAATAAAATAAAATAAAAAAGATAATTAAATATATTGACACAAGGCACAATTTGTTTTTGCTTTTTAAGCTCTGTGATATAACTAGCTTCTTCAGTGTTAAGTGCGGGTCAGGTGGCATGGCTAACAATAGTGGCATATTGTTCTAAGGTTGTCTAAATACTGTACATTTAAAAATACAGATGCCTCTATTTCTTTTATATTAAGTAGCTATACATTAAATTACATTACAGTTGGCTATTTAAAAAGTATGTAAAGTGAATTTGTAAAAATTAGGGTTACCTTAGGCTAAAGCTTAATTAAAAAGCAAACATTTCTGAGTTAAATAAACATGCATTTAACCTATTCTAATATACAGTAAGAAGTTAAGCCTAACATGGAGAATTTGTTTATTCTACTAAAACTTATGCTGTTCAGTATCTAGTGGTGCAGTGGTTAGCACCGTCGCCTTGCACCTTCGGGGTTCAGGTTCTATTCTCAACCAGGTTTGATTCCCGCCTCTGTGTGCAGAGTTTGCAAGTTCTCCCCATGCTTAGTGGGTTTCCTCTGCGTACTCTGGTTTCCTCTAACTGTCCAAAGACATGCAGATTATGCTAAGTGGCGTTCCCAAATTGCCCATAGTGTGTGAATGAGTGTGTGTACCCTACGATGGATTGGCACCTGTCCAGGGTGTACCATACCTTGGGCCCAAAGTCTTCAGGGATAGTCACCAGGCCCCCCCGCGACCCTAGATCATAAAGGGTATAGATGATAAGTAAGTTTAGTACCTAAAGTATACTCAAATTAAACATTTGTTTAAAAATGCTTACCTTTAAAGATCATTAAACGTATGCATGCAATGGATACTTTACATTTAATTTCAGTGAGCATCAGTAACTTTTACAGTAACATACAATATGTACAAGAATGTTTTATCTGAGGTTATAATTTATAATAAAAATTAAGGATTGTAATATTTAAACAACACTGTAGTCTATTTTTTTTTTATGCTTTTGCACATCATCTTGGCCACTGTGTCTCATCTTCTCAAAATGTATCATGTTTCCCTACCATACTCTGTGCACTTGATCATAATAAAGCTTTACAGTTTCATTATAATCAATGCTTTCTAAACTAATTGCTTACTACAAGTGATGGGAGTCAGTAGCCATTCCATAACTGATCACTGATCACTATTACCTCATAACACATATCTACATCAACTAGAATAATAGTTATTAAATATATTAATGGTACTAACACAACACAGCTGTGAAAACCGAAGCTCATTGTCGGCCAATTAGTATTTACCATTGTACACATTGTGCTCTTTTTGACTTCATTTTCACATATTCTTTCGTTTGATAGTTTTCCTTGCATGATTTTCCTAAAATCAAAGTACATCCCTTTTTTATTTCACGGGAAAACTGTATAACAGGTCTCTCTGTGTTGTGAGTGAATGTGCAGTTAACAGCGTTATACCAGTTACCCGTGTGTGCAAAAAAAATAAAAAAACATGCAACATGCTGTGTTTACAAATTAAAATCAATTGCCATTTTCATCCTTTGAAATGTGCAGTAAATCAACTGATTACTGACTATAATCAGTGATCATCCCATCAACACTTTTGCCTCATTTTTCTCTTTTTGATTTAAAGGAATCTTGAGATAATGTGCTACCACAGTGATGTGGTAAAAAAAATGTGTTTGCCCTTTTATGAGGAGATTGCGAGTTTAAATCCTGACAATACCAAATCCATGCCTAATGGGGAATAAGGACAGTAACCGCATTAGAACCCTTTGTCTTCATATGACGACATGACATTTTCCCTCATCTATGCTGTGTGTATTTCTCTGTAAGATCCTTATGAGAGGAACAATAGAGTATTACGCTTTTCCAGACTGTTTCCTGTTTTAAGAAATTGATCAAATTCATTAATGGTTAAGTCATGATGTGTTTATGAGGATAAAAAAGGAGTTCAAATTACATAGGATACAACATCAGGGTTTGGGTATGAGACGGTTAAAATCGGCAGTGCTCTCTGGGTGTCAATCATAACGAGTGCCTGTGAGCTCATGAGGGAAAAAAAACTGTTTCGCAATGTGTACAATCTTGGAGAAATGGGCTTTAATATTGTTTTGACCCCAGCCATGAACTTTGATTTTAAATCATTGTTGATGTGCCTGATGGGGTTGGAGTGGTAATGCTAGGGGCTGTGATATCCATCAGTAGGGCTTAGCATCACAGATTTTCCTGAAATTTTAGTTGCTAATTCCCTAAATACTATGAATACTAAAAATATGACGAATTCTCCACTGTGGCACTGTGCTTAGGATACTCGTTTTACTGATCAGTGATGTAACTTTCCTCATATTCTTTCATATGGTTTTTGCCAATTATTAAGAACTTGCAATCATGCTATCTGGTTAGGTGAGCTGACACAGATACTGTAGAAACACATGTACTGTACTGTACACTTGCGTAAAACACTACACACCCCAACACTACACTCATCATAATCACAAAAAAGCTGCCGTTCATTATGATTTGTTCTGAAAGCTGTGTGTAGACCACTTACAATATTTTGCCAGAGAAGTATAATTGAGCCAAGTAAACGTAAGATATGAAAATTATTGCACTAAAAGCTTTTCTAATTAGATTACATAATGACTGCTTTGAGAGGAGCAAACTGTGGCATAATCTCAATGCAATAAATATATTTGTGGAATTGGAACAATGATAAATATATATCTCTGCACATAAAAAATGATCAAGTTTAAACAATGCAGGCACTTCATAAATCATGTTTCATAATTCAGTTGTGTAAATTTACATTTACATTTTATGAAAAGTAGAACATGACTAATGCATAATATTCACTAATATAATTTACACATTGCAAAAGTATCAACATTTTTCTTATTAGATTTGTACAGGAGTTTTTTTTTTTTTTTTTTGGTGGGAAAAAAATAACCACTCTCTATATTGAGTTGAAAAGTATGTGAAAATTGAAAAGTAGGTTAATAATTGATCAAACAACTTGGAACTTGGTGTATCAATCTCTTGATCTAATTGCTTCGATCCAATGTTTGACTAAAATCCCATGAAAGCTATTCAATTATTTAATTATCCATTGACTGATACAACTTCACCATGAGCAGGCTATATCTCCAATGCTGTTTATTATGGAGATGTTTCATTGAAATAAAAAAAATATTTTTCTTTTCTGTATATCTGTCCTCAAGACCATGATCTTTTACTAAAAAATGTATGGGGTATAAATACAAACTTTTGGTGAATGAACCTACAAACTACACTTTCAACTTCTTCTACATTGACTGGTCAAAAAAGTTGTTACTTCGGAAGGGGCAAAGAAAACATTAAAATTGTTGAAATTTGGTCCAACACTTTAGGAAAAACTTCAAATGCAGTGATGAAATGTAGACTTTTTGATAGATTGATAGAATTCACAGCTATTTAATTGTGTAAATAAAATTATTTACACACACACAATGCAATGAGAACTCGCAGGATTGGGACTGAACAGCTGTATAGCCATAAGAAAAGCACTTGCTAGTGAGACTCATAAAAAAAAAAAAAAAAACAGACTTCAGTTGGCTAGGGAGCATAAAGATTGGACTTTAGAGCGATGGAAAACGGTCATACAGTATGATGAGCCCAGACCTACCCTATTCCAGAACAATGGGCGCATCAGGGTAAGAAGGAAGCACATGAAGCGATGCACCCATCATGCATAGTGGTCAGTATACAAGCATCTGGATGCAGTGTTATGATCTGGGTTTGCTTCAGGTGCTCAGGTCTATTCTCAACAACATTATGTGGCAATAAACTGAAGTCAGCTGATGACCTGAATGTGCTGAATGACCAGGTTATCACATCTATGCAGTTTATTTTCTGATCACATGTCACAGGCATGTTCCAGGACTCAAAGTGTGAAAAAGTCCTTATTGCAGCATAAGAACTGAATTTAACATATAAATTGGACCAAATTGTGCCCCAAACTCAAAGCTAAAGGTGTTTAAACAAAAGAAGTGTGGGACTCACTTTTGGCCAGTATATTTGGGTATATTTATAAGGGTATATTTGATGATGCTTACTGTAGGTTCCTTAAAGAATTCTGAAATGAAGCATTTTAGTTTTAGGTTGTATGTAGAGCCAATTAGGTACACAATTCCAACAAAAGTTACCATATCATTATTTATTTTCTCATTTATTTAATTTCATGCTTTTTTTATTCAAACTCACTTACAACTGAGACAGGATAGTTGAGACAACTGAGTCGGAGCAGCTTAAGAAATAATGGTCTTACTGACGAACCCAACCGTGGCGGCTTAGCAATGCTGGTGTTTCAAATTATAGTACTTTTCTTTTGGCATTTATGTAAACCCATTGTGCTCTGCACTCCATGTGCTTATTCACTACATAAAAGGTTAAAGTAGGCTTTCTCTATTGAATTGCTTAAAAGACTATAAAGATTTTTTTTTTTTAAAAAAGAAAAGAAAAAGACAAACAGTACTTTAATATTATTACTTTAGAAAGTTATTACATAAGTCTTTAGTCTAATGACTAGTCTAATGCTTTAAAAGTATGTAAAAAAATGCGTTGTTCTAATTTTGTCATGTAACTATATGGTATGTATAATGGTATGTATAGTGTATGTGTGTATATATGTGTGTGTGTGTGATTTCAGTGACTTGGTGCTGGTGACCATGGCACACTTTTGGGTGCTAAAGTTTATGAACAACAGGTTCTAGAGTTTAGGTGTAATGGCAAGAAAAGCAAGAAACATCCAATGAATGTAAGTTCAGCAGGTAAAAAAAAATGAGACAGGTCAGAGGAGAATGACCAGACTGTTTTAAACTGATAGCAATGCTACAGTAACCACCGTTTTGCAAATGCTTGGAGCAGAAAAGCATCTCAAAATGCACAAACATCCAGCCTTGGGGGTAGATGGACCACAAAGAAAGAAGACCTGCTATGTTCCACCACTCCTGTTGGTCAAAAATGGGAATGTGAGGTTCCAGAGGGCACTTTCGTGACATGCAGATGGTGAGTGGGGTCAGACTTTGGCCTTAACTGCACAAATCAATGAGAACCCATTAGTTAACAGTGGACATGGCGCTGTTAGTTTTTATTTCACAGCACGTCTCTGAGTTTTTGTAACAAGGGAAGTGAGAGATTCAGGGCTCAATGTGCAGCAAACAGGGATCTATTTAAGAAGAACCAGCAAAACACTAAGTACAGCTATATTTCAAGGGAAATGAAAACAGGATGGGAGATTGCCCCCATTAGCTTGTTCAGATTACTCACATAGCTGAGCTTCCCTGCTGAACTGAAGAGGTTGGATAAGCTTCACTGGCCCATGACCACAGGGGAAAAAGACAAGATGCTCTTACCACGAGCAGAATTCAGAGAAATGCCTTAGCAGTTGGCACGTCACACTCTACCTAGTGCAATGTTTTTTTGTGTACCCACTCTCTCCCTTATGATCCTCCCTTGTGATGAAAATTACATACCAATCTATTTCTCACAAGCCCTAACTAAATTGCAAATCATTCATTCCATGCAAATGTGTTATCCATCCTAAAGCCCTGTCGACAACACACTGAGACTGTGTTTCAATTAAGTGCACTGGTGTAAGTGTTTGATAAACATTTTGACCTGAAGTCTTGGGTGATCATTTGCTAAAGTTTACATCAATACAGTTCTTAAAGATGTCAAAAAAAATATTGTCTTTGTCATCTGCAATGAGAAGAATGAGACACGTTGCTTGTTTCAACTCAGACTGGGAAGATGGCGATACACTTAATAAAGATACATACGCTTAAAAGATGGACCAACAAAGATGTTCATTAGATTTTTATTGAAGAAAAAGTTCTAGATAAGTCCCAAAGAACCAATTCTGTGGAATTATTATGGGGAAAAAAACAGGAACCCTATCGAACGTTTGTCCTTGAGTTTTGAAGGATAAAACTTCTGCATAAGGTTTTGTCAGAAAGGTTCTATAGAAATAGTGTGGTGAGAGGTTAGGGTAAAAGTTATATGGGGGATGACCTTTCGGCTTGAACCCCTGGTAAGGTATTGATTCACTGACTAGGGATGGTTCCCTGACCAAGGCTCAAACCCAGTCCAGTTTAATAGAACAGTCATGTCTCATGAAATTCTTAGGCCGTGTCCACATGTATTTTTAAAAACTGGCCACTTTCGTCCACATGCAAACGCAGTTTTGGTCATTAAAAACGAAGCTTATAAAAAACTCCTTCCAAAGTAAAGATTTCAGTGGTGTGTGGACAGGGAAAACTGAGATTTTGGCTTGTTGTAACATCAACTTGTGTGCCGATAATGTCATTGTCTGTGTGCTACTGTAGTCTTCTTGATTTGATGTCAGCTTTGTTTATGAGGATAGTGGACTTACAGTACGTACAATAAATTTAAATTAGTGACTGTGTTAATGTTGCCTACTGGACTTTTTACATGTGTGTACATACACGCGCAGTTACTCACACATTCCGTTAACAGACAGAGGTACTTAAATGTACTTCGAAGCTCACTGCTGCTACATACAAAACTTAGAAGACACAGACACTCAGATGGCGACGGCGGTTTTGGACGAGACCGGATCGGACTTCTACAATCGCAACCAGTAATGACGTTTTGTCTAGGCTTCTGATTGGCCCCCTTAACAGGGCGTATTGCGTTTTCATGTGGACAAAGATATTTTTAACATGTACAGTAGGTCATGTGGAAAAAAAAAAACGAAGTAGAAAAATCTCTGCTTTTAAAAATACCTGGCTATGTTTGGACATGGCTGTAGAAAATCAATACCATAGCATAGGACCCGGGGTAAAATTATAGAACATGCACCATGAACAATGCAGATGTTCTATACGATCCAAGTGCACATCTATAGAGATCTATTGAACAGAGTAAAAATTTCTATTCTGTCCATCATACATCTCGAAGTAGAACGTCTAGCCAGATTATGGCCTCTGCTCATATGTGTAGTGCAGCAGTTGGTGGAATTTAGAAGCAGAGCCTATAGCTACAACATTAAGGTTTGTTGCAGCACAATGAAGTGAGTATATAATGTTTAAACATTTATACCAAGAAAACTTTTGTTCTGAGAAAGTTAGTAAGAAGCACAGATTCATGTCCTGGTTATTGAACCGACACTAAGAACTGAATCTGCTTGTCCCTAATGCCCATGCAACCGAGTTGTGCTCTGTTGGATAAGGCTCAAGCCTTGTCTTTAAGTCATACAGCCATAATGTACATTCACAAAGAAAAATAAGCATCCCTGAGAAGACAGTTCTGTCAAATAGAATAGACTTGACCGTAAAAGTAAACCTTAAAAGCTTACAGTCCAGGATTATTTTAAAGGGAAACTTCAGATGTGGAAAAAAGACACTCAAAGCAGAAAGCAGGAGTAGGAGAGCAGCTGAGGCAGAGCTGTGGTGACAAGGACAGATAAGAGAGGGTAGGAGGACCCTGTGGAGGCTTAAAGCTTAATTGAACTCTATAAAGATAAAAGTAAAAAAAAAGGGAAAAAAGCTAATGCAGATCATGCAGGGCAAGTCAAAACACAAACATGCACACATATTAGACCTTTCTTCACATTCAAGAAAGCAAACGTTTTCTCGTGCTCATCAGCCAAGCTGTCCCTGGGTGGTATGTATACATATATCCTTAAGCAAAAAGCTGAATAGATGAGTTAGGATAAAGGCTAATTGCATTTTTGTCAGAAATCAAACTTTATATAGTCCATACATGCGACTTATTACGATCTGAAAAATGATTGAATAAGCAAGATGGTGGCGTAAACAGGCTCCTTTTTGGCTCTATTTAAATGTGTTTTAGTCTACTTTTTTTTTAGGTTTGCCTATGTTAAATTCAGCTGTGCAAAAATCCCACATACAGCTGCCAAGACCTTCTAATCCTGGGTTCACGGTATAATCAAGCTGTCATGAGTAAAATTTCTGCACATGCACAACATACCGGAGGAGATAACCAGAACACCAGGGTCTTCGTAAATCATCATCAGCTCCATCAGGCTATAGAGGTGGAGGAGACATAAAGAGCAAAAGTGGGGATGCTGGTCCAGTGTGCTTGCTAGGTTAAGGGAAGAAAAACGCATAAACCTCCTTACCAACACAGGCAATGTTAATTAGTTGATTTTACTTTTACTTACTCACTCCATGTCTATACTGCTTCATCCCCTACAGGGTTGCCGGGCGGGGGGTGCTGGGGGGCAAAGCCTATTCCAGGAGACTTAGGGCACAAGGCGGGGTGCACCCTGGCCAGGGTGCCAATCAAATGCACACTCTCAAACGCTCATTCACACACTACAAGCAATTTGGGAACGTCATTCAGCCTAATCTGCATGTCTTTGGACTATGGAGACCCATGCACACAGACCCTGAGGCAGGAATCGAACCAGGAACCTGGAGGTATAAGACGGCTTTGATATTGTATAAGCACTACAAAGTGAATTTTGCATAATAGGTGGCCTTCAGATTACATTTTGAATGAAATTAAGTAGTTTCAACTCTTCTACTTTGCAGACAGGCTTCACTTTTTCTGTATGTAAAAACCTTGAGCAGCTTGCTCATCCTTTTGTTGTAAACTTACATGTCCTTCTCATGAGTGTGAGGAATGTGATTTTGTTCCCTTGAATTTTTTTGTAACTAAAAAAAAAAAGAAGTTTAACGCGAGTTGCTTAGAATGTCATCACGCAACGATTTCTCTCATTAGTCCTGCTATGAAAGGTCAGTGGCAAGTTGTACCAAACAAAGATGAGTATGACTGATGTGTCAACGCACAGGCAAAAGTGTAAAATGCAAGTGGATTGCAGTGCCCAAGGCAGCATCTCTCTCTCTCTCTCTCTCTCTCACACACACACACACACACACACACATGTCTCCTTAGGAGAACCACTGGAGCAAAGCAATTTTGTCATTTATCTGTC
>JAOTRS010000019.1:3898466-3937416 GCA_028565755.1 Dinotopterus cunningtoni
TTGTTAAGATTCAACCATGCAAAATATGATTTTTTGCCATTTTTCAAGTGGTCTTAAACTTTTGATCGGGACTGTATTTAAATTAAAAATAAATTTGAAATAAATAATTTTGGCATGCAATACATGAATTGCCACACAAAAGAGTAAGTAAACATACATTAACTGAATCGATAGTTTTTTCATCTCTGCATTTTAGCATGTGTAAATTTTAATTTAAAATTTATTCCAGTCTTCCCCACGCACAAAAAGCTCTAGATCTATCAGTTTCCATAAGGATCTCCTGATCTCCTCTCAAACTGAAAGATCTGGAGGTTTCATTGACAAGATTCTGCTTTCCATCATTGCTCTGCTGGAAGTGAATTTTTTTTTTTTCAGCTGTCCGAGAGGGACCTAAACTTGGATGATCAACAAATTAAGCCACTTCAAGTTGCTATACTTATTCAACAGAATAAAATCAATTCGAATAAAATCCGGTCTCTTATCCTTATTCTTTTATTTTTTTTTCCAGCGATGACGATTTCGACATGTCTAGATACTCCTCGTCAGGATACTCCTCCGCCGAGGTGAGATCTCTGAGGGACCAGGTACCTGTGCAATATAGCATTGTCTTTTACACATTACAACATACGTACCACCTTGACCTTTTACTTGTCTGCTCATCAGAAGTCCCTTATCTGACATCCTTTCAAATACACAATCTCATTATTCCCACTATACCTTTTTCTTTATACCACAGCCAACTGATTGGTATTGATTAATTTTCTATAATATGTGCATTATCTTGTAGTAATTCCAGCCGTGAGGCCCATCACAGGTTTAAATTTATTAACAAACTGTAAACATCGTGCCACGCTATTATTTATCACTTTCTGTGGAATTTATTCCTTTTTCGATTTCTGTGAAATTAAAGCAGTTGCTGTTTGTTTTTCCTTTTTTTTTTTGCCCCTCCCACATCAATCTATTTGCTAACACCAACTCTCCTTCTTGCATCCTCCTCAGCAAATCAACCAAGACCTGAACATCCAGCTCCTGAAAGACGGCTACCGCCTAGATGAAATCCCAGACGATGAAGATCTCGATCTGATTCCTCCTAAATCAGTCAACCCCACGTGCGTGTGCTGCCAGGCGACCTCCTCATCAGCCTGTCAGATCCAATAGCCTTGTATGCCTTCTTTCCCTAACTCGCCTTGTACTGTGAGTTCAACTCACCGCTCGACTTTAACCCTTGAGTAACTACTAAACTAAATGAAATGTCTCTCCTACAACTAATATAGGAAAAAAAAGAAGTAAAAGGAAATGCAGGAAATAGTGATAGGTCTTCGGTTCCTCCTATGGTAGGACATTGTGTTGGTTTCACCACCAGAGGGAGCTAGCTTTAGTTAGGTGAGTGTCTTGTATTTATAGGATGCAGTAACTTGAAAAAAATTATTATGTATTTTAAAAAGGAGAAAAGGTGGAATATTATTATTTGTAAAACATTTCACACAAAGGGTATTCTGTAAAATCTAAAGAATAAGCTTCTGTTACAGCTACTTGTTTCTGTTTTTGGATGTTATAATGCACAATGATGCTCAGATATTGGTATTGAGCAAAAAAATGCTCTCTCTCTCTCTCTCTCTCTCTCTCTCTCTCTCTCTCTCTATCTATCTATCTATATATCTGTCTATCCCAAAATGCTGTTCTCTATCTTATCTTTAAACCATTAATTTGTATCCCATATTGCACTTACTGGCTTTTTATTAGGAACACCTGTACCCAAGTTCATTCCCGCATTCAGCCAATCATGTAGCAGCAGCACGATGCATAGAATCATGCAAACATCAATCAAGAGCTTGAGTTATTCAGCTCATAAAACATTAGTATAGGGAAAATTGTGGACCGTGATCTCGGTAACTTGATGATAATTAGGAACATAATGCCCATTGGCAAATTGTGTACAGTAAGTGCCATAAGGGCCGAATTGGGAATTTCCAAAACTGTTGACTACAGTATTGAGATTTCACAGAATGTCTTGACATTTTACAAAAGCAGGTTCTAAATCCTAGACACCAGGTTTGTATCGGTAACCAATAGCCTTGCTTATGGAAGACATGAGAGACGAATGGCCAGGCTTGTTTGAACTGACAGGACGTCTACTGTAACTCTTTACAATGGTGGTGAACAGAAAAACATATCAAAACACAGAATTGAACCTCGCCTGGTCTTTTTTCTCCAGTTAGTTTGTAGAGACTGTTCCCAGCAGGAGCCCTAACAATGAATGATTATTATAATACACTGTATGTTGTGATCATGTTGAATTTTGGGGCATTTAAAAACGACTTTGACAAAATGACGTTAAAATAATGATGAATTAAAGACCCAAATGCAAGCTTGCAAATGCAACCTCAAAGCAATGAAATACGAACTTTAATCTCCGACCACATTCATCCATGGTCCCCTAAGTCTCTTACAGGTTTAGAATTCTGATTGGAGATTGGGACGGATACAACAGCTTTATTTTGAATTTCTTGTCTCACACCTCTTAGTGTTGTAATGTTACTTTCTCTTTCATTTTCTTTCTAATATATTACCATGTGGTGCATCCTAGCTCTCACATTACTCTGCTGCAATATGGTGTTTGTGGAGCTCTTAGTTATGTAAATGAATTTATAAGCATCAAAAGCTTGTTCCTTAGTGATCCAGTGGCAAGCAGCCAGCACTTCCAAGACGGCAACCAGGGTTTGAGACCCACTCAGGCCTTTGGCTTGGTATTCATTTGGTCTTGATGTTGTTTTTGCAACTTTGTGTTGGGGCATTTGTTTAACATTGTTCCAACATCATTTAATCAATTCTTAATTAAAAAACAAAACAAAAACCTAGTACCAATGTTGTCCCAAAGTCTGTAACATTGCTAAATTAACATCACCACAACATTTTGAAAAAACGAAATCTTTGCTGGATTGTGTGTGTGTCAAATTCCAGACTGTCAAACACTCAAACCAGCACAAACTATTTTTCCCCCAGATTTTGATGTATAAACCTTAACTGAAGCGTTGAACCCCTAAGTGCACCATTTTACGCATTGCACTATTGCCACATGATTGGCAGATAGGATTACTACATAGAAAACAACTGTACAGGTGTTTCATTTAAAGTGGTGATAGGTATGGTACATTTAAAACACTATCCAATGATCCAATGCTTTTGTGAGGTTTTCATCTAACAAAATAAGGAGTTTATCCAAATTAATTACACGTGTGTTCCGTCAGCGATTGCATGGTCGAGCTTAAAAAATAACTAATTTAAATTGCCACAGCACACAAATGACAGCTGGAAGCTGAACTGTCCTAATTATGCAGTTAAGATCTAAATTCATCAGTGTTTAGACTTGATAGATGCTTTGCATAGAAATATGTTCTGATATTTTTTTAGGTTGTTTTTTTTCCTTTTTTTTTTTTTTTTAGATGCTGCTTGTCTTATGTACATAAACATCTGTTTACGGCTGCATGAAGGCGATGATGTGAATTTAAGGAAATAAGAAATGGATTTTCAAGACTGACTTCTTCTTACGACTAGTATATGCTGTACTACCAGAAATAGTACTTCCTACTTCAAATGTAACACTGTAGGACGATGTATACATACAGTACTGCGTAAAAAGTCTTGAGCCACCCCCGATTTCTTTATAATAACTTAAACAATGTAGATTGAATGAAAGAAATGGGAGAATTTTTTTTACTGCGACAGGCTGAAAAGTTTATTTAACAACCTCATCAGCAAACTCATTTCCCCTCTCATCTGTTCCAACCGCTCAGCATTATTCAGCATCACAGTACACTAATTACCGGCCTGATCATCTGTCATCATCTAACTCTGTTTCTCACTAGATCATTCCTTAAGTTGGATGTTTTTATATGCTTGAATGACTTATAGGTCACTGTGTGATTTAACAAACAAAAACAGCGACTGGACTAAAATTTTAAAAAGTCATTCATGAAATTTGGACAACTATTTATCAAGACTACATATAAAAAAAGACCGACTCTTAGGGAGCAACATATGATGTAATTAGGAGTGGCTCAAGACTTTTGCACAGTACTGTGTACTGTATATAGAACTGTGTCAGGGTTTATTGCACAAATACATGTCATGCTACTCACATAACAAAACTTTCTAGGTTTTGACTTTGTGTGTGTGCCAAAAGCACAAGATTAGACTGAGAAGTGACATTATTACAGATAGATAAAAGTATTCTGAGGTGCCAATATTTACAGTTTTGCCAAAATAATGTTTGACTCCTTTCTACACCGACGCCGGAGACATCTGAAAAGTATAGGTTTTTGCTTTTTCTTGGCTAAAGTAGCTTTTAAACCGAACGCTAACATAAAGCCGATTTACTGGAAGGGAAAGGACATGGAACATAAAAGCTGCTTTTGCTTTGCTCTTGTGAACGCACAAGCCTCAAGTTTATACATTGACATAAAACACACTGGTGGGAATATCATTATTTATTTATTTTTTTGGCTAAAATTAAATTAACTAGCAAAATCTGCCACTACCGCAGTAACATGACCTCTTCATTTCATTTAAACGTTTGCCAAAATATCTTCTCACAATCGTGTATTTCATTTGTTTATCGCCAAAGACTAGTGAATTCTTTCTCGTTTGGACTGTGATCTGGACCGTGACAGTGTGACCGACAAATTTTTTTTTAAACACGATGTAAACGGAAATTAAAGAATTGTTGTTTAAGATTTGAAACGAGTACACATTCTTGACATATTCAGTAGTATGTAATGGTGCCCTAATAAAGCTGTTAATCACACATCAGGCACAAACACTCCAGCTTTTCTAAATATCATGTACTGCTTTAGAGACTTACGAAGGGAATAGTAAATAGGAAGTTAAACATGAACTCAGCATTGAAGTGCTCATTTAAGGTGTGTTTATACTTAAATCTACTTTCAGGATCTGCTTAGTTGCTGTGTTCTCGGTCGAATCCCACATAAGTCAAAAATCTGGACATGCGGATTAACTATTAGCAGTAGTTCCGACACTTTCAGTTAACATATTTCTTTCTATTTCTACCTGTATTTTGGAATTATTTTGGCTGTACATCAAGCATCAAGCTCTTCCTTTTTTTTTTCTATCATGTTCTTGTCCTGGTCTGCTGAATTAGAGTATGCCTTAAGTCAGTGTCTGTAAAACATATTATTTATTGCTTGTGGTTTGTTTTAATTTATTGAAACAAATGAGAAAGTATGCTTTTTTTTAACATAGACATACTTTTTTTTAAATCCTGATAAATATCATGACTGTAAAAATGTGAACAGTTTCCATATCAGTATTTAACAATGTTGTAGTGTAGCATATCAATAAATGCATCTGGCACATTACAGTTGCAGTCTTTGTGTGTGTTTTTTCTGTTTTGTGCTCCAAATACCTGGATCTTGGATTTAAACAAGAAATGGGTATTTTATGAAGCCCAAGTGGTCGTGTTTTTTTTTAATTATTATTTATTTATTTCTTTTCTTCTTTTCTTCCAAGGCTGTAATAGTTCCTTGATTTCTAATTCTATTTTCTGACCAGGTTAGTTGCTACCATTTTCCAAAAGACAATGCAGCGGCCTTATTTATACCACCATGACCCTGACCAGGTAGTTTCTAAGGATGCAGTAAATACTGTACGTCATGCATCACCACAATATCTTCATACTTCTTTGTCCCATAACCTTAGTCTCATGACTGCTCATACGTTAAAAAAAAAAAAATCTCTCCCTTTTTCTTTTGTTGAATTATGAAGGATTCCTGTCCTGATGCAAACCTCTACCCTTTTACTAATCCCTCTGTGAACCTGTTCATAATGAATAAAGTATTTCTACTCCCTTATATCCTTCGTATTTGTAGGGGTGTTAATGTACCTTTGTCTGGTCTGAATTAAAACAGATAATAACTGCAAGGTGTTCTAAATCAGATAAAGTGTACTATTTTACAGTAAATACTTTCAATATTATTTGCTGTTACAGTCATCCAAAAGTTAGTACCCCTATAACAATACTAAGTAACCCCATGATTCATTAACTTGTAGATCCAGTTATTTAAGATGGTTGAGTGATTTCATATGACTTGGTATTAAGGTCTGTCCTAGTGATAAGCCAGGAAGTGGTAAATCTCACACTTACAGTAGGGTAGAAGGAGGCCAGGGATTGGTGGTCAGGTCTGATTACCCATGCTTCATCTGTCTTAGAACAGATGGTGTAGTCGGCTTACCTTCAGGCCGCTTACCCTCTCGAAAAAATATTAATGCGACAGGAAGACCCTTCAGATTCAGATGTGATTTCAAACTTTATTAATACAGAGGCTCACTTTGGGGATTTATAGATTTCTGAAGAGCTTCGGCGATGCACTGATCCTATCTGGATGAAACATAACCACTGAGCTTCAACAAGTCAACTTGTGCATTCTAACAACAACTCGGACTCATAACTGGTATTTCTCATTTACTAGTACTATATCCATATGGTTCGATGAGTTCTTAGCACATACAGTATATTGATGCTTTTATTGTTGATCTACTTTGTGTACAAGATGATGGAAAAGCGTAGAGGAAGCATGACTTACAGGAGCTTGAGAATGGTGGCTCTCCTGTTGCTCTCTACACACTTGGTATATACTTCGGCTCTTTCCGCTGCATCGTCATACGAGTTCACAGCCTACAGGATGCAGCACTACAGTCTGCACCAGGAAAAACATGGTACTATCATATCACTTCTGTAGCCGCTACTTAAGGGCAAAACCTTATACAGTACTTTAGATTTCACATCAGCATAAGAACATCCATGTGGTATTGTTAATTGTGACATTCTGCACAACATTTCTGTCATTATGAAAAATAACAATATGCTGTGAGCTGTTTACTATACACTATGAGAGTATGTTTTCTTTATTCTGTTTGATTAATCTCTATTATAAACATGTTATGTCAATGGTAATATCATGCTTTATTACCAGGTTGTCAGGGTGCCATGGTGGTTGCTGAAGCACGTTCACCAGACGATTTGAGTTTGACCAGACGCTGTGTGATCATGAAGCTGTCTGAATTCACAATAGAACGCTTTCTAGAGTCTAAGAGGCAGAATGCTGCTGCAGTGCTCGTACTGATACCTCAAAACATCTCTACTGTACCTGAGGATGTCATCCAGGTGGTTACAAATATTATTTTTTATTACTGTTTTATGATTGGCTAAATGTCCATTTTCTGGTTCTTCTTTATTCTTTCCCATGACCCTGTACAGGATAAGCGGTATAGAGAATGTGTGAGTGAGAAATAAAAATGTGAATACGGTAAAGTTTACCATAAGGAGATGTTTATTATTTTTTGGTGGAAAGAGGCTTTTAAAAAACACAACATACAGGTAAGTAACCAACTATCATTAGTTTTCCACCACATAAAATGCAGTAAAACCATAAATAGTTAAATACAAATAATTAATATGAATAACTGTTAGCAAATTGCTTTGGTATAAGATCTTAGGATGTGCTGTTATAGATAAATAATTAAACGTGGGGTGTTTTGCCTTGCTTTGGAGAGATTTTTAAGCCAGGAGCTCACCAAATGAGGATAGGAAAATTAAGGAAAATTAAAAATTAAAGATAGTGTATTGTAAGAGCTTATAATACACTATCTTTAATTTTTCATTTGCCTATAATGTCTCATTTGTTAAGCTCCTGGTTTAAAAATCTTTCTTCTTATCTCATTTCCAGGGTTTCATGGTTACAGAGTCTGAGGTTCTAAAGATGGAGACCCTCATGCCTGTTTATGTGGTCCCTGAGGATGAACAGCTTTTATATATGTATGCAGAAGTGAAGCATGCAGCAGCCACCAAGTCCACCTCCATTCTGATTAGGGGTGAGAGGAGTCCAATCCATGTCTTTGTAGTATCCTGTCTGCTTGTCAGCTGCTAGGATTTTGTGTTAGTCCATACTTTTGATGGCATAAATATTTTAAGTGAAAGATATCTTATAGGTGATTGATCTGATAGGTAAAGCTATCAAAAGCCTTGTTTACACTGCAGGTCTTGATGCTCAATTCTGATTTGTTGCCTATATCTGATTTTTTTGACCGTCTGTTTACACGTTCTTTCAACTATGACACATATTCCGGTTCGATTGTTTACACTTGCCATACCATCTGAAACATCGCGCATACATAAAGGAAGGTTCTTGCGCTACACACTAGCCAAGATGGACGAAGGCGAAATATGCTTGATGCTAGCCCTGCGATATATGCAAAGTTCGCGAAACGTCACCATGGTTTTGAAACGGGAGGAGGAGGGAAAAACAAATTGTAGCCTGTGCATATGCTTCATTCACCAAATACTGATTTTGTTATTTGTTACTAATGATGTTATTTAGCCTTAATAAGCATTAACACAAGGCAGGGGGACCTTTTCCTCTTCCATGTCACCTGCGATGTTATTATTCTACACGCGCTTCCACCGGAGAATAACATTACGTCATTAAACCGCGAAGAAGTCGCAGTTTTAAAGATGTACAGAACACAATGCCTCAGGAAATCTGATCTGTCTGTTTACACGACAATCACATTAGCACATATCTGATTTATATCTGATTTATTTCCACATATGAAGGAGGCCTGAAACCGATTTTGAAATATCGGAATGCATGCGTTTTTTTCCTGTTTACATGGACATAGAACATATCCGATATGTGTTACATATGAGCAAAAAATTAATTGGGTCACATTTAACTGACAGTATAAACGTAGCCTACATTCCCCTCTTGAAATTTCTTCTTCAATGTTGACAGCTTGAAAAGGATCTTAACCCATGGCTAATCTTTTTCATATCCTGGCTGGCTCGCTAAATGTTTGGAAATTTTTGATAGCTTAACTTTTATATGGAAATTGAGCTAATGATTTTTTAAATGGCTTTATAATGCCTTTTAGATAACGTTTACATGACAATGTCTGAACATCAGAGATATAAAATGGTGTGATACGCCAAAAAGGTATGATAGGATAGGTCTTCTGAGGCATGGTTTGTTCCAGTTCATGTAGGTTACAGTGCAATCAAGCAGATATTTCTATAAAGTGCAAACGATACTGTAACTTACAATTGGAAATGTTGGCATTAAACACATTTACTTATTGAGCATAAGTTCAGTCCAGATGGTTTTAGTCCATTCAGAATGATCATACATGTGCATGAATACAACTGACCCATAGATTTATGAAGACCAATTTCATTTGGAACATCTGTAAAATGATCCTCTTCTGTGATTGGACCAAACTGACTGACTATGTTTGGCTAAAATAATACTGCTCATCAACCAGAGAACGCCATACCTGCTATGAAGCATGGTGGTGGTTGCATCATATTATGGGAATGCCTTTTATCATCAGGGACTGGGGAATTAGTCAGGGTTGTAAGAGCCAAATACAGTAGCAATTCTAAAAGAATACCTGTATTCTTTTTGCAATACTAGAAATTCTTGCAACTCGCAAAATTATTGCATTTATAGGATTAGTGGCTTTTGTAGTATTTTTACATTATAGAGTATATTTATATATTCAGTATATTTACATTGTAGATTTGTATTACATTTGTGGTTTATTATATGTATGGACTGCAGTTACAACCCCTCTGATGAAAAACAAAACATTTCCACTTGGATTATTGTTTACATTCATGAACTATATTTGAACTAGTAGTTTTGCATAACATTTTACATCTTTTTATGATTCTGTTGCTTTTTTTTTCATGTTTTAGTTCTTCGTAGTATGGTCACAACCACTGCCTTTCAAATTTTGGTGAACAACAACTCCCCCATCAAGGCCATTACTGACAACTCTATCATTACATTAGAGGTAAGATTAATGGACTGCCTTAACGAGGAAAAACATTACTTAAATAGTGATATGTGACCTGTCAGAGTGAGAGTGAGAAATTTCTTTATTCCAAGGGTGTGCTTCCTGGAGTTGGAGAGGACCCACCCACAATTGTTATCACCGCCCATTATGACTCGTTTGGCCTTGCTCCAGTAAGCCTTGATTACTAATTAAACAAAAAATCTACACACAATCAGGGCATTACTGTATACTGTACTGTACTCATCTTTGAATTAGTAGTACAGTACAAAGGAGTATCACAAAGTTTCGATATCAAAACGTTAGCTCTGTTTACAAGAATTCACAATTGACAGTCTGGCCTCTGCAGACGAATTCTCAATGCACAATGCCGCAAATGTTTAAAAAGGCAATGCGCATGCACTAAGTTGAGCTGCAGACCTGCCTCACCTTTTTCGGTCTTTAGGATAATGGGCTCTTCCACTGTGAAGTCTCTCTGTCTCTTTGAGGGTCATACACCCAAGTTTCGTCACTGGTAATGATCCTCAACATGAAGGACGAATCATGCACAGCACACTGGGAACAGCAGCCTGGGAACGAACTTGGCAGTAGCATCAGTTGCAAAACTCCCAATTTACACAGAATGATGTCTTTTGGCACAGTGACTTACAATGGTCAGTGCTCTCTGTTACTGTATGTGCAGCCTTGTGCTGCACGCTGTTGGCGTGTTACAAAACTAATCTCGAAACTTTTTGATACTCCCTTCGTACATGTATAATAACTTTTTTGATACATACATAGTTATGCATATTCTTTCAAGTGCTCACTCAACTGGCATTGCCTTCAGTGTTAATATAACCAAATTCATTTAAACTATGCTTTGCAGTTGTAACCACTGTCAGAGCTGCTGTAGTATAAAGTCAGATGATGATGGTTATGTTGTTGCTATTCTTAATTTTCCTCATGCATGTATAGCCTGTATGTTTTCCAGTGGCTGTCATATGGAGCAGACTCGAATGCCAGTGGTGTCACCATGCTGCTAGAACTTGCTAGACTCTTTCAAAGACTTTACAGCGATGCCCGCAACAAGGCACAGTAAGTTCCTGGTCCATTACTGGTCTGGGAAAAGATACAACACAATAGAAAAGTTTACAAGCTGTTAATTAATTACATCTCAAATAAATAACACTTTGATCGATATTTCTTGCTGATTTTTTGCCATTCATCTTGATCTGTGGTTGTGTTGTTTATAGGTTTCACCTCCTTTTCTCTCTTACTGGTGGAGGGAAATATAACTTCATTGGCACCAAACACTGGCTGGCTGAAAACATGGACCATGCAGGTTGGTGACCTGATGGCTGGATGGCTGCTGTGTTTGGCCATCATGAGAGCTTTAGAGGTTATTATAGGAATGAGTGTTCAATATGGCAGCACAGTGGCATAGTGGCTAGTACTGTAGACTTGAGGCTGCACCACCAGGGTCCGATTCCCACCTCGAGGTCAGTGTACATGGGTTTTGAATGTTCTCCCTGTGCTTGGTGGTTTTACTCTGGGTACTCCAGTTTTCTTCCTCAGTCCAATGACTTGCAGATTATTCTAACTGATGTTGTGGTTGATCCTATCACAGTTGTGAAAATGGTGATAAACACAATGGTCACCATTGGCTTTCACGGTCCCTAGTTGGACTACAAAGTGTTCTTGGTGGATTGCTTGGTGAGCTAGTCAAAAAGGTTATATGTCCAAAACAAGTGTCCCTCTACTATACAGAATCCAGTCTTCTGCATGATAATGTGGCCTTCGTCCTCTGTTTGGACTCTCTTGGCTCTGGTGATGAACTTTTCCTCCATGTTTCTCGACCGCCAAAACCAGAGACACCTCAGTTTAACTTCATCCACCAACTACAGGAAGTGAGGCCAAATCTAGTACAAAATCATCTATTTTTAAACCTGTACACGTACTTGACCATAAAGCAACATAACCATATTATACAATCTTTTCTTCCCTTGCAGGTGATCTCATCCAGATTTCCATGGGTAAGGTTTGGAACTGTACACAAGAAGATCAACTTACAAGACTCTACTTTAGCATGGGAGCACGAGCACTATGGAATGAGACACATCCCAGGATTCACTCTGTCTCACCTGCAAGACAGTAGATCAGAGCGTCGGGGTTCTATCCTTGATACGATGTAAACATATTTAGCAGAATAAGGTTTAATAGTATATACATAATAAATATAATTTATAATGTATAATAGATCTGTTATATTTTGGCCTTATATATACACACTGTAGGTCTCAAGTGGACATCAGAAAACTGAAACGTAACACGGTTATTGTTGCTGAAGCCTTGGTGAGGTACATGTATGATCTGTCAGACAAGGTGAGACAATATTTTTTTTATTCCTCGAATAATGAAATAGTAGAGGTGGTCACTTACCTGCTACTTAATTTATTTTATGACACAGGGTTCTCCAAAAGAATTGCAAGTGTTCAAGGGCAGTTTGGTATGACATATTTATTTATTTATTGGTTTTTGTATAGTTCTGTGCAAAAGTCTTGAGTAACCCCACAATTCTTTATACTGTATGTTGCTGCCAAAATGTTTTTTGTATTGTTTTAAATCTAGTCTTGAGGATTAGCTCTCCAGGCCCCCTAAATGCCTTTTTCTGGCTCTCATTTTTGGCAAGTTTTGTCCCTGAGCAGCTTAAGAGATGATGCTAGATGATGAGATTTGAGATTAGAAGATAATGATCAGTCCGGTGGTTAGTATACTGGTGATGCGGAATGCTGAGGTGTTGAAACGGACGAGAGGAAAAATGTGGTCGCTGAAAATCAGGATGATTACATAAACAATCAAATTTAACAATTGTATCTTTAGGCACTTTGCAGTCTGTCACAATAGTAAAACATTTGTTCCCATTTCTTTCCATACTTAAATATGAAGAAAAAGTGGTGGCTCAAGACTTTTGCACAGTACTGTTCATGAATTTAACATGGTGTAGTGTTTGGCACTGTGGCCTCACACCTCTGGGGTTGAGAGTTCTATTCCCACATGCATGCTCTCCCTATGCTTGGTGGGTTTCTCCTGGGTGCTCCGGTTTCCTCACGCACATTTGGTTAATTGGTGTTAAAAAATTTGTCTCTAGTGTGTGTGTGTGCCCTGCGATGGATTGGCATCGTCCAGGGTGTACCCCCCAAGCCCCCCAATTATATAGAATTATATATTTATTATAAATTTATAATTTATATTATAAATTAATATATTCGTCACCGGTAGTAATCCTTGACATGAAGGACAGGACGTGCACGGCACACTGACAGAGTTCTTGAATTAATATTCTGTTAAGGTTTTCAGCCATTAACTTTTATGGACGTAATGCAACACACATGAGGAAACATTGTAATAAAGCGTGACTTAAAAAAACACCTTCAGGAGATTTATAGGAAGGTTTATATTAATGCTTTAATTCTAATGCATTGTCAATTCTGTAATAACTATAGATGAGGGGACTAAAGGAATAAATGGCTTATATTGTGAAGTGGTGAAGCTTTCTTTAAGGAAATGCTTTGTTTTCTTTTATCTTGAAAGAGTCTCCAGTGTCAATGTAACAGAGGAAAGTTTTTTGACATGAAAAAATTCTTTTTTTTCTTGCAGGATGTCCTAGACAGTCGTTTATCTGCTCTGATGACCATGTTGACTTCTGTGCCTCGAGCCACTCAGCTGATGGACACGGAACCGCAGCACACTCTTCTCATCAGCAGCCTGGAGCAGGAGTTCAGACGCCATCTTCAACAGGTCTACAGACACAATTTCCGTCAGGACCACAGGTATATATACACACATGCACGCACGCACACACAAATCTGTAGACCTGGTGCTGAAGACTAACATATTTTATGACTGGAATATTAGATATTTTATTTATAATTGCCTAGTAAAAAATCAAGAAATACATTTCCAGGCTTTTTTTTTATTTTGGTTTGTTGCTTGTTTCTAATCCCACCTCCTGATGCACTAGTCACATAATCCGTCTGATACTCTTAAAAAGTTTTAGATGGCTTACATTTGGGCATTTGGCAGACGCCCTTATCCAAAGCAACTTACATTTTTATTTCATTATACTGTACATCTAAGCAGTTGAGGGTTAAGTGCCTCGCTCAAGGGCCATCCAGGGACAACTTGATGGTCGTGGGATTTGATCCTGGGACCTTCTGAACTATAGTCCAATACCTTAACCCCTCGAGCAACCCCTGTTGGTCTTTGTGGGATCAGATTCTCAATGTACATGCTTAGTTTTCAGGTTACATTTGACATGGTCTATAATATTTATTAAGCTTTTTATCATGTTGCATGACCTCATTTTTTTTCTTACTCATTTAATTGACAAAGAAAATATAGGTATTGTGACAACATACTGAAAAAGTTTGTGTATTCATGTGTTAATTAATTGGGCGGATTCCCCCCCCCCCCCCACCGTTTCCTTGCCAGGGATCCTGACATTACGTTCTTCGATCAAATGAAGCAGCAAATGATGATGTACAGGTTTGATTTGTAAAAGTCTTATCTGTTACTATTTCCAATGAGAGAAGCTAAAATTCCTGAAAAATCATCACATTTTCCTCCATTAGGGTGAAGCCTGCTGCATTTGATCTCTTCCTCGGTGGCTGTATTGCTGGGTATTTAGGATTAGTGTTCTATGCAATTCAGGTTTGTTCCACAATCCATGATGAAACCCTTTTACACATACATTATGTGATCCTTCTACGAACACACACAAAAAAAAAACTTTTTTGATTGTTGTTTTTGCAGAACTTTGGAAATTTCTATGCAAGATTTAAAGCCATTGTGAAAAACAAACAGCAGTAAGAACAATGAGACAAGGCCTGAATGCTAGAGACGGGTTAAGAAAACTGTTTTAGAAAACAAGGAGTGTTAAATGGTCCTACAAGACGTTGCTGCGTATGTTGTGTTGTATTGTATTTCACTTGTTGTGTGTGTACTTTTATGAATAAAGAATGGTTCTTGTGATCTTATATTGTTGTATTTATTTAATCATTCAATGTTTTAACTTTTCACATTGTTATGTAATAACAACATAACAACATATTAGTTGTTATACCTAATATGCCTAATAATACTTAATGACATAAGATCATTAACATTTTTTATTGAGGAAAAATTTATTGTCCGATGAAAAAGTGTATTGAAAAGTGAGAGATTATGAAAATGTCAAAAAAGTATGTATTTGTTTCTCTAAATGTTAATTCAAATAAATTCAACACTCAGTGAGGATAATTTTTGACTCACCCTTGTGTGTCTACACTCTACAGGTCAATCAGTCAACATATTTGACACCAAGCATGAATTATTTTCCGATTAAGCCAGCTAACATCTTCCAAAAATAAAAATACAGGGACATTATTAAGCATATGAACATTTTCCTCATAGACAAAACTCAACAAACACACAACCCAAAAGTAACTATTAAACTAATTCAATTTAACACTGACTGCAAGCCTGATTCTATCACAAGCATGGCCACAGTGGGGTTTGGGAACACTACCCACATAACAAGAGCTATTTATTAAATTATATCGAGGGATCCATGGCATTGAACTACAATCTATAAAACTGTCACATCACATCTTCTTCACATTGGCACCTGCTTGTCCTGTTTTTTTTTGACAATATCAAAGGATGACCTTATTAAATAAAGATTTTATAGTAACATCAACACTATTCATTCCACTAATGGTGAAGCAATGATGGTAATGAGATAAGAAAGTCGGTAGAACTACAATTAAGTTTAATTCAATAATTCAATTCCAATCCTTCTTAATTTATTATTTAATTTATTTATAGCTAAATAGTTTATTATTTATCAGCATAAGCCTTCAGTACAAAAGCCACACATTAGGCTCCATCCTGCTTGCCCTAACCAAAACAGTCTCCAAGTCACCCGCAGCTACTTTAAACTTCTCATCATGTGGCTGAAACCACACTGTGATACTGTGCCAAGTGCCAATGTGCCTAAGGTTTCTTATTGACTTTTCTCTACTGGTACCTTAGACCTTTTGCTACTCAGTAAAAAAAAAAAAAAAAAAAAACCTGACAACCAAAATGACAGGAAAATCATAGTGGATAACACAACTCCACATAATTGAAAATTTTTCTTTGCACACTGCAAACTGGGTGGCTGCCCAATAAACACACAGCCAATAAATAAAGGCTGATTTAATCAAAAGTTTGGACACACCTTCCAATTCCATGGTCTATCATGATTTTTATTCCTTTCTACATTGTAAATCAATACTGAAAACAGCTAAAATATGCAATAATCTCCTTTAAACTGTTGATATTTGGATGTTTCTGCTACTTGCTCGGTAAAGCCTTCATAACGGCGCTAATCTGAGGTGCTGTTAGTTGGTGATGTTTGAGGCTGGTAACTCTGGTAACTTTCCTGAGAGGGTCTTCATGAGAGCCAGTTTCATCATGGTGCTTGATGGGTTTTGCAAATGAACTTGACGATACTGTTCTTGCAAGACCTGTTCCAGAACAGCTGACCTTAAAATAACAACTGACTGTTGGTGTTGTGACTTAATATAATGTGTCTTAATTCCATATGTGTTATTTCATAGTTTTGAAAAAAAAAAAAAAAAATCCACTATTGTCGGTAAAGATTGAAAATGAATCCAAACTTGTATTAAATTTTTGACTGGTGTCTCCAGATTTTTGACTGGTACTGTATGCTTATCCATAAAATTTACGCCATAGGTCTTATATAGCTACTTATACCATAGTCTGATGTGCTTAGAAATGTAGTTACATTTTACTGTGACACAAAGTGCAACAACCTGCTTCTTCTTCTACGTTTCCTCTCAACGTCATACTGACCAGCTTCTCTGACGAAGACCATCAGAGAGGACCATCAGCGATGGATGTGTGCCATTTACAGTAGGAGCAAGCAGAGAACCTCACCATCCAGATGGACATATGTCTTGCTGTCCTTCTGGCTTGGCATGCAAGGGAGTTCATGCAGGGGCTGGTGAAGTAAGGAACAGCACTTAAAAAACAGATCAAGCAGCTTAATACGGTGGCAACTGAGCAAAGCTTCAGTATTAAGTACAAGTCCTATTTTTTAGATCTTAGTACTGTTAGCCTTATTGAAGGCCCTGTTAGTCCTGTTAGCCCCGTTAACTTTGTGGAAGGCTTTGATAACCTGTTAGCCATGGTGAGGGCTTACCATGTCTATTCCAGTGTCCGGACCTAGTCTTCTTTGAGAACGCTGTTGGGGGCTCAGTCTGCTCTAAGAACCCAGTTGAGCACCCAATCTGCTCTGAGGATCCTGTTGCGGGCCTGGCTTGCTCTCAGAAGCCTGTTGAGGGTCAAGTCTGCTCCAAGAACTCTGTTCTGCCTGTGCCACACCCTGTGCCACCTAAGCCATGCCCTGCTGGCACTGCACCACTGTTGGGGCTTGAGGATTCTGTGTTCGTACAACCACCCTGGGTTGAGGACCCTGTGTTCACACTGCTGCCAGTGTTCAAGGGCCCCATATTTGCCCCCCCGCCAGGGCAGGAGAATGTGGCATCTGCTTCACCATATGGACCTGAGAATTTAGCAGTTGCTCTGCTGTGTGGGTCCAAGAATGTTAAATCATAGTCCTGCCTCCTGCTGCCTGCTTCATAGATAGATAGATAGATAGATAGATAGATATGGTAATCAAGAAATAACAAACAAACAACTACAGTGAAACCTCGGATTGCGAGTAATGCGGTTTGCGAGTGTTCCACAAGACGTGCAAAGATTTTTAATAAATTTTGACTTGAAAAACAAGCAAGTCTTGGTTTACGAGTTTACGAGTACCATGCATGCGCTTCACAACTGAGACAATGTTTTTTCTCTCTCTTGCGTTGCGGAATTGTGGGTAATCGTCTCCCCTGCTGGGTCTTAGTGCTCGTCTCTTACTGGTATAATCAACATCCGTGCACGCGTTTACTGTTTACTATACCACTGTGACCACATGTGTGTGTGTGTAAAACATATTTTATTTTGTGTTTGTAAGTGTGTGTGTACAGCGTGGGTGTACTGTTTCTTATAACACACGTGTATACAGCACACATGTGAAGCAAAAGAAAGTCTCATTAGAGAGGTTTGTAACGCAGATTCTCCGTACGGGCCACCAATATGTAATGCTCGGCTTTAGTATTTAAGCTAGTTACACTAATACGGGGTCGGGAATCTAAATATGGGCTAATAAATATTACTTCCGGTATTGCGCAAGCTTCGCGGAGCAAGTAAAGACACGTGACAACAACAACAATTTCAAAACAAACCCAAAGTGTATAAAGTGAAACAGAAAAACAAACAACCAAGGTGCACCAACGACCAATATTTACAAAATATATACAAATAGAAAAAAGGTGTGAGTGTGTGTGCATGTATGAAAGTCCAATGTCCGTGTTATTGTAGTGTGTGTGTAATGGTGGCGGGGAGAGATGGCTCAGTCTCACCGGTATATGATGTTTAATCTGGGAGCACGAGATAACGGAACGAGAGGGGTATAGTAGGTGTCCACAAAAGAATAATCCACAGGGGAAACGTATTCCTTGGGAAGCGTCCAACTAGCTCTCTCTCTTTTAACCACAGCGCTGTATACTCTATCTCTCCACGCCGAGTCCTTTGCCGGTTCCGCTTTTATACCGGAACACATGATTTGACACGTCATCGGGGTTCCCTCGTGCCATAACTACGCATGCTCGCGAGAACTTAACCCCGGATCCAAACCACAGTCTTCTTGGCGACAAAATAAACCATGGCAGGGTCGCTAATAAGGCCCGGTGATTTTATTTTTATTTACCATCTTATTTGGCCTTTAAAACCAACCCCCTTATGTGGCTGCGCTACAGTTTAACAATCCATGTTCTCCCTCAGCCTGTCGTTATGTGTGTGTGCGCGTAATTTGACACCGTGCCGGTTCACACACTCTTTCTCTCTCTCTCTCTCTCTCTCGCCTTTAGTGTTTGTGTGTGTGAACACACTCTGCTCTACACAGAAAAACTTACTTTGTCGCGATTCTTTTCAAAGGTACTGTAAAGTGCAAGTTCTTTTGTTTGTTTGTTTTATTTTACAGCAGTGATGTGTATGCGCTCACACGAGTGTCATTGGCGATGTTCTTTGCTAATTTAGACAAAACAGTCTTTCCATTAATGTCTGTGCATGTGTAACAATAACAATGATAAAATAATAATAAAAAATAAATAAATAACACTGCCTTGACTGAAAAACTACATTTCCCAGCGTGCTACAGGGGAGCAGCTGGATATGTAGTAAGTCTGCTTAGGAACCTTGCTGCATTCGTGTTGGTAGGTATTTATAATTAAAAATAAGTTTTTTGAGTTACATAATAAGGCAGACATATGTAGAGTGGGTTGCATGTGCCTTGTTTTCTTGTGTCTCGTTTTGAATAACTGTCCTGGAGAAAGGTTAGGGATGTGAACATGTTCTGATTATGAGCTCAGATCCTCAGACTTCCTGATATCTTAGCAGAATTTATACATCCTGATTGTATTTTTATAACCTATTTGTTGTCTGCTTTTCTGAAATGTGCTGTAAAGGAGTCGGATAATAACTGTCTGAGGTTTACATACCAGCCTTTCCTTCATGGAGTTCTCTAAAGCAGCCTGCTGCACAGTCATTGCAATAAAATTAGCCAACTGTTCTGACTTCCTTACAGTCACTTGGATATTACTGTACATCTGCTACAAGCTGAGCTTATTTTAGTGCTCCTGTCAACATGTAGGTATGCGGATAGGTTTTTCCCAGGGCAGTACATGGAAACATATCTCACCAGGCATTTTTATCAGCTGTTAAAATTTTTTAGATCACTGTTTGGTCTCTGACCACCTGGACAAAAACTTTAGAAAATTTATTTAATATACAATATATTCAACTAAAACATTAACAAATATATTTGGCAGGAAACTGACCTCCCCCCCTTGCCAGTACTATGGACCAGGCCAAATTTTACCCATACTGGTGAACAACAGTTAGTGTAATTAAAGGTTGTTGAAAAACCTGTTACACGAAATGATACATATATTTAAATGCCCCAGTACTGTTATGCTCTGTTAACACCGCTCGTGGAATGCATCTTGTCCAATCAGGCTACTTCGTCAAAGAAAATGTGTATTGAATATTAGTATTATGTCCTTATACTGTATGTTAACATAATTCTATTTTACCAACAAAACCTGCTACAGTAGATCCTATTATAACCGTTCTTGAATCCTGGCAGGGCTGCGGCTGGAATGTGCTATAGCTTTGGGGTCCTCAAACCCAAGTGGCAGAGTGAGCATGATATCCTCAAATCCAGGAGTGTATACCTGAAGCAGGTCAGAGGTTCCAGGCAGTGTCTCAGGGCTTACACAGCTAACAGTAAACAAATCATGGCTAAGAGCGTTGTCAGGAAGCATGTTCTGTACATGCTGACAGGCCTCCCAGATGTCATAACGTGGCTAACATCACTCTCGGGAATCATAATATGGCTAATAGGGCTCTCAGAAAGCATAACAGGGTTAACAGAACAAAGTTAATAAAAATTGGAACTTAACTCGATTGGAGTATTGGTGCAGGAGATCTCACTAATGGCAGCTTATCACAAATATCTGGGTGGCGAGCACCACTTCCTTGTTCAGGAGCTCCTACATCCACTCCACTGCATGCAGTGCTGGAAGCGCAGCACAGCAGATATCCATCTGGATAGGGAGCTCCATTATTAGCTTGGCGAAGAAATCCTGCCATCTGTGTTATGATTGGCTACAAGAATTTGTTCTTGTCTATTATTTAATAGAAATCTCAGTGATGATGATAATATTTAAATTGTGTTTTTGAACTGCAGTTTAAGGGACTCAAAAGTACAAAGATGCGTCACAAATTATCCTCACTCTGGTTATATTTAAACTTTTGTTTTATCAGCACTTTCCATTCAAGGCTACTGTCTCCCCAGTCTCTCTCCAGTCATTTTATTTATTAAAAAAAAGCTTTTCAGGAAAAAAGCTGTCCAAACCTACCTGCCCTTTATGAACAAAGCTAAATATTGAAATTAACTGAGAGTTTTGGAAAGTTGAATTAAATTTCACCTGACACACCCCGGCCTGATTACTACCAGACCTGCTGAATCAATAAATCACTTAAATAAAACCTGTCTGACAAAGTGAAGCATGCTAAAAGATCTCAAAAAGCAACACATCATGGCATGATCTTAAGAAAGTGAAAGTGTGCGCCATTATCCACAAATGGAGAAAACTTCATGAGCACAATGACGAATCATCCAGGAGCTCGTAAAAAGAACAGAACAACATCTAAACATTAGAACAACATCTAAAAAACTGCTGGCCTTACAAAATAAGCATTATAGATGGTGGATACATAGATGAGTGCACAAGCAATATACTGAACTAGACTTAGAGATACATGATATTTATATTGTATGAATAGTAATTTAATCGAACTGGAGGTAAAATATTCCAATATTTTGAGATTCTGTTTTTTTTTCATAACCTATAAGTCATAATCATCAAAATATATATTTTTTAAAAAAAGGGTTGAAATGTTACACTTTAATTTAAGGAATGTAGAATATATAAGACTTTCACTTTTTATAGTAAATTACAGAAGAAAATTTACTTTTTCATGATATACTTATTTTTCAAAATACATTCGCACAAACACACCTCTCTCTCTCTCTCTCTCTCTCTCTCTCGCTTTCTCCCTTGCATTGTTTACAGTGTCCCCTGTTGGCTGGCTGCCCAAACCACAGCCAACTAATAAGGTTCATCGATTAAAAATCTCACTGTTTTCTGTTAGTATAGTTTCATATTTATCAAACTTTAACTGGCTATAACATTACAAAAAAAAATCTTCTGATAATGGAATTTGTAGCCATATTAAGTGTTTCAGTCTTTGATGGGAACATATGATTAATTATTTCATCCAACATATTGGTGAAGATGAATTTATTTAAATTTCCTAGATAATGCATCATCATGTGTGATGTCATCATCAATTCCAAATACAAGATTGCAGGCAAACCGTAAGGGGTCAAGAGAGGGCTTGGCTAGTTGTCGAGGGGATTTAAGGATCAGTTTTTCAAATGGCCAGTAGTCATTGAGGACACATGGGGTGTGCTAGTTTTGGTACTGGGACTAAGCAGGATGTTTACCATAGCACATGGACCTTCTCTAGCCGCAGACTAGGAGGCTTTTAGTATTCACAGGCTGATTCCATCCGGCCCCACAGCCTTTGTGTGCTCAGTTCCCTCCTTACTTGATCCACTGAAAAGGTATTAATTTCAGGGGAGACTGGAATGGTGGTAGTTTCATGTGTATGGAGGACTATGTACCATGTTGTAAATCCTTTTGAGGCTCCAAAAAATGTTAATGCACATCATCAGACCTAAACCGGTAGGCTGTGACCCAGGGTTTTGGTATGGAATCAGCAAATTATTTTTAAAGGGGTACATGGGTATCAACACAAAAACTGATGTATTATGTAATGTAATCAGTCAGGTCATCAGTGTTCTCACCATGTGGCTCGTAGAGTACCTCCCAGTTTGTAGCCTTAAACCTTTCTTCAGAGCAGTATTGGCTCCTTCAGACCACCTTCTCACATTTCTGACAGTAGCTGGTTGCCTCTGCACCAGAGGTTTGTAGCCCTGGTGTGACAATCTACAATCTGCGTGAAGGTGGAAAGTGCCTTAATGAGCAACACATGATTAAAGTCTCCAGAAATGAAGAATAAGTTATTGGGGTGGCGGGTCTGAGGTCTGGCTATGACTGAGCATATAATGGCACTTGTGCCAGCAGCGTGAGCAGATGAACGAATGTAAATGGTGATTAAAATGGCATGAGAGAACTCTTTGGGTATATAATATGGGCAAAGCCCCACAGCCAACAATCCAATACTGTGGGTATTTAACAGTTACATGACCCAGATGGCGTGGCATGTTCTTAATATATAAACAGTCAGCCTTCCTCCTTTTCAAATACTGCCTCTTGTATGGCCCTAAAGCCGTTTATTGTAATGCTGAAATCGGTTTTGCCATCATGTAGCCAACTCTCTGTAAAACACATCAGACAAAAGATGATCTCCTTCCTTTCTCAAATGTCCAAATGCCCAGAGACCTCAACATTAGAGAGGGGAAATACAGCTTAAATTTCCTTACATTTTCTTTTCACCTGTCCCCATTCAACTTTTCCTCTTTGCTGTTTTCTTCCACCTCTTCTTCCTCTCACTGTCCTTCTTCGCATCTCACTGATGACATTTAAAATCTGATACAAAGTTGAATCAGCAATGCTGATGTTCTATCATTTTTTTCCTACCTTGACAAAATTTCCTACCAGTAGCAGGAATGTATACGTATGTTTGTCAAACCTAAAATCTAAAAGGTTTAAAAGCAATTAGTTGATCTCTGTTGCTATTACAGGAGCGGGCTGGCCGTTGTTACGCAGTGATCTTTTATATAAAATATATAAAAGAACATAGTCTCTCCTGGAAAGGAATTGCAGTGAAGTTTTTATTTTCTTTCTTTTTAATACACATGGACCTACTTTCAGCCTGCTGTTTGTAATAAGTTCTTGTGAACTTTTTATAGACAGACAGACAAATGGATGGGCAGAAGAATGGACGGATAGATAGATAGATAGATAGATAGATAGATAGATAGATAGATAGATAGATAGATAGATATAAACATATATATAGATAGATAATAAAGAGCATATAGATGGATAAAGCTTAAAGGTGACAATATGAATAAATAAACAACAAAAAACTGCTTTGTAGTAATGTTTGCTCTGTTACTTTGATAGATAGATAGATAGATAGATGATAGATAGATAGATAGGCATAATTGGTACATAATTGGTCTGTTCATGAAAAAAACAATAATAGTAATAATACTAATAAGAATGATGAAAATGACCAAGTAAGTCAGACAGACAGACAGACAGACAGATATATATATATATATATAGATAGATAGAATTAGTACATAATTGGTCTGCTCATGAAAAAACAACAATAATAGTAAAAGTAACCAAGTAAGTCTTTAATAAGATACAGATAGATGCCTTAGATAGATAGATAGATAGATAGATAGATAAGTTCTAAAACATTTACCAGGAATTTTTAAAATAGGGCACATCCTATAGCTTTTAATAAATTACTCTGCCTTCACTAAAAACTACATTTCCCAGCATGCCACAGAGCGACTACGTCCTGTAACTGAAAAACGCGCCGCTCTGAGATTAAGCCCCGCCCACTTCTATAAACACACTCTCCTCATTATTTCCCCCTTTCACTCTCTCTCTCTGTCTCTGTCTCTGTGTGTCTGTACAGCGGTTGACGTTGAGGAAGTTCTGCTTATGAAGTTTGCCTGCACTCGTGTCGGTGAGTATTTATAATAAAATAGCATTTTTTTGACATGTGTTATGTAATGAGATAGAGGTATGTAGAGTGTAGGCTGCACGTGCCAGGTCCAGCTGTGGAGTCACACTGTGTTTTTATGTCTTGTCCTGAATAACAGTCCTGGAGGAAGGTTAGGGCTGTAAACATGACCTGATTATGAGCTCAGATCCTCAGACTTCCTGATATGTTTGCAGAATTATACAGGAACCTAATCATATTTTTAGTTATTATTGTCATTTCTCCTGAAATCTACTGTGGAGGAGTTTGCCTAATAACTGCCCGGTGTTTACATACTAACCTATCCTTTATGGAGTTCTCCTGCTGCAGAGTCACTGCAGTAAAATCAGCCAGCTGTTCTGACCTCCTTACTATCACACGGATATTACTGTACACCTACTACAAGCCGAGCTCATTTTACTGCTGAATTGCATGTGCAAGTGTACGTAGTAAAGAGCAGAGAATAATGAGGAAAATGAAATTGAATGACTGTAATTTGTAGAAATGTTTATTGCACTGTGTATTGTGTTAGGAAAGTGCTGCTGTGAGTGTTTCACTGTATAATCATGAAGTATAAACATTACACTACACTATATTTGGGTGCACAACAACACAACCTCGAATGACCACACGAATGCCCTCTCTTACAAATTTTAGCCTTAAGAATCAAAATTTAGCAAGAACAAAAAAAAAAACTATCTATTTTTGGCATGCGAACAAACTAACAACCTGAACTGAAGTTGCGTCAGTTGGCTGGTTGGCATCAGTGGAAAGCTAAGCGAAGCTAGTTTATCAATTTAACAATTTTTTATCATGGCTCGACTAAAAAGTCGAGCCATGATACCAACGTTGCCTTCGGCATGCATTTAAAAGCTGCGTATTTTTTTTCACGTAATTTTATATGACATTGGTAATAATGTTTTTTGGGTGGCTAAAACATAGTATCTGCATTTATGTTATTATTTCTTAGGGAAAAATTCGTATTGCAGTTAAACAAATTAAATGAATCCAGAAAAAATTAAATTTGTGTGCAGAGGTGTTTGCACACTGAGCTATGATGCACGGATCTTGCATCTCATGTACCATCGTTTAGGACAGGCATCACTAATTGGTGGACAGTGGTCTGAATCCAGACTGAGTGACAGTTCTTTCTGGACCCGGATGCTTTTCTGATAAATGAGAATAATAATATACCAGTAATGTAGTACTTTTTTTTTTTACTTGTGGTAGGCATGGCTAGACGTATCACTCACCGGAGCCCATCAACTTGATAGTTTACCGTTAATAGCTTTATGTGGCAGGGTGTGCGGAAGAAATGGAAATGAAAGTGCGACACAGCATGGTTTATTCCAAGAGAAACAAAGTAGACTATAAAAACGGAATATTTAAAGATGAACGGACATATCGGAAGCAGGCCTGTATTCCAAAACACTCGTAAATTACAGCAAATTTTCCCATTAGAAATAATGGAAACTCAAATTATTCGTTCTACAGCCCCCCCAAAAAATACATAAAAAAATTTATACAAAATATAAAGTAAAAATAAAACAAATTAACCTGCACTTTAACTTTTAAAAAAAAGAAAAAAAAAGATAGAGCGCATACTAACGGAATCACTGCTGTAACGTAAAACAAACAAACAAATGAACCTGCACTTTACCTTTAAAAAGAATTGCGACAGAACAGTGTTTCTATGTAGAGCAGATTGTGTGTGTGTGTATGTGTGTGTGTGTGTGTATGTGTGTGTGTGTGTTTGTGTGTGTGTGAAGCAGAGAGGGGTGTAAAGGCGAGAGAGAGAGTGTATATACCGACATAACGACAGGCTGAAACAGAGAGGAGAAAATGGATTTTTAACCTTTCTAATAAGACTTTCTTTTGCTTTACACCCGTGCACACACACTTACAGACACAAAATAAAATATGTTTTACACACACACGTGGTCACAGTGTTATAGTAAACAGTACATGCGTGCACGGATGTTGATTATACCAGTAAGAGACGCGCACTAAGACCCAGCAGGGGAGACGATTACCCACAATTCCGCAGCGCAAGAGAAAGAAAAAAACGTTGGCTCAGTTGTGATCATGTGACACTTGGCGTCAAAACAAGAGGGCCATGTGCGATACATGATACTCGGTACTCGTAAACCAAGACTTGCTCGTTTTTCAAGTCAAAATTTATTAAAACTCTTTGCTCGTCTTGCGGAACACTTCCAAACCGTGTTACTCGCAATCCGAGGTTTCACTGTATGTTTATTCTTTCTGCAGGGAGTAAAACCACTTTGTCATATGTTCTAAAACTACTGTAATAATAAAAAGCAGTAATGTGAAGTGCCACTATGAGAAAGAACATATGAGCAAACATATATGAGCAAACATATCCGCAGCAGTCCGAGGTGAGGGTGTGTAAAATACCCAAACTGAATGCCCGGTATAACTGAGCAACCAGAGTCCTTTCACAATAATTTTCAGCTCAGCATCATGCAAATAAAGATTCACCGAAAATTTATTAAATATTGTTTTTTGTTTTCTATATAAATACAAGGAAATATAAAAACCGTCAAAGATGAACCTGTCCACGTGTTTAATGTAGTTACCGAAAATTTACAATACTTTTGAATGCAATGGAAATTTTATATTGCTTATTTTTTATGGACTTAGAATGACTATATAATAGAGAGAGAGAGAGAGAGAGAGATTAATCCTAACGCAAATATAAAATTCGGACCTTGGTCAAAGAAAATTTAATGACCAGACCTTCTTAAGTGTTAATTTAATTTCCCTGGTTAGGCGGTACAGTCTCAGTCCCCCCGACACTTTTTTTCTGTGAAAGACAAAAATTTGCTAATTCTGCTTACATACCTTCTGCTTACATGCATACCTTTTTGTATGTCAACAAAAATTACTATTTTCCACATTTATTTATAACGACATTTTCTTCTGAAAAACTAAATTCTTTGACAGAAATAAATTAAAGTTTGTGTTGTGAATTTAAATCAGCTGATGGACCATTTTAAAAGAAGCACAGAGGTCTGGGCTTTTCTCATTTATGTAGTCCAAGTCTTGTAAAAGGATTAGTTTGCCAGGATTTGCCAAAAGCTTTTCACATTGTACCCTAATCACTTTGGACCTTTTAAACTGTTGACACATTGACACATTTAAGGAGCTTGGCTTGGAATGGAAGGTTCATTATGCATCTCTGCATGCCCCTAAGCTAGGATAGGGAAGTGGTTTGGTGAGTTTTAACTACAATCTGGATTTACTATTGAATGTGGAAATAAACCAAGCTATTTTAGGAGGGAAAAAAAATACAAAAGACACATAATGGGAGAAAAGAATTGCAGAAAGGGGGAAAAAAAATCTTTATTTTGGAGAGATGTGCTTGTGTATATCTATGTGCTAAGAGGACAAGTACTCCTTGTATTCTAAAGTAAATTACAAAATAATAAAAAAAAACATTTTTGCTAACCTTTTAGCAAGCCTCTGTGTGAGGTTTAGAAATCCTGCCTTCAGCATCATGATTGGTTATAAGAATTTAGTCTTGTCTGTGATTGGACTCACACACTTATTCACACACTACAGGCAATTTGGGAACGCCAGTTGGCCTAACCTGCATGTCTTTGGACTGTGGGAGGAAACCGGAGTACCCAGAGGAAACCCACCAAACAAAGGGAGAACATGCAAACTCCATAAATCTCCAGTTAGCACAATATTTATAATTTATTAAATCTCGGTTTCAGTCTAAACCACATTTATGTATAATTAAATGATTTGTAAATAATAATTATGGTTATTGAAGTAATAAAAAAGAATTATTGTTAACCAGCTTTTTATTAACCAGCTTGTGTAAGGTTAAGAGTTATGATTGGTTACAAGAATTTGTTCTTGTCTATTATTGGTTAGAAACCTCTAGGATAAAGGCAGGACTTAAATCAAATTTTTTTTTTAAAGGACCAGGAAGTATACGAGACACTCTCAATATAATATTTAAAAATATATTTTTCTGTTTTTTTCTTCTTTTTTGTCTCTTTTGCGGCATGGTAGGCATACAGCAATAAACACTTACTATATGTCAAGTTACTGAATCACAATAATTCTTAATTTAAGTTATTGTAAGGAGTAAAACGAAATCCTGACATTTTACTTTTCTTTCACAGATTTGTAAAAAGGATCATGACAGAAGCAGAGAAGAATCCTGAGCAAAGAAAACACTACTCAAGATCATATACCTTAAGCAAATTCTAACCTATCTTCGTTCTTTAAATGTAATGATGCACAAACATGTTAGTATAGTCTCCAAAGGAGAATTTATAGTCATCAGTTAAAGGAGTCATCAGGAGTGTGAAAAGAGAAGAAACACAATGTACCAAGTGGTACCTGGAGGTGCTGGGGGCACGATCACAGAAGGGGTGACCCTTAAAAAAATAAATAAGGAGAGTCGTCCACTAGTAGGTGCTGGAGTACTGGGTCTGGTCTTGGTAATTGCCGCTGTAACAGCGTGGTGTTACTATATTGCCTCACTCCGCAAAGCTGATCTCTTAAAGACAGAGTTATTGGATCTTAACAAGGATGGCTTTCTCATCCGCAATCAAGCCAGTGGGATTGTATTCAGGATGGCTTTCAGGTGGGTGAGAATGACAAAGCATGCATAATCTATAAATTTTTATAACTCTACATCAGTATTTTTTATACTTAATCTTTGAGGGCAGACATACTGCATCTTTAAAATACCTGAAATTAAATACATTTAGAAAAGGATGTAATATGATATAAGAATGTAAATTTTGGTGCATATACATTTCAGATCTGGAATCCTCGATTTGGACTCATGTTCTAAGGAGGGTGTGATATTGCGGTGCTCACGCTCCTATGCTGGCAAAGTAAATTTCTTCATAATGACCGTGAAGCCCAAGGAAACTGTAATGTGCTACCGTGTGCGGTGGGAGGAGCTGGAATCGGACCGACCTGTAATGCATTCCATGTCTTACAATGACTCTCACTGGTACGGTGGTTCTGAATCTGCTGTCCAACACTGGCCTATTGTAATCTCTGGTCAACAAGCTCCCAAGCCATTTGTCACCAGCGACCTTTATTCAAACCGAAATGACTTTGGTGGCATTTTGGAGCGCTACTGGCTCTCGTCCAATGCCACTGCCATCAAGATCAACGATTCGGTGCCCTTTCACTTGGGCTGGAACGACACAGAGAAGTCATTATACTTTCAGGCAAGATACCAGGACAGTCCATATAAACCCCTCCGTGGGATACCACCATATGCTGAGCTTAGCTACCGTGTGTGCGTTGGCCCTGATGTGACCTCCATCCACAAAGTCATGGTCCGCACATATTTCCCCAAACCCAACAAGGTACCCTTAGAAGCAATGTTCCGATATCCTACATGGTCTACCTGGGCTTTGCACAAAACTGATGTTAATCAGGAGAGACTTTTGAATTATGCTGAAAACATACGGAAATATGGCTTTAACTGTAGTCAAATAGAATTGGACGACCGGTACACCAGCAGGTATGGCGAGTTTGAGTTTGATTCTGTAAAGTTCCCCAACGTGTCTGGGATGTTCCAAAAGTTAAAGGATGATGGTTTTAAGTTGTCATTATGGACACATCCCTTTGTAAACTATGAATCACCCAACTTTGGCCTGTGTGTCCAAAAAGGTCTTTTTGTGATGGAGCCTACTGGAAAACTTCCTGGGTTGGTGCAATGGTGGAATGGCATTGGTGGCATCCTGGATTTTACAAACCCAGATGCTCGCAACTGGTTCACTTCACATCTGCGAACCCTACGTTCTAAATATGGTGTGTCATCATTCAAGCTGGATGCTGGTGAAACAAATTTCTTGCCCTGGCACTTTCAGACAAAGGTCCATCTTCCGGATCCTAGCACGTTCACACGCCGGTACACAGAAATGGCCTTGCCATTCAATGAACGAGCAGAACTGCGATCAGGCTATGGCTCTCAGAACATCTCTTGCTTCTTCCGCCTCAGCGATCGTGATTCAGTTTGGGGGTATGATCTGGGTCTTAAGTCCATCATACCTACTGTCCTCACCATCAGCATCCTTGGCTACCAGTTCATTCTGCCTGACATGATTGGGGGCAACGCATACACCAACCGAACGTACGGAAACGGGAACCTCCCTGACCGTGAGCTTTACATTCGCTGGCTGGAGCTTTCTGCCTTCATGCCAGCTATGCAGTTCTCCATCCCACCATGGGAGTATGACGATGAGGTAGTATCCATCGCCCGACGCTTCACAGCACTGCATGAGACTTTGGTGGCCCCCAGAGTTTTGGAGCTCGCAGGGGAGGTACTTAATACTGGAGACCCCATCATTCGTCCATTGTGGTGGATAGCCACTACTGATGAGACGGCCTACAGAGTGGATTCGCAGTTTCTCATAGGAGATGACCTGATGGTTGCACCAGTGCTGGAGCCTGGAAAGCAGGAACGTGATATCTACCTCCCGGCTGGCCACTGGAGGAGCTACAAGGGCGAGCGCTATGATAATAAAGAACCTATGCATCTCACAGATTACGCTGTGGATCTTGATGAGATTGCGTATTTTCTGTGGGTTCAGTGATGCTAATGCAATTGTCACATATTTCTTTTTGTCTTTTGAAGGGATAAGCATTATATGCATTGCAAAATTGCATATTTTGGACTGTTGTTTGTCATACCCGCTTATGTTTTTAACCGTTTTATCCTGGTCAGGGTTTGCAGTTCATCTGGAGTATAGCATGTTTTTAGGAGTTGGAAGAAAAACAAATATTTCAGGTGGAACCTATGGGGAGAACATGTGCACAGTAAGAAACCTGAGCTCAGGGTTGGACCGCTGCACCATCATGTCACCTCATACCACCCACTCGTGCCTTTTCAAATGTACGTATACCATGCAAGCTTTAAGGATAAACTGTTAGTTTGCGCTCACTTGGAATGGTGTACTTGCAATGCTCTTTTATGATAAGTCTGGCTTTATAGCAATAATTAATTACAAATTATTATACAAGCTTATTTTGCTTTACAGTGGGTAAATAATTAATTGATCCACTGCCTATTTTGTATGTTTGTCGACTAAGAAATGAAGGGTCTGTAATTTTTATCAGAGATTTATTGTAAAGGATAGAGACAGAATATCAATCAAAAATTCAGAAAAAGTACATGATATAAATGTTATAAATTGATCTGCATGTCAATCAGGAAAAGAGGTATTTGGTCCCCAAGCAAAACATGACTTTAGTACTTGGTAGAAAAACCCTTGCTGCCAAGCACAGAGGTAAGATGTTTCTGTGTAGTTAGTTACCAGGTTTGCACAGTTCTCAGGAGGGAGTTTGGTCCACTATTCTTTACAGATCTCTAAATCCTTGCCTGTCACTTGGTAACTTGAAGTTTCAGCTACCTCCATAGATTTTCTATAGGATTAAGGTCTGGAGACTGGCTGGGCCACTCCATGTTTTTCGTCATTGTCATGCTAGAACCCCCATCCACGACCCATTTTCAGGAGGTTCTCATCCAAAATTTTACAATACATGACCCCGTATATTGGCCCCTCAAGTCAGCCTGTACCTTTAGCAGAGAGACCGCCCTAAGAGGTTCTTAGTCTTAGAGGTTCTTAGAGAATCATAGTCAGCATTTTTCTTTCTTCAAACACAGCAAGTCAAGTTGATGCTAAAGACCTTAATTTTGGTCTCATCCGACCACAGCACTTTCTCCCAATCCATCTCTGTTCAATGGCAAACTTCAGAACTGTACATGTGCCTTCTTGAGGAGGGGAACCTCAATTTCAATCCATGCCGGCATATTGTGTTACCAATGGTTTATTCGGTGACTGTGGTCATAACTGCCTTGAGATCATTCACAAACTCACCCGTGTAGTTCTGGGCTGATCCTTCACTTTTCTTATGATTATTCTTACCCATTGAGAATCGTGCATTTGCAAATCATCGCTCCAACAGTTGTCTCTTTCTCACCAAGCTTTGCTAATGGTCTTGTAATCAATTTCAAGATCTACAATCTTGTCCCTGATGTCTTTTGACAGCTCTTTGGTCTCGGACATGGTGGTGATGTTTGAATGGAAGATAGAGATGCTATAGACAGGTGGCTTTTATACACATAACGAGTTGTTGTTTGGAGCACCTTACTAAATTCATAACATTTATATAATTTTTTTAAAGGATATTCTGGATAAGGATATTCGGTCTCTATCCTCTACAATAATGATAATTATTGTATAATGATATTGTATAATGATAATTATTGTAGACCCATAATTTCTTTGTAAGTGGGCAAACTAATCTACAGGGGATCAAATAATTATTTTCCCCACTGTATATAGCTTACATGAAATACATGTAAGTCTGAAGTTGAATTGTAGTAGCTCAAACAAAAGGGAACGTTATAAATGTCTAATCTGAAGGCAAAGTCAAAATTTGGTCAAAACTAAACTATCACAATGGAACCTTGGATTGCGAGCAACTTGGTCTGTGAGCAAAAAGATGAGAAAAATTTTGAAATTAATTTTAACTTAATAGACGAGCAAGGTCTTGATACATGAGTAGTACGCATGCGCTTTGTCTGCCGAGCATCACGTGATCACAACCAAGCCAATGGTTCTTCTCTCTCGCACGCTATGGGATTATGCGTAATTGTCTCCCATACTCTTAGTGCGTGTGCGTCACTCGTTTAGACAACATCTGTGCGCGCATGTACTGTTTATTATAACATTGTGACCATGTGTGTGCACGCGCAGTTAAAGCAAAAGCAAAAGTCATTGGAGAGGTCCCTTGTTAAAGATCCAGAGTCTCTCTCTCTCTCTGTCAGAAAGCAGTGATTCTTTTAGTGTGCACACGAGCGAGTGTCGTTAGAAAGGTTCCTCGTTAAAGAAGTTTCCCGACAGAGCAGTGTTTCTCTTAGTGTGTGTGAGAGAAAATAGTGCTACACAGTAGCCCCCTCCCTCCTCCTGTTCCCTTGCCTTCACACACATAAACACACTAACGGAAACACTGCTCTGTCGGGATACTTTTCAAAGGTAAAGTGCAGGTTAATTTGTTTTATATTTACTTTATACTTTGTATTTAGTATTTTTATATTAATATTTTTGGGTTGTGGAACGAATCAACAGAGTTTCCATTATTTCTTATGGGGAAAATTTGCTTTGATATACAAATGTTTTGATATACAAGCATGCTTCTGGAACAAATTATGCTTGCAACCCAGGGTTTGACTGTATATGCAGTTATATGCATGTTGACAAGATTACTAAACAGTTACAATGCGTCTTGTAAGCACACACTAGCACCTTTAAACGTGAGATTTTTTTTTTCATAATTCTAAAACTGTACACTATGTCTGGTAAAACAAACATTTTGTTGTTTATTTAGTGTAGATCCAATATATCACCGTAGCTTAAAGCAATAATTAAACTTAAATATTATTACTTATAATATTTTTAATATTGTCAGCACGGAGACTAGGCGTAGCTTTTCACAGCAACTGTTTGGTACTCAGTGGATTAAGAAAATTAAACGAGTTATCGGGCTGCACTAAAAGTAAGGGAATCATCTTTGAAAATCCCGTATTGCAGTTGCAGTGCATGGTTTGTTGTCATTTGGATTTGATTGCATCGGAATGCCTTCTTAGCCAATAATCAATATTTAAGAAAAACATCCTGGGTCAGAGCTGTTTTTTTTTTTTTTTTTTTTAATTCACCCAGTGTCTGCACCTAGCTAGCATTATCTGGAGTGTTCGTTGGTGCTAGCAATGTTTTACAGTATTGGAGGAACGTCCTGTAATAGCTCCTCTTGATATTTTGAGTTTGCTTTGATTTTGCTATTATGAAATGTCATACAGTACTGTGCAAAAGTCTTAACGTTCCTCATTTCTTCATTAAATTAAATAATATAGATTAAATTAAAGAAATGGGAACAAATGGTTTACCTCGACAGGCTGCTAAGTGCCCAAAGACACAATTTTAAAAATGATTGTTTATGTAACAACCTCAGCAGCAACCTCATTTCCCCTCATTTCTCATATGTTCCAACCACTCATCATCAAGCATCATCAGTATAATAATCACTGGCCTGCATCTGTCAACATCTGCACCTGTTTCTCACTGGTTCATGCCTTAGGTTAGATGTTTATTCATGCTTGAATGATTCAAAAGTCACTGTGCGGCTTAACAAACAAAACATTCCCCTGAAACTGGTCAGGTATATGGACTGGACTGAACCTCGGAACCAAAAAGTCCTTCAGGAAGCCTGGAGAACTCTTCCTAAAGAGTAAATAAATGAACAAAAATGCAAGAAAGTCTTTTTCTTGTTTTGAAGCAGAATATGAAAAAATGAGGGGTGGCTCAAGACTTTTGTACGGTACTTTTTTTTTTTTTCAGAGCACAACAATGTACACTAAGCTTACGGCACGTAGTATAATGTGAAAGAGAAAACAAGCACAAATTTGAACCGGTATGCATCTCTGATTAAGACATGAATACAAGCTGTCATGACTTACGAAAAGTGTGATTGTATGTTTGTACGCTATGTTTGTTCACTGCCTGGGCAAAATGTCACACACATTTTCACTATTTCACCTTTAGCTTTGATTATAGTACATGTGGTAATATGATTCCTTGTGCTCCCAGAACCACTTTTTCACAATTTTGAGTCCTGGAATATTCTTGTGCCATTGCAGACAAACTGCATACATGTGATAACCTGAGCCTAAACCTGAGCAACTGAAACAACCCCAGATCATAACACTGCCTTCAGAGGCTTGTATAGTGGGCACTATGCATGATGGGTGCATCGCTTCATGCGCTTTCCTTCTTACCCGTTGCTCTGGAAAAGGGTCAATCTGGACTCATCAGACCACATGACACAGTTCCAGTGACTGTTCCAGTAACTTCCAATCTCCTTAGTTGTTTTCTTTGTGCATCCGGTGACTTTTTTTATTTTTTTTATTTGGGGGGCTGGGGTTCAGGGAGTTTTTTTACATTTCCTACCCATTTTCTACATGAGGTTTGCATGCAGTCTTGAACAGTTGGAGTTTTTGTATAATTTTTCAGTTATAAGTGTAAGTGTTTTGCACTCAGTGCTTACTCGGTTAATGTTCATCAGATTGTTCTTTCACTGCAAGGCCCATGTGCTCTTCCACAAGTAGTGCCTGTCTTTTGCTAATCTGAAATTCCCCAGCTTATTTTAGCATTTCTTTTAGACAATCATGTCATTATATATAAAAAAAACAAAAACAAAACTTGAAGAGTGCTATGGGACTGCTTCTATGAACCACTATATAATAGAGGATGAGTTCTCAGTGTTTACCTAGAGTAGTGGAATAAGTGATACGTGCCAAAATGTGTGTATATGTGTAGGGGTTTATACTTGGAGTTTTTAGGTAGTCTTTGTACTATATATAAAAAAAAGGATTATTTCGCATGGTGCATGGTATCATTTCTGTATTACAGAGGAGCTTAATTTACAGTTTGGGAAATCAGCAATCTGTGTTGATAAATCAATATTACCTACGTGACACGGGACTTCAAATTCGCAGTTTTTCACCAGATGTGTGCGTCATAGATAAACAGAGATTATGCCTATCAGACGGGTTCAGAAATGGATCCAGGGTCTCTGCATTGCAAAACAATGAAGCAGCGAAGCTCCAGTGAACCAAACACACTGTTTACACACTCTGTACCACGATTATCTTCTTAACATCGACATGACATCTGGGTCCTATTTAGCTCCCGAATCACTGATTGTAAAATGCTGATGTGTTTAGTTAGTAGAACCGAAATCGGTCTCTCTCTCTCTCTCTCTCTCAATTATTTTAAAAACACAGCAGTTAGCGCTTATGCTTATTTGAAAAAGTATTTCATCAGATGGAAATCTTACTACAGGGCAACTTGCATGTCTGGGTTTCATTTCCCAGCTGTAGAAAGGGTTTATCACCACTGGGAGGCAGTGTGTACCTTTTCTTGATTACCCAGACATAAAGAAGTCCTAATGCTTTTTTTCCTTTGTTGATGTTAATGTAGAATGATGAATTCATTTTATAAGCTGTTTTTAAAACTTCTTTTCTTTTACCAGCTAGAATGGTGTGAACTTCACACAGCGTGAACATATTTCAAAGTGCAAGAGTTGAATATTGTTGTATATCACATGGCACTATAATGTAATTATTTTAAAGTACTGGTGTTCCCAGGACTGACTGCTGTTCTGTTAAGAACTCATGCCATTGTGTGTCTTGCCTGGTATACAATAAACAACATGGTTATTGAGAAACTGTGTGAGCTACTTTGCTTGTCTAAATGAATGATTATGTAAGAACAATAAGAAAAAATACTTTGTCATTTAAGGGAAACTAATCAATGTCTGGTCGGTGTGACACGACCCGATGTCAAATGTGAAACATAATCACTGTTACCACTCGAAAGTGGATTAGTTCTGTCTGGAAGCATTTTTTTGTTGTCTAAATTACAGTTTATTAATGAACATCATTTTAGGTGTTATTTTATAGCATACATAATTTAGTTTTTTTAAGTTAAATGTTTTTTTGTGCTTTTTTTTTTTTACAGAAATGTAAAAAGTCATAAAAGTCAACAGAAAGGACAGTTAAGTTGTTACTGTTAATATAAATCATCATCTAGCCTCTTAAAGTTGACAGGACTAGAAGTGATGATGTCATTATATACCATATACCTTGTGAATGAATATGTTTAATATATTAACATGTCACAACACCATAACGTAACTCCTTAAGCTTATTTCATATTTTGTAGAAGGTAATTAGTAGCACATGATAGGAAGTTAATCCCTGCCATGATGGCATGATAAAAAAATATCAACTTGCCCCTCTATGTTGTAGTACTTTGCTATAACGGCATGCCTTTGGGCATATTTTATTCCTCTTTATTTATTGCTAATGGTTACATGTTGTAATTTTTAAATAAGTGATGGCATTTTATAACATAATGTAACAGAATATGATAATAGCTACAGTTAATGTTATGTCAAGTCAGGTAATGTTACAGTATTGCAGATATGAACAGTTATGACCCCACCAAATGCTCTTGTTTCTCTACCTTAAAGGCTTGAAAAAAGTCCTGTCTTGAAGACTTGGTCAAAGTGCTGACACTGGAGACTCCTTCCATAAATGCTAAATAAACAAAAACAAATAAATAACAAAAAACACCGGGGAATCTGATAAGTAAATTTTTTTTTTGAGTGTCGAGCCATCTACAGAATATGGAAGTTTTGACAGGTTCGCAATTTTACCCAAATTCTCTCTCTCTCTCTCTCTCTCTCTCTCTCTCTCTCTCAAAACCATGCCATTGTGCAATAAGCTATAGAACTGTTGTAAAAAGTTGTACAGCTCCTTGCAGACTTTTAGATGAACTTCTTGCAATGTGTCATTTTGTCCAAAGATTACGCTGCAACGCTCAGCTAACTTCAGACAAAACCTTCGGATCACGCTCGGTTACGGGTCCCTAGGCTCATTGAACTTCCAACCTTCTCTGGCCCCTGACAGGAATAGTAATTATTGCAAAAGAGGTTAAGCTTGATCAAAGTTGGAATCGGCCTTTGGTCCGGCATTGAATTAAGTCTCCTGCGAGCGGCGTCTTCGGGGGGTTTTTTGGGCCCTGCTCATCACTGCTGGATAATGCCATAGGGCTGAAGTAATTTACAGGTTATATAGAGGTTAGCTCTGGATCAATAAATCATTTAGTTGAGTTTGGGTCAGAGGAGGGGCAGCTGCGAATGGAGGGTGGGGTGGATAGGGCAAAGAGTGAAGCTGGATTGTGAGAAAAATGTCCACGCCTCGCATTGAAAAATTGCAAAACACGTCTGCGGCCAAAGGGCCAGCCCCGTGCTTGTTAGCCGTATTTGTGCTGGTTAGTTTAATTCCTGTCTCATGATTGCATTTTGATTGCAGAAATACTCGCAGCATCTGTGTTGTCTCTGCTTTCTTTTAAATTTTGTGGTGAGCAGGTCACTAAATATGCCAAGGAGTGGGTTTACTTTGCCTGTCAATGACATCTCCCCCTCGGCATTGATCCGTCCTCCAGCCCACACGGAAGACACACGCATTCATCGATTAGCTGTCTGAATTCCATTGCTAAGAAATCAATGCTATTTGTAGCTTTGCTGCCCTGCAATGATATTGTGTATTATCGAAAGACCGGAGTAACAGACGGCTTTCTAATCATGTTTGAAATGACGGCTTACAGATTATGCTTGAATTAAAGGAGTCTGTTTAAAGAGAGCGAGCAGATGTGTACACTTCTCTTTTGTTCTTTCTGCTGTGGGGAATTCACGGCTTTAGAAAGTTTTAAACGCATGCTTTACCACATTGCAAAATGGTTTAGAAATGGTTCTGTTTCAGTATTATTTCTGAAGGAATTGCTTTTTAACAGGATTGGCAGATTTTACATAATTTAAGAAAAATCTAGTAAACACATAAATATAAATGTGTTTTTTACCTGAATGAAAAACTTATGATCCCACTTCATGAAAATTTAATCTGTAAACGATCTACAAGTTTTTTTTTTCTTCCAAGGCCTTAAAAATTAAAATAAAAAGTGAAATAATATATATCTAATGTCAGACTGCAATGACTGATCTAAGCTTT
>JAOTRS010000019.1:3983711-3997684 GCA_028565755.1 Dinotopterus cunningtoni
CGGGGGCGGGGGGGGGATTGACGGAAGTTTCATAACGGAGGATACCTCTGTTGCCTGGAGGAGAAAGACTTGGCAAGGGGTGAGGTGTGATGGGGGCTTGGGAATGTAATTAAAGCTATTCGGGCAGGAACTCCCCCACTCTGACACTAGGGAGGTGAGGTGAGAGGGGAAAGCAACTTCAAGCTTCTTCATAAGAGATCAACAAACAAGGCAGCGTTACCGGACCTGCATCATCTTGATCTTGTGGCTTGATCGGTTCATCTAGATTCTAAGCGTTTTTGCCTCGAGGATGAAGTTCTTGGAATAGGCTATGAATCCACGGTGATCCTGACCAGGATAAAGCATTTACTGAAGATGAATAAATGAATACATTTATCCTATGAAAATTGCATGCTTGAGCTGACAAGCGCTGGCAATGTTTACAAATGCCTTGAAAATGTTTAAACATGCACAACGCTGCTTGACTTCCTAAGAAATCTGACTTCCTGTTACAGGGATGCTATGAACCATGAGTGGTCTTTTGTTTGAAAATTGTACTCCCTTGTCACTAATGGCTGGTTATGATAAAAACTTTAAACTACCTATTAATCACTCTGTGCTAGAATCATGAAATCACTCCGGTTAAGATATTTAGTATGGAGTCTCATCAAAGGCTAGATACTATTATGCATACAAATAGGAACACGCTCATTTGGAGACTTTCATATATTAAGCCTGTTCGTTCAGTTCTTTCATTTCTATAGTGGTTCCTTTACTTGGATGACTTGGAATTTTGCTTTGTCTAGCTACATCTACAAGGGGTGTTCAAGTCAAACCAGGATTTTTGACTTTTGTGCAGAATGACAGAACACCCATCCCAGTGTTTCACTAGTGCTTGTTTGCCATCAAGGTAGAAAGTTTTCTCAGTACGCCAGAGCCATGATTGGACTACCTGCTTCACATCTAAAACACTGGGCTTCCAGGAACTCCTTTAATGGCCCAAACATGTGGAACTGGCTTGGAGCTATATGTGACAACAACTCACAGGCGAGTGAGTTCTTGCAGTGTGAAAGCGGTGTTCTTGGATAATTGTGTGTAGAGTTCTCACAGACAAATGGATCTTTTACGCAAGTTGGCAACAAGTTATCCATCAGTTTTCAACCACCTTGGTCAGGATCATCATTCACGGATGTACTGCCTTCTTTAAAATGTTTGCTCAATTCAAATGTTTTACTGTGGCTAAGAGTCTCATCACCATAGTCCCGTTTTGACTTGATCACCCCTTGTATTTCCTGCAAAGACAATGCAGGTAAAAAAAGATTTCCACCTACCTGTGGATGTACCACCTGCATGTATGTACACCCATGATTATATCACTGTTGACGACTGATGTAGATTTATCTCCAAATCATTGTGAATCTATATATTGGGATTAAAAAAAAAGAAAAAACCTAAACCTTTACTTCATACCTTTAAATGTAATTTTACTTTTAACCATTGGTGGTGCTGTTGTCACAAGCGAACCCTTGCCTGCTAATGATACCACTGTATGCCATAGATTGTGACTATTTGAGTGAGAGAAACTTCCCTACATTATTTCAGTGATGGACTGAGAATGAAACATAGACTCCGGTACTACAGCAACACAAAACCTCCACACATTGATCCCTAATTAAATGCCCTTTCACTTTTATCTCCCTCTTAAGATATATTATTAACCCATCTATTGATCGATCATTCAGCCCAGAACCTGACTGTACTGCCTTCGCTGCACTGTAATGGCATGGGCTGAACTGTAAATGCGAGTAATCTATTCTTCGTCCATGTCCAGATGCCAAGTTTCAAGTTCCACTGCAAGGCCGTGCATTTAAGCCTAAGTGGAGAATGCGTAACAAATCAAGCCTGGCTTGTATATACATTTTCCTAACAAGTCGTTGAAGCGTGTGATGTATATCCCATTTAAACACGGGCCTTAAGCCAGTAATTCAGCCAGTGGATGTTAAGTACTATCAGTGCATTCTGTAGACCTTGTTCATTGCAGGTCTCCCCTGATAGCTGTGCTCAGAAGACAATAAAATTGGAAGAAAAAGATGATGAGTCTTGCTGTGATGGTGGATTTGGGCATGCTGGGGTCTTCTTGGGCTGTAGCAGGGGTCCTTAAAGAGTGTGGTGCCTCAGCCTAGCACAAGCACACTGTAACAAAAAGACAGGAAAAAAAGTCTTTTTTATACCTCTTCTGAGTGTGTGATTACCTCTTTGGCCAGATCTGGCAGTGTAGTCCAAAACAGTGGTGCTGAATCATTATTTTCAGATTGCTTTGTTAGACCTCAGGAGCATCGTCTCCTGTTTTATTTATTTATTTATTTTTTAAATAAGCTGATATCCATAATCCAATTGGTACACAGTAATCATTCGCACATAATGTTTTTCCACAAGTCTATGTTCTCCCAGGTTTTTCCTCCACTTAATTCCCGGTCTCCTGCTATTCCTTCTCTGTCTGCTAAGTGGCTCTGTAGCCTAGCAAATCACACGTTCAGCCTCTATCTCTATCTCGGTCTCTGTCTTTTCTGTCCTGTTCTGCTGTATAGTGATATTCGTCTCATGTCGCTTGTTATGACAATAGCATCAGAGTAGAAAAGAAAAAAAAAACTGTACACTGTATGTGACTACAAACATTAATAACAAACCAGACCTATTTCAAATCAGATCTTTTAAATCATAAAATGTCAGATATATTCGGTGTTAGGCTTTAAAGTGTTTTGCATGATGTTGCTGTTACTCATTGTACTCGTGATATACTCGTATATATTCCTGGCAGTGATTTTTAGAATTAATTGGCAGATCATTAAACAGATCTTATCACCATATTTCATCCTGCATGGATTGGTTTCATACGCCATCTGCACATTTTGGCCACTTTATCCCTTCACTGTGAACTGAACAGTCATGCTGGCATCTCAGGAGGGTCCTATTCTCAACAGGCTCCATATCGGTCATGTTCCTTTAACTGCTTGTCAGGGTTTTTTTTTTTTTCCACGATGATGCATTTTGGGCTGAGAACATCGCAAGTGTTGGCTGAGCTGTCAGTTGCGGCTTGTTGAGAAGTGTTGAAAGCGAAAGGAGCAACAAAAGAGCTACAGTTGGATCTTTTTTTTTTTAGCTGACCTGACAGCTCCTGACAAAAAATCTCGATGAGTATCAGAGTGCTCTTTTCCACCGGGCTTATTTCTATCATCAGCAAAACTGTTTACAGATTAGACGAGGTGAATATTTTAATTGGGCTGAAAGGTGCCAAAATCATTTAGAACACGTTCTTATAAACGCAGCTTTGTTCATTTTAGAGCAGTTAGGGGGTATCTGAATATAAATACACAATCTAGAATCTACAAGTAATGTGTTCTAAACAGATATACAGTAAATACAGATAGCGGGCATGCTATTATTATAAATCCATCCATACATACATACAGTACATTATCTGTACCGATTATCCTGTGTGAAGTCACATTGGAGCCTCGAGCCTATCCCAAGGAACATTGGGCACAAGACAGGGTCCTACAGCATCACAGGGCACACAATCACACACACACACACACACACACACACACGGACACACATACTGTACGCAAACATTAACTACATGGCACCATCCTACAGCATATGCTGTTGGCTTTGTAAGGAAACCACAGTACAGCGGCATCTCTGCATACGGATTTAATCCGTTCCAGGGGTGAGTTCTTAAGGCAAAAAGTTCTATTGCAAAACTCATTTTCCCCATTGGAAATAATGTAAATGCAGATCATCCATTCCAGTCACCCAAACATATTACCAATATTACCAATTTCCAACACTATAATTATATTTTCACATATAAAAACAATCAAAACATTTAAAAAAAAGACATGTAAATGAATAAAAATATAAAATAAATAGACATTAAACCTCACTTCACCTTAATTTTTTTATTCTTCTTGGCACCGGCTGCTTTAAAAACCAAACCGAAGGTGAAAAACCCCTTGCTTCTTGCTACCATCCTTGCTGACATTCTTGGGATCCATGGTGCTATGTCATCACTAAATCTTGCACAAAATGCAAAAAACCGACAAGAAAATTCCTAAACTCACTTCACTTTGCTTTCCACTGACGCAAACAAGTTTTGAACGGCACCCAGCCGCTGTAATTGTAGGGAACATTATTTTTATTATTATTATGAGTAGTACTGTAGTTTCTAATTTCTTTTATAACGGTACACTGGCCATCTGTTTGAGTTTAGAGGTGTGTACCAGGAATGGGATCCCACAAGGGTTTTACTTTCAGGCATCAGATATAAATATTTCAGGCAACTAAAAGAACATCATCATTATCATGAAAGTGTGGACCTGCACGATGTACTTGCAGCATTCATTTATTCGTCTTTACAGTAATAACTGGCTGGTCAGAGTCTAAGTGGTTTAAATAAGACAACTCGATTGTTTCTGTTGTCAGGAATAGAAGCAACTAAATGCATTAATCATAAACTAGATTTAAAAACAAAACAAGCAAAAAAAAAAACATTAATCTCTGTTTGAGACAAATTAAGAGCCTGAGTGATGTAGCTGAGGTTAAACATAAGTCAGAAGCAGGATCTAGGGGCTGTCTTGTGGTGGTATGTTTTTTTTTTATTTTTTTTTTAATCTGCGTGTTTCCTGAGCATTTTCCAGTGCCATACTGTTAGAGGTCATGTGCTTCAGGTTTAAATCTGAACACAGACTGACATTTAGAGAAATAAACAGATACATAATATCACTGTTTATATTACATCTCATAATTGATCAGTAACCAATACAAATTTTTGAAGAAAAAAATTGTATTTGAATGGTTTGAATAGTGATGGTTCTAAACGTGTCTGTTGGGACTGCTGTACATTTACACATGCCGTATACATTGATCAGCCATGACATTATAACGACTGACAGATGAACTGGACAACACCGATCGCCACTGATACACCAGCAAACTGGTGGCAGGATCGTGGGTATGCCCATGACCGTAGAGATCAAAGTGCAGGCCCATCCAGTCTGATTCAACAGAAAAGCCAATGCAGCACAAATTACTGAAAAAAGTAATTTTTGTCCATGATGGAAAGGCACCAGAATGCGTATGCGTCAACCTCAATCCGATTGAGTACCCATGGGATGCGACGGATGAACAAGTTTGATCCATGGAGACCCCACCCCACAACTCATAGCACCCAATGGATTTGCTGCCAATGTCTTGATGCCAAGCACACCATCAGAGGCCCTGCAGAGACACAGTCCAAAGGGTCAGAGCCTCCCAGTGTCACAAGGGAAACCCAAAATCTAGTTGATTTTAATGTTCATGTTTTAAATGTTCTGCATCCTTATAATCTTACGTAAATCCTAAATTTCCAAATTGTGCACCATTTTTTAACATAAGAGGCAATGTGCTAAAAGTTATACAGTACAAACATATATAGAGTCCAGCATATGGAATTTGAACGTGTTTCTGTCTCTTGTTTGAGTTCCTTTTGGTTGCGTTCCTGTTTCAGCAAATGGTGTTAAAAAAGCCAGGCAGAAAGATGACTCACCTATAAGAAACAAAAGCTATGCTTTATCAAATATACAAGCCAATTGGAAGAACATTTTTTTGCCAACCCAATGTGCGATGCTGTGCATGTGTTTATGTGCGGGGGAGCTTTTCTCTTTTGAGAGAGAGAAAGTAAAGAAAGTGTGGAAACAAACAAGCGAAAATAAAAGCCTCAGCAGAAGTCAAAACTGTCCTTGTCTCATCCATGAGCTGAGAGCAGCCACGCAAAGATTGATTGCAGGAGAATTTTTTTTTTCCTGCAAAGCCATCGACAGCCAGACGCTCAAAATAGGAGAACAAAGAGGGACAATCACCACCTGGCTGAGTGGAGATAAAATGGAGACTAGTGCTGGCACGCTGATTTCTTTAACGTATTTCCTCTCCCTCAGCCTGCGCTCAGTAGGCACTTTGATCGGAGCGTTATCTGTGCAGCCGAGGCCTAATCCTGTGTTTGCTCTGAGTCTTAGGGGGATCAGAGTCCCCAAATCAAAGAAACAAGTCCTAGATCAGACAAAGGAGAAGACACGTGAGGATGGACCGACACACAGATGAGCACGCTCACATGCGTTTACTCGCTCATATGTGCGTATTTGCACAACCGAACACACACACATGGAAATACATAAATTTAATTTAAATAAGAATGACAAATTAAAAAAAACAAGTCCTACATCTTTAAACGTGTAAATATACATACTTGCTGGTGAACTGTGCATTTGTTTAGTCAAACAGCAACACCTAAAGTGTAATTGTTCACATACTGTACAGTAGGGGGCACACCAGAGAATTCAATCATATAGTTTTGCTTAAAGTAAACAAACATGGCGACACTCAGAGAGTTTAGTTTCCACGTCAACGTTTAAGACAATCAGATCTCATGTCAACAGCACGCGATTTGGGGTAATTCCGCACCTGAACTGGTCACAAAACTTCTCCACCATTTTTCTACATGGATTGCATGGATTACACAGATTCAGTATTCACTATTGAAAAAAACAATAGCAAACCATGCTACTTGTATGCCTTGCTTACTTAACTATAATGGTGGCGTAGTGGTTACCACTGTGGCCTTGCACCTCCAGCGTCCAGGTTTTGTGTGCATGGAGTTTTCCTGTTCTCCAGTGCTTGGTGGGTGGTACTTCAGTTTCTCCCACAGTCCAAATCCAAAGATAATGTCAATTGGCGTTCCCAAATTCCCTTTAGTATGTGAGTGTATGTGCTTGTGCCCTGCAATGGATTGGCACCCCGTCCTGGGTGTAGCTTGCCTTGTTCCATGAGTCCCCTGGGATAGGCTGATAGATGAAGAGAATGAGTGAGTGCTAATGTGAGTAGGCTTAGTGGTAAGATAGTATACAGTGTTTAACACATTTAACCCCACTTCTCTGCTCTCTGCACTAGCTTCCCAAATTCAAAACCCTGATCCTTGCCTACAAAGCCAAAAACGGCCCAGCACCCACCTTCCTCTCAGCTGTAGTCACACCTCGCACTGCACCATGTTCCCTACGATCCTCCAGCACTGCTCGGCTGGTCCCGCCATCTCTCAGGGATCGAGGAAGATGTGCATCTAGACTATTTTCTGTTCTGGCACCTAAGTGGTGGAATGAACTTCCTCTAGATTTCCGTACAACTGAGTCTCTCGCAACCTTTAAACAACGATTCAAGACATATCTGTTTCTTCAGTACTTGGGCTAGAGCCCACCCCACCAAAAAAACAAAAACTTCCCAACAGGGTTTCACTGATAGTACTTAGTTAGTAACCTAGTAACTCAGTGTAAGGATCTATTCTATGATGGAAACTATAAAGCACTTTTGTAAGTCGCTCTGGATACGACCGTCTGCCAATTGCCTAAATGTAAATGTAACACATATACCACAGGTATTTCTTAACTTATAGATTTGTCTGCAGCATCCAAACGTTGAAGCTTTTTGTGCAGTTTATGCCTAAAATGTGTGTAATATTTAAATACTACTTGTTTGTAATATTCTAGTTAAGGTCTTTTTATTTGCTGATTATGATTTTTATTTTTAATATAAAGTCCACATTTCATCAGCGGGGTTTCCGGATTATGGTACATACTGTATAAAAAGAGGAAAAAATACAGTAATCTAAATGACTTTGTGTTAAGTGCTGGCACTAAAAATAAGAGAAACGTTGGAAATTAGGCTATGATTGAATGCAGTGGGGGGAAAAAGAAATAGAGAAAGAATTGCTTTGATATTACGGAAGATCCTGTACCTCTAAATGTTAAAGCTCTGCCAGTGGAAAATGGCACTGATGCTTCATGGCATAAGATACAAAAAGAACATGCACCAAACACACATGCAGATTAAGATAAGGGCAAAGATTTTCATGCATAAGCATACACATATGTAGTCTCAAAAAAAAAAAAAAAAAAAAAAACCTCTACCATATGTGCATGTAATTCAACACACTGACAAATGAACTGCCGTTTGCATAGGTTGTGCCTCTGTGTGGTTTTTTTTTTCGTAGGCATGCATGCATAAGACGCCAGATTCACGACTTAACTTGCTCTTGGCATTGCTGAGCTAACGCTATTGGCCTCACTTCCTCACTTATCTCCAGCGCCAACTGCAGCGCCGCACCATCCTCCACGCTCGGCGATGCAAAACATGCTGTTTTTTTCTCAGCTACCAGGAGGTCTCTCGCTCAAACCTACGCTTGCTTCCATCTTCCAACAGATTTCCAGCCATGGTTTAGTTCTGTGACTCACCTTTATCTCTGGCACCAGCACTTTATTATATCTTCTTCACGTCATACTCATGTACCACACTGTCACGATTCTTGTGGAATAGACATGTTGGTTAATTTTTCTTAAATGATCTGTGTACTGTAAAAACGGTAATGTTGAAGCTATATTCAGAGCTCTTAGGCAATAAATAACATGTTAATAATCCCTGGAAATTAATGGTGTGGGGTAATATGACTGGATTCAAAGTGATTGATTATTTTTGTCTAACACCACAGTCTTGATTGTGGTCTTCTGCTTATACCACAACAATGTGGGAACAATTGCAATTTTTCCTAAATGAACAATGTAAAAAACAATGGTTTTTGGTTAGATTTGTTAAGTCACTGTGTAACTGCATTATAATTTATAGCAACGATAAACAGCCTTTCCCTCATCCGCATTTCCTTCTTGCTTTTCCACTTTCTCTCTCGCTTCCTCAAACACTGCAACTTTTCACTTTATCAAAAAAAAATTGAAAGCATAAACACCTCTTGAAGACCTTGAAGACAAAGTACTGTGACTTATACAATGCTCCACTTTATCAATCTTTATTTTAGCATTTATTTTCTTTATTTAACAACTTTAAAATCATTAATTATGTTGAACATCCATCATTTATTTTTCTGTGTATGAGCTTTTACCATAGTCACAGTAGCATATTGTAGTACAGTACAAGTGGATTAATATAAACAAACCTATTGATCATGTTAGAGATGGAACTACTGTACTGTCTGAGGTAGGTCCATCTCTAACCATTATTATGCACATCTACCAAACAATCAGATTTGAGAATTTAACCATATTGCGTTATGAAGAACATTAATCACCACCTTCTGACCAATCAGAATCAAGAAATAAACAGCGCTATGGGGAATCATTTTATTAGGTGTTAGGATTCAGGTCGAGACATTTTGCCAATTAATTTAATTTATGTCAGAATTATAAGCATTTGGATGTTTCTTTGTTCTGAAAATCCTTAGCAAATGAATTAATGAAAACAACTAGTTATAGTACAAGCATGTCCTTGACATATTCAAACGATACCAAAGTACAACTGCTTCCCCAACCCCACCCCATACTGCAAGTCTGCTTTCACATTAGTAATGTTGTTTCATATCCAGGTACACACAGTTTGCACCTACAGTAGTTGTCTTGCGGGGAACAAAGAAGTTGACATCCACAGTATGCCTAAATCATTGACGTTTTGTACTTTGTCACATATGATCAATCGATTCAGAGAGTGACACTGGCTTGTTTTAAATGGTGGTCCACTTCTGTGTTTTAAACTGTGCTCATGTACACCACAACATGCCCAAGACCACCTTTTTAAATTGACTTAAGCATGGTCATGTACCCAAAATGCAGTGCAAACCATTCCCATGACTCAAACAAACCAGAGTTTGGGGTTTTCCAATCCACGTCTGAGTTGTTAATCTGAAACCACCCTCAGTCTCAATCTTGACTCTTTCTTATTTGGACTTGATCTCAACTGAGCTTGGACCCTCTTGGGATTTAGTCTAGACTCGATTTCGGCTAGTCTTGAACTTATCTTGGATGATGTCAGCCTTGACTACAGCAATACTGGTAATAGCAATAAGGTAAAATTGTATGAATTGGAAATTTAATGTCCAGTTCGACCTATTAGTCTATTTACATCACATAATTTTTATCCCTCATTAAGCTCAAGGTGATAAGAGCAACCTTGCTGCAAGTCTTTTCTTAAAAATGGTGGAATGGAGTGAGCGTTTAGGTGAGGTTATTAAATATTTGGATTGAAATGCCATTAGAAAATGCCTTCCCTTATTTTGCAGATAACTCTAACTCCTTCCCAATGACCTCCCCATGGAGCAATCCACACAGCGAGATAGGCAGAGTGAACATACGTCCCCTTCTCTCGCAGCCTGGGGAGATAATGAAATAACTTATGTTGATGTGCCTTTTTCCTGAAGACAGCTAAGTAATGGCCCTGGGCTCTGATTTCCGCCGGTGAGGGGGATTCTGGGCAGCGGCATTTCATTAAAGCTGGGGCTGATAGACTCTAAGCAAGTGCAGGCTGCATTAAACAGAAAGTGTTATTTCCTTGGAAAATGTGGAAAAAAGAGAGGTGAAGAAAGGCCAAGACATATTATTTTGTTTTCGCAGCATGGCGTGGTCCGTTTCCATTCGACGTTCAACCAGACGCATGCGATGATGTCACACATTTACCAGCATGCAATCCTTAGTGGAGAAGAATCACTAGCTAATATTTAAGTGTTTTTTTTAAAGCGCTTTATGAATGCATATTTACATTTCTGTTGCTGTTTATTTTCTATCCGTGTGTTGTGCATTAGCTTTTAGTGCTCTTTTATTACTGATATAAGTCAACCATGAGATGGGTACTATTTTCTTGAAAAAAAAAAATCAAATAAATACAGTTTTATACACTTTCACGCAGAAAGGGTTTTCATTGATAGTTATTATATTTGTAGATTTTGTTTTTTTCATCTCGCTCGGTTTTTCATAAATATAATTCATATTGCTGTAGTTCAAAATTTGGACTTCTCATAAAGTTCGGTTTAAAAGGAAGGCGAAACTAAATTAGCCCAGACAGAAGTGCTTTGGAAATAAGGACATCGCCTCCAAAATGGATCGAAGGCAAGATGACTTGAAAATGACCCTGCGGAGCGAGCGAGGATAGAGAAAACCCATAGAAAGTGACTTAAAGCAGGATCATTCTCAGTAAATACGGAGCTCTATGAGCATAGCTTTCAATAAGTGAGAACTACGCAGACCAGCATTTTAAGCTGATCCATAATGCATGAGGCCAAAAGAGAGACATGATCCAGCACAAAGAACGGAAAAGGGGGGTGGTGGGGCAATGGAATGTGAGGAGGGGGGGCGGTAGTATTGGTGGTGAAATCATTTCACAGCATACAAAGGCAGAATCCAATTTGCTGTCCATTAGTCCACACCTAGTCATCTGCGCAGAGCAGGACAGCCGCATGCTCGGAAAACAATTATGGAAATGAAATGGGCCAAATGGATGGCCCGCATTACGGAATGAGCTTTGGAATGAAATAATACGCATAGGCAAGAATCATCCAAGAAAAGTCTCAAATTCTTTAGAAGAATTAATGAATAAATAAAAGCTGCTTGAAGGATTTATGTCAATTTGGGTTTATGCGGACAAAAAAAACTAAACATGAAAAAAATTACTTTAAAACTGTGTGAGTTCTCTCAGAGTAACAATAATACTGATGACACTTAATCAATGCCAATCAAATATAATATATAATTTAGTAAATATAATACAATGCTGCTCTAATAAAGTTGGTTTAATATAGTAACAACACAGGCACAATTTTTTGTGTTATTTACCAAAGACGATTTCATTATCATTAGTAAAGGTAAGGACGGTGGATTGTTTTGTTGGCAAAATTGACCCAGAGGGTTCGATTCCCACCTCGGGTCTATGTACGTGGAGTTTGTGTGTCCAGGTACTCTAGTTTCCTATCACAGTCTAAAATCATGCAGTTTAGACTAATTGTCATTCCCAGTTTGCCTGTAGTGTGTGTGTGTATGCCTTGATATGGATTTGCACCATGTCCAGAGTATACCTCTCCTCCTGCCTAAAGTCTATTTATATGGCCCTCCATGACCTTGTATATAGTATAAAGAGGTATAGACGATGGATGAGTGAGAGAGTGATTGAATGGTGATGGTTTTCTATTTAACATTTACGGAAGGAATCTTAAGTGTCAGTGCTTTTGTAAGATTTAATATATTTTCTGCGGCAAGTAAATTTTCAGAACTGAAGCCTTTGTGCTTTATATGTTCATGACAAGCTGTGTATTTTTTAAAACTTATTTTTGCCCTATTATATAACGTTCGGACACACTGTGACGGACACCATATACTGTAGTTCCCACTGCATTCTACAAATATCAAAGAATGCAGTGGAAATGAAGTCAAAATGAAAAACAATAAATTGCATTTATCAAGTTCATACTACTGTACTTCCTAGCCAGGCACAGTACCTGTCAGGTTCTTAATGTGTCTATCAAGTTGTCACTACTTTCCTATTACACACATGATCATGCGCTCACCAGGTCAGATGCAATCGAACTGATTATTATAGTTATTACTACGTCCAATCAGATTGCACCACCCTCATAGCCGGCACTTCACGGTCTTACTAATGTATGTTGTCATTGCATCTGACAGGTTGCTATAAATACCGTGGCAAGCACAGTGCTTTTCACTACAAAGTGATGGGGTGACATTCCAATGAGGTATGCCGAAGATGTGTCAGTTATGCTGAAGGCCGTCATACAGTAACTATATCCTTATTACGTTCTTCCTGCATCTTGCTTCGACCATGTCCTCATCAGGCTCTTTTTTTTTTCTCAAATGTGTCCCAAAAAAAGTGTGACGTGCTGCTATAATATAATGCAAACTCCATGCACCCAAATCAACCCCTTGACCTTCGAGGTGCGAGAATACAGTGCTAACCACTACACCACCGTGCCCCCTAAAAAACAACCTTGACATTTCTACCAGAGCCTTGCTTTTAGTCTGGCAGACCTTAGCATTGTTGATTCCTTAGTGCATAAAAATCTTTAAAAGCTTACATATAAACTATATTGAGTTTTGTTACCAGGCTTGTTGAGGTGGTTTTAAAACGCTGAGCTGAGAATCCTGGTTCTACTTAATGCGTAACTGTGTTTTTCTACAGAAACAAAAGCTTACTGCTCCACTGTATTAAAGCATAATTTAATACCAATACAATGCATTTAGTGATATTAGACTCACCCACATTATGTGAAAGCAGCAGTTAATAACAATCTTAGCCATATGGTGAACAGGAGAAATTACTGATTCGCTCCATTTAGTTCAAACCTCTATGCTCAGTTCAATTCTAAAAAAGAAATGTTATATGTGTTTGTTTTAGCAAGGCTTTTTGTGCCACCATACCATTTTGCAATCGTTTTGGCTTGTTTCACACTAAACCGCATTCAGATTAGCGACTATAAGGGTGCTTTTTAACAATTAGCTTCTATGTCCTGATGGTAGGTCTTAAAGATGAGAAAGTGAGCTCTCAAACAGCGAGGCGCATGAAAATGTGCATTAAAAAGGCAAACAGCAGGATCGGGACGCAGGGCGATGAAAGCCAATAAACAAGCAGAGGTGGCTGATGCATTTTCTAATTGGCCAGCCAGCAGCAATAATAGCGTCTTCATGGACGTGGATCAAGGCAGGCACGGTTGTATCATTTCAGTTTTTCCTCAACTCACTAAATCTGCACTGGTCTGAAGATGACAGAAATAGGAGCTGGAAATAAATCTGGCTAGCTTATATAGGCTTCTTGCCCATTCACATGTAAAATAGGAACATTGTCGAGTCCCATAGTTGATGTTCATATGTTCTTGTCTCAGCCTTCTGCATATGCATGGATGAAATTCAGTGAGTGTCAAAACAATTGTTGACAACAAATTAATCTCCCGACAGAGCACATGTGGTCAACACTTCACGCAATTGACTCTGAAATGATTATGAAACACGTAATCCATGTAAAAGTAAGTATAGACTTTTCATTTCATCCCATGGATTGTCAGGTCTTGTAAAATCGAATAAGGCTTTACAGACTAACCTCTGTATGTCTAATGTGTAGTATATATA
>JAOTRS010000019.1:4012947-4024417 GCA_028565755.1 Dinotopterus cunningtoni
ATTCTTATCTATCTATCTATCTATCTATCTATCTATCTATCTATCTATCTATCTATCTATCTATCTATCTATCTATCACACCACAGGGTTATTAAATATTTTAAGTGTACACCCAGTTATTGCATTGATTGATCAACCAATAGCACTTTAAAGAGAAACAACACACAAATCACATAAAAAAAAAAAGTACTAAGGTGGAGGATTGTCTGTCCTTGCAGTACATTTAACAAAAATATCAAACCTTTTTTTGTGTATATTGTATTTGGTCTTCTGTGTAACTGTTCAAGTGCTTTCATGCAAACCTAAGCCAAAAGGTGTCATCAGGAAGGAGAATACAATATACTGCGCCTTTGTGAGGGTACTTTAATTGCGCATGTAGTAGGTCTTAGCTTGACTCATGGGGAATGCCACTTTGATCTGCCCTCAAAATAGCACCCTCGATGTTTGTCGTTTCTTGCTGTTCGGCTTAGTTTCATCACTTCTTAATTAGCAGAGGTGTGAGCCCTTCTTCTTGACTCTCTCTCTCTCTCTCTCTCTCTCTCTCTCTTTTACTGAATTTGTTGTTTCAGTTTCTCCGTCTTCATCTGCTTTGTATTCTCACGGAAATAGACATTTCACACACACACACACACACACGCACACACAGGCAGCAACAGAGTGACGCATGTTTTCGGATCTATGAAAGAGAAGGTGGAGGGTGGCGGGTGCTGAGGTTTCTTGCTACAAATTAGACAAAATAAAATGCATGAACCGTCAACAACAATCGACATAATGCTTGTAGTCATCAACAGATCTGTCAGTCATGCTGCTTTTTTTTCCCTACTGTCCTGTGCCAGAACTCCGCGTTAGAAGACATCACATCGTTCAATGCCACACTAATCTGAACACAACCTCATTTTCTCTCATTAGCAAGGAAAAAAATACTAATGTTTACACTTTGTTACTGCTATTTCATCACTTCCATCACTTAACACCCGCAATCCGTTCTGTGAAATAGGACATTGGGTGCAAAACTGCATAATGTGGATACGGTAGTGTATGCACTGTGATGAATAGTTATAACACTATGATGTGAGATAACGTGCTGTGTGTATGTGTCTGAAGCTGTTGCATTTGCTTTGTGTGATTGATCATAGTATTCTCCTTCACACATTAGAAAATGTAGTAGGAATGAAGGGAACAGCTCTCTTGCGGCTCAGATGCCATTTGACTGTTCGTTATCAGTTTGTTGATTTAAATGGTGACCATTCTGCATGTTCTCAAGTGGAGTTTGGTGTTCCACAGGGTTCAGTTTTAGGCCCACTGCATTTTTCTCTTTACATGCTTCCTCTGGGCAGCATAATTCGTAAGCATGGTATAAGTTTTCATTGTTATGCTGATGACACACAGTTATATATCTTACCAAAACCAGACGAGAAAAAACAGCTTACTAAAGTTGAGCAATGTGTGCAGGACATAAGAGATTCTGCTTAATCCTGATAAGACAGAAGTTCTAGCCATAGGACCACAAGCAGCTGGAAGTAAGCTTTCTGATCAGACTGTAACTTTAAATGGCCTTTCTGTTCCATCAAGTGCAACAGTGAAAGACCTCTGTGTGATTTATGGATCCCAGCCTTTCATTAAAGCACATGTAGATAATATACATGTAACCAGGATAGCATTCTTTCACCTATAAAAAGAATATTGCCAAAATAAGAAATATATTGTCACTAAACAATGCAGAGAAACTAGTTCATGCTTTTATCACCACTAGGTTGGACTATTGTAACGCCTTACTGTCTGGTTGTTCAACTAGGTGCATAAACAAGCTTCAGTTAGTCCAGAATGCAGCAGTGAGAGTCCTTACTAGAACCAGAAGATACGAGCACATCACCCCTATCTTATCCACACTGCACTGTCTCTCTGTGAAATTTTGCGCGCGATTTTAAAATATCGATCAAAAGATGCAGGCTGGTTGTCAGTACCACGTATTATGAAAACTACAGCTGGGGGCAGAGCTTTTTCTTACAAACCCCCAAAGGTATAGAATAGTCTTCCAATTAATGTTTGGGACCCAGACACAGTCTCAGTGTTTAGGTCTAGGCTAAAAACCTATTTATTTAGCCAAGCATTTTTGTAAATAGATTTGCCTTAGGTAAAGAAGCAGATCTGGGGGACTCATGGATGTAGAGTATTACGGTGAACTGGTATGTTTAGATGCTGTCTTCCCGAGTCTCATTGATTACTCAGGTTTGTTGACAGTGAAGTGATTGGTTGCTTTACATCTCAGGGAGCCCTCATGTCTGTGTTTCCTTCTGGCTCTCGCTTTTACTTATGCTGTCATAGTTAGGCCTGCCGGAGTCCCTGCTTGCACTCTGCACTAAATATACATTCACATTATATTGAATATACATTCACATTGTTTGACTGTGACCATACCTACAGTAACTGCCATCTCTCCTTCTCTTCTGCTCTCTCCTCTTCTCTCTCTTCTCTTCTCTCTCTCTCCCTCTCTCTCTTTCCCTCTACCTGTCTCTCTGTTGAGCTATACATATAGATCCTGAGCTGCCAGTGATCCAGACCCCCTCTGCCCCCTGGAGCTGTCTGACTCGTCCTGGTGTCCTGCTTCTGGTTGGAGATCTTGTCGCATGGATGCCCATGTGGTCTGCCAGGGATGCGTTTGGTGACTGGGGACAGTTTCACTTTTTCACGAAGATGGTCCTGTCCTCGGCTGATGCAGACAGCTGTTCTCTGAGGACTTGTGACTTCGCTCGATAGTTCAGGACTGGAGTTTCTTACAGTCTACCTGAGCCTCCAATAACGAACTGGACTCAATTTTAACTTAAACACATCTCCTGTTATACAGAACTTCCAGTCTCACACAGCATGATGCAGATCAATCCCTGCTATCCAAATGAGGATGGGTTCCCTGTTGAGTCTGGTTCCTCTCAAGGTTTCTTCCTATTACCATCTCAGGGAGTTTTTCCTTGCCACTGTCGCTGTCGTCCTCAGCTTGCTCATCAGGGACAGTCTTATCATTTTGATTTATACACATTCGATGTGACATTTGTTGATTCACATTTCATACAAACCAAACTTAAATAATTCTTTCGATTGTGTAAAGCTGCTTTGCGACAATGTCAATTGTTAAAAGCGCTATACAAATAAAATTGAATTGAACTGGTTCTATCTGCTATTACTGTAATGTTAAGGGACAACTGACGGACATGTGGTTGGTGACCCAATGCGAGGATCAAACCTGGACCCTTTAGGCACAAGGCGACAGTGCTAACCACTAAGCCACTGTGCTGCCCTTTAACAATCAATTTACTGCCACTACTTTCTGTTTGACTCACTACAAAAAGACAATGAAAGCATTAGTTAGCTATATTTTTTTCTTTACACAAAACAAACATATTATTGATACTAAATCGTGCAGTTAAATAATCACTAACACAACTCTATGCTGATTTATTCAATGTGACATAACTGTGGGAGGTGGAATAATATATTTTTTGGAAAAATCACACAAAATTCACACTTACAGTACACTATGTATCCCTAATAATTTAACTTATTATATTGTAATTTGTGTTTTTTTAAAGCCCTGCAACTTGAAAACACACACAAAAATATTCTCTTTGAGTTTGTAATACTTCTTGCTTTTAAAGACGCAAAAATAGACTTATCCCATTTTGCTGTCAAAATGTTGATTTTTAAACATAATTAGTTTATGTTTAGTAAAATAGACATAATATCAATTTGGAATGGTTACACCAGGCCAAGTTGCTTTAATGCCCAATAAAAGGCCAAATAGACAATATGGTAGGGTGGCAATAAAGTGCAAAGGGCATGTTAGCAACAGTGCAAAAGGGATATATGGAATAGAAAAAATAAAATAAAACAGTGCAAACTGCATGATGTGTCTAAATGTGCTTTTTCACGGAAATTAAAATGAGAGCTATCTATCAGGTGACCTCTTCACTGTTATGAACAAGAAACAAGATAAATAAGAGGAAATGAAGACAAAGACCTGGGTCAGCGATGCCTGCGGAGATTGTCTGTTCTACAAAGAGGATGCACAATGCACAATATTACAAAAGTCTTTTTTTTATGGTGTTTTTTTTCCCATTATTATTATTGTTGCAGTTCATAATCATTTGGGCCTGGCACGCCAAATCATTTAATATGGAAGCAAAAATATTGTGCATACATTTTGCACTTGCCCTCACACGCAAATAGATGGGTGATTAACTGGGTTCAAAGTTCTGCTGCGCATGAGAGCAGATGAATTTGATTTCCCCATGGACTTTCATTTTCTGTATCCCAAACAAAATCACAAGCGTGTAGCACACGGAGTAGACAGAGCTGGTGGAGTTTGTCCCAGAGCCCTGGGAAATCCATGTTGAAACCATGTAGTGTGTGCTAGTCTTTCCAAAAGTTGCATCCTTCTCAAGTCAAGTGTTTCGAGAATGTAACTTTTAGAGCTGTCAGGGTGGAAAGGAAATCCAATGAGAGACGAAAAAGTGAAGCCAAGTCTAGCTTTGTGAAATAATTATTAAGAGATGAAAGTGTTCCTCATGCCAAGTCATTACAGTTTCAGCATTGCAAAGCTGTTTCTGTGGTCACTAACCACATTCATGTTTGTTTAGAATAAAATCAAACTAGTATGTAGGAAATTTTTCATGAATAATTGCTTAAATATGTTATTGTTAATTATTCGGGCTTATGTTTGCTTTTTAAACCAGTGTTTTAGTGAATTTTGTTTAAACTAAGCCAATTTCAACATTCACACAAATCCAGACACCCTTGCAGATATAACCATGTCATACACCCGCCACACCCTGTATCATTTACCAGCTAAATATCTTTTACCAGATGAATATATCACACCAGCTAAAATCCACATCATTGGAAATAATTGTAAAATCCACGTCATCGGAAATATACAGCCAATTCTTGTTTGTTACTTCACAAAAAAAAAAACCCTTACTCAATTAATTTGTACTTCTGTCACATGCAGGGGTTGCCTTGCTCGGAATATTAGAGCTATGGAAGATATCTACTAAACTATAATATTATGCAATAAATAAATAAATATTCTTAACGTACTCAGGACACAGTGGCCCATGGCTAGCAGGGCTACGATTTTGAATATCACCTTCAGTCTGTGTGTGTGTGTGTGTGTGTTGAATTAACATATTCTCCCTGTGCTTGGTGGGTTTTAACCAGGTGGTCCGGTCTCTACACATTCATTATTTGGGTCTGTGTTGAGCCTACAGGTTGCCAGAGGTTGGGGTTCTCAGCAACGTAACTCCCCTTAATAAATTCTGCTATGGTAAAGTTAGTACAGTAGCTCATGCCAAAAAAATGAGACTCAGGATCTACCTTCCAAATCAGTGCTCTTTATTTAGATTTAATTATTTTGTTCTCTGTTTAAATTATTTCAAATTGTTCTCTTTTTCAAATGTGGGTCATGCGATTCTTGTTCTAAGGTGATTTGTCAGCATTCTTCCCATTCATCACTAAAGCATGAAAACAGCATTTTTAATGTATGATGGGCATGTAATGTATGATGGGCGTTCAAGTCAAACCGGGACTTGTACTAAAATTCCTTGTAAATGAAGGCTTAATACTGATTGACATTTACAGAAGACATTAAGTCACAGTACAGTGATGCGACTCTTAGCTGCAATGAAACATTAGAATAGTGCAAACACTTAAAGAAGGCCATAATTACATGAATGGTGGTGCTCAGAGCCCACTGCACTTCTTCCTATGAACATTCCGCATGTGGAACATCTGATCCCTGAAAATCAATGGATAACCTGTTGCCAATTTGCAGAGGAGCCGCATCTGTCTGTGGGAACTGTATACACAATCATTCACCAATAACCATTATTCGTTACAGGTACTTGGCTGGGAGTTATTGACATATCCTCTGTATAGTCCTGACCTCACTCCAAGCCATTTCCACTAATTGAGGTCTCCCTTCCTGGGAGGCCTGCAGTTCAGTCATGATGCAGGCATTCTGATCATGAGACAACTTTCTGCCTTGATGGTATCCAAGCACTAGTGAAACCTAATGGAAATTACTGTATATACAGTACAGAAATAAAGTGTAAAACGTTTTTATTCTCATAACTGTGTTCTGTTATTCTGCACAATCAAAAGTCACGATTTTACTTGATTACCCCTTGTATAAAAAGCTTGAACACAAACAAACAAACAAAAAATTTCCTATGTTTTTGCCAAACCAATTGATATAAAATTGTGTTAAAAGTCTAAAATTACCAGTGTTAAGATTAGAAATAAAACAATATGTTATACTGTATGTGGGCTGGATTTTTTTTTTAGGCAACCTTACAGAGACACACTTACTGTACCGGCAATGTCAATCTGGGCAAAAAATCCAATTGCCAAGAAACACATAAAAAAATCAAAATGACTCCTTGCTTTATATTCTTGTATGCCTCAATATTATGATCGTAGTGCTTTATAAATAAATTCATGACGCTATAACGTGTTCAAGTAGCCCTGCAGGATGCAAACATCTGTGTTCATGAAAAAATTGAGTGGGGTCATGGTCACAGCTGTTTATTGTCATGTGCACATAAACTGCATACTGTAAAATCTTGTACTCATGTACAGTATCCCACTTCATGACTAAATGTCTATAAGGGGCAGACAGAACAGAATGATGTTGTAGCATGTGCTATAATACTGTATACAGGGTGGGTGAAAATTAATAGGCAATATTAGTATGATGTATGGCACGGATAACATTTGTGACCTTATTTTCATGCAGGATGATGCAGCAAAGCATTTTGCATTTACTATGCGTTCGTGGTCATTTTCCAGGACGTTGGATGGGACGAAACAGACCTTATGAATGGCCTCAAAGAAGTCCAGATCTTACTACATGAGATTTTTCCTGTGGGTCTACGCAAAGGAGAAGGTCTACAGGATAAAGCCTCACACATTGGAGGACTTAGAGGCACATATTCAGGAGGTTCTCAGCAATATCCCACATGACTTCTTTCAAAAGATTGTGCATTTCATCCATGGCCGTTTGAGGCCACTGCTGCCTATGTTGAAATTTAAAGATTTGCTTTCATTTTCCTATGTAATGATGTACATGTACAATGTATTTCAATAAATTTGTATTAGAAATATGGACTTTACCAATGTTTAATTGTAGTTACTTTTCACCTATGTTGTAGTATTTCTTCACAGTCCTGTTAAAGCTCAAATCTGTGACACTTTTGTTTTCATACAGTATGGTATCGTATCTAAAGTAGCAGCTTATTCACAGGGTCTTCATCTAATGATAAACAGATTTAATAAAAAGAAACATAATAATTGACATCCCTCCATCTCTCTAGGAGCCATCTAGGTCCATCTAGGTAGTCCAACTAGGGACCGTGGAGGATAGTGGTGACCATTGTATTTATTCAAATTTTTTTAAGACCTCTGGTCAACATTCACGCACACACTATAGGCAACTTTGGAATGCCAATTAGTCTCTATGTCTTTGGACTGTGGGAGTAAACTGGAGTTACACAGGAGGAACCCACTAAGGACGGAGAGAACATTCAAACTTCATGCACACAGATCCCGAGACAGGAATCAAACCCGGACCCTGGAGGTTCAAGGCCACAGTGACATGATGGAGTTTTATGTGAAGTTTTGATTTGAGTTCTTTTGAGCTGTAATGTTCACTGGTGACAGATCTGTTCTATCACTTCCAAACTCATGGCAGTAATATAATTTTTTTTATCATTATTTTGTTTGCGGTTTACCGTATGTATTGCTGCAAAATGCACATATTCTTCATCTATAAATCCGTTATCTATACTGCTTATCCTGTGTAAAGTATCCCAGGGGACACACTGTCACACATACACTATAAGCAATTTGTAAATGCCAATCAGCCTACTCTGCATGTCTTTGGACGGCGAGAGAAAACCCACCAAGCACAAGAAGGACATGCAAATTCCACACACACAGACTGGAAGCAACATTCGAATCCCATAACCCTGGAGGTCCAAAGCGACAGCACTTCCACGCTCCATTTTTAACTTTATTTAAAAAAAAACAAAAAAAACATTTGCAATTTCTATTTCTCTAAAGCACACAACATACAAACAGGACACACGTTCTTCCTTAATCTCTGCATTTCACGTTCTGTAAATAACTCCTCCGAAGAACAGCAGGCCCTCCTGTGGTTATCCCAAAATGGACCCACACACATTTTCCCCCCGTCTATCTCTCACAAACACCCTCACACAAGCTCACACTTCACGCCACTCCAACACCATCACGCCCCGGCATGCTCTCACACTCCCATCACTATCAGCGTCCTCACACTCCTCCAACATATCAACTCCTCTTGTTTAAAGAAGCTGTGCTTTCATTCCTTGTTTAGCTACGGGGTTTTTAGGAAAGCCTGCATTTGAATCCGTTTCTCACCACACTTCACTTCATCCGTGGACTGCTGCATGCAGAGAGAAGACGTTCCAATGGTACGCTCAGCCATGATGTTTGTACATATATATTGTATTACTTCCAAACCTTTTTAAATCCCTTGCTTTTGTCCAGATGGGGAACGCAGACGCTGTATATTAAGGTGAAACTTAAGCAAGCTACCCGAGATTAGCTCCGCCCACGTTGCATTAAAAGGGGAGAAACTGTGGTCGCTAATCATTCATACTTTGTACTGCATATTCCCACAAGACCAGCATTAAGTTAATGAGAAAACAATCACAGATTTATGTTCCCCCGGGCACTGAGTCAAGCATTATGTGCATCCATCTCACTAGAGAGCACAGATGAGGGTCATTTTTTACGATAAATAATTTCGATAATTTATTTCAGATTAAATACAACTTAATTTTAATCTGTCTACTGGCTGCAATTCTGCCAAGCCTTTACACACACAGTACCTCTTACATACTGTAGCATGCGAGAACTATAATCTCTCCTTGTGGAACCTTTCAAAATCAGTCAGCAATACTCTGAGGAAGAAATAAAACACAAAGAGGCAAGCTGTTTTAGGATATAATCAAAGACAGCGATGCAAATTGATTGGTTTTCAAAATCATTAGGTCCAGAAGTGTTTTATTTCACTTAGGCCGCAGCAACTTATCAATGTTTTTTCTTTTTTTTTTTCCTTTTAAAAAAAGGTGTGGCATTTTAGTTATAGTTGTGCAACATCTGGGAAACAATATATTTCTTGTTATAAATAGCTAACATTTCAATCCCTATTGTAGTTAATATGGCCGGCACGGTGGCGTAGCGGTTAGCACTGTCACCTCACACCTCCAGGATCCGGGTTTGATTCCCACGTCTAGTCAGTGTGCATGGACTTTGCATGTTCTCCCCATGGCTGGTGGGTATCCTCAGGGTTATCCTTGTAACCTCTGTTTCCAGAAACATGCACCTTAGCCTAATTGGCCTTATGAAAATTACCTGTAGTGTCTGAATGAGCGTGTTTGTGTATGTGCCCTGTGATAGATTAGCACCCCGTCCAGGGTGTACCCTGCCTTGTGCCCTAAGCCTCCTGGGAAAGGCTCCAGACCCCCTGAGACCCTGTATACAGGATAAAGCAGTATAGATGATGAGTGAGCGAAATTAACATAAAAGACTTAACATGATTTTTACTGTATAATGCAGGTTGCATTATGAAAGACTTTCCATGATGGAAACATACCTCTGTTTTTTTTTTGTTTTGTTTTGAGCTAGTCCAACCATTATCCAGATCTTTTCACTCAAGCTAGACAAAACAACTTGTTTGTTTCTTCATGTATTTTGAGTTATTTAGTTCATTACTTACTTTTAATTTCTTCTACAAAGGCAATTTAGAAAACAAGACTGTAATGTAACCTACTGTACTGTGTTTCACATGCACCTCCTCAATCACTGCTAATGATTCGTTATGAGTGTCTTAGTTAGGCTGATTTGAATGACTTAGCTCCGAAGTACTGTACATGAAATCCAGGAAGCATTTTACTCAGTGTAATCTTGACAATACAGTCAATGCTATGTAATTCTACTTTATCACATCAGGGCTATATGACTCTACAATCTGGACAAGACAAAAAATCAGACACAGGCTCTAATTCATGGACAAAAGAAATGTTGCATGCATAAATGTATTTCTGTCAAATAAAGTTAAAAGTGTGTTCATCAGTAACAGAAATAACATATTTTAATTGACATTGACAATGAAAGAGTCAACATTGGCCCCTGGTATGAACTCTTTGCAAATTTAGGAGGTCCTGAATAGTCTGATGAGTCAAGTGCAACTCTGGAATACCAGCATCCATTGGGGAAGCATTCTCTGTAGGAATTTCTCAAATTATGCCATCAAATTAGTCCATCTTGTCTTGGCATTGTCACTCTTGGCGTTTCAGACCTAGGGCGGATCAGCAGTGGAACCATTTGTTCGGAATCTGTTCCATAGCCTGGAAATGGTATTCCTGGCAACTTCAAACCATCTGGCGACGTCTGCTTGTGTTGCACCAAGTTGAAGCATTTCGATGGCCCTCTTTCTGATAGCATTGTCTAAACGGGGCATGATAGTGTAAAGATAAAACACTTAATCAGAACTAAGACATGGCAGCTGGACATAATCACATGGAAATATCGTGTACATGCATGTAACGCCTTAAAAAGACTTGAGTATTTCCAGGATAAAGTACTGAGCATAGTATTAATTTTACCTGCATTTTTAATGTAATATGGCAAACAAACAAAATTATGAACTACCTTTCAGGTTTTTGTAACAGTACACATTTTTGTGTGGGTTTTTTTATAGTGAAGTTTTTTGTTGTCCATGAATATATATGTTTTTTCTTTACTTTACTTATATTATTATTACAATGATTGGGGTCGACTAAAGAAAAGCTTCTTCTAGCCAAAATCTGGACCTTTATTCACCCTCACTAGCTGAAAGAGAGAGAGAGAGAGAGAGAGAGAGAGAGAGAGAGAGAGAATCCATTATTCAGAAATAGGTGACAGACTTTGACGTGTCAGCAAAAACCCAATGCTGGCAGAGAATACATTTATCTACCAAAAAAAAAAGCTTCACAACTAAAGTCTGGACATTTCATTAAAGGTAAATACACTCTGTCGGCCTTAACCCTATTAACCCTATTTGCTTCTGGCATTGATGGTGCACTAGGGCTAGTGCCAATGATTCTCTCTTAAAGAGTGAATTAGATTTAAAGGCAGAGGATCAAGCATGTCAATAGCCATTAGATTTGCACTCGTGCTACTGCAATGTCCCATTTTCACTCACACACTCATCCGCTCGAGTCAACAATTCAACCGCCCACTAGAATTTTTTTGAGGTGCTGGACGGATAGGTATCTACTTTAGATACATTTGCACAAAATGTTTTTAAATATATATACAGACACTGTTTTATATATATATATATAATGTATATATAATGTATATATAAATTTTTTTAAATAAGGGTTAGGGA
>JAOTRS010000019.1:4024517-4035627 GCA_028565755.1 Dinotopterus cunningtoni
TAAGATCAGACTTTAAAGCCAGTACAGAGCAGACCAGCAATCACAATGCTGCACTACACACACACACACACACACACTTACACACCCAATCATACACTGCAGCTATTTGGAAACACCAACCAACCTACACCACATGTCTTTTGTTAAAGGAAACCCTGGAAGTATCCCACAAAGCACAAGAAGAACATGCAAACTAAATGCACAAAGAGCAGAGGCATGATATGGACCACAAACCCTGGAGCTGGAAGACAACATTACTGCCACCCTACCACCTTATGTCAAATATCAATATATTCCCCTTGTACCTCCAGGGTCAGTGTTCGATTCCTGCCTTGGGTATATAAACAAGTCTGTTCGTTGTACCCGTACTTGATGGGTTTCCACCTGGTACTGAAGTTTCTTCCTACAGTCCAAAGACATGCAGATTAGGCTAACTAGCATTCACAAATTTCTGGGAAAGTCTGAATAAGCATGAGCATGTGTGAGTTGGTGCCCTGTGTTGGATTGGCACCCCAAAGACTCCTGGGTTAGGCTCCAGGCCCCCCCATGACTCGTATACAGAATAACTGGTATAGAGGATGAATGAATTAATAAATGTAGTAGATATAAAAAAATTTGAGAGAAAGAAAAAATACATTTAGGCATTTGGCCTTATCCAGAGCGACTTACATTTTTATCTCATTAAACATCTGAGCAGTTGAGGGCCTTGCTCAAGGGCCCAACAGTGGCAGCTTGGTGGTTGTGGGGTTTGAACCTGGGATCTTCCGAACCGTAGTCCAATGCCTTAACCACTGAGCTACCCCTGGCCCTTTATAAATTTAAAAATACCTTTATATATATATATATATATTATTAAGCTCCATAAGAAAGTCCAACCATTTCTTCCTGTCTTCTACCCAAACTGTCTTGCTGTCTTGTACCTTTATACATCATAATATTCTTGCTTTCTTTTCTGTTCCCTCCAATCTCTCTCCAACCCTTTTCTCCATCCGACATTTGAAAGCCTGCCAAGCTGTGTTTGCCTTCGTAATTAGGAGCCAGAGCATGCAATCACAAGTCCATTAAAAAAACAGCCAACGCTTGGCTGGTTTATTGATAAAGCATTACGTGTGTGGAGGTGTGGAAATGTACACAAGTCTGCTGGCATATCAGATAGATTTTCCTCCACTGTAAGAAAAAGATGGACGAAAAACACCTAAATCTAGATTAAATGTCATCACCGTATAACAACCTAATTCCCAGTCATCATAAGCAATGACACAAAGCTGTGCTAATGTGGTTTGAGACTAGTTTGGTACGGAATATCTAAAGCCGTGTCAGTAACGCCGCCGCCAACAGACAAAGGAAATAATGAAGAACGAAACGAACGGGGGGTTGGGATGGAGTAATTGGTAATTGCATTGGAATGAGAGCCGGTGTAGGATATTTAAATGTCCTCGCTCCATTTGGGCTCCTCAGGAGGACGTGATATTTAAAAGTGACACAGCTGACCCTGTACATTTGCGATGTGTCATCATGCATCAAGCACAGAGGTGTGTATTAACGCTCCTCCTAATGGCGTGTGCGTTGGGATTTATATTTCCAATTAAATCTGCAAATTATATGATTATCCCTCACTATGCGCAGGGCCTTTTTCGAAATGAGTTGTGCTTTTCAGCCCCCAAGTCCCCCACTTTCTCACTCTCCCACTTCCCCTCCTCGAAAGATAATAGTGCAAATAGCAAACCGCACTGTGACTGGATTATTAATGCACCCCCCACCCCCCCTACACACACACACACACACACACACACAGACACACACAAAACTGCTCTCACATCATGTTTAGTGTTTGGGAGTGAGTTGTTTATTAGTGTGCATTCCCTGAGTATCGGAGTATGTAACTAGTAAGCACACAGAGTAGCATTTCTTATCTTAGACAGCATACATACGTTGCACTGTTCACGATTTACTACCAGGCATTAACTAACTTCCACTTACTTATGCTGGGGCCAGTCTTTATATTTTAGCAATAAAACTTTGAGTTTATAATTTATATACATTTACCTCCAGCACTCTTTCTGGAAAGAATGAATATATACATTAATAATTAATAATAGACAATATTCTTATATGCTCATATATGCTTCTATTTTAACATTATGAATATAGATAGATAGATAGATAGATAGATAGATATTAGGCAAATAAAAATTCTGCAGCAGAATTAACCTAGATTAGACACTATGTGACAAAGTCGTGATGGTATACCATGGGATAAAGTTGTACTTTACAAAATAAATAAAAAAATCTATGCACAATTTTTGCACTCATTTGTGTTTTATTTTTTAAAGGTCCCCTATTTTATATATTTTTTTACAAGTTCAAACAGGTCTCAGAGCTCCCGCAAAGTGTTTCTGTTAATGTTTCAGGTTAAATATAGCCTACCTTTAATGCATTTTTATAACCTTACCCTCTGTCTGTCTCAACCCTTTTCTGAACTCGCAGTTTTAGTGTCTATATAAATGAGTTACTGCTAAGTCATGCAACAGAACAGCAAAACTGAAGAACAAGTCAGGGGATGGTCTCTTCTTATATGAGGTCACATTAGGGAGAAAATAATCTAAATGGCTCTATCCAATAAAAAAAAAAAAAAAAAATGAAAAGGAAAAAAGCAGAGAAGGTTTTTTTTTTTTTTTTTTTTTTTTTTTTACTCACTTTGTTTAGTTATCGAGGGTGGGGCTTGTAGGACGATTTTCACACACACACTAACGGATTGTAAATGACTGCTATCTGGTTCAGGGATTACATAAATTGTCTGAATAACGGATTACATTTTTGAAAAAATAACTAAATAACAGTACTTAAATGGCGGACCTAACGCGTTAGATTACTCATTACATCAAAAAAGTAATCCAAGTACTCTAACACGTTACTTTGTAACATGTTACACCCAACACTGCCTGCAACTCCGTACAGTATAAGTGGTAAAGACAAGGATTGAGTGAGATGGTATGTTTTAGGAGACCTTTGATCTCCACTGCTGGGCAGTGTGAAAAACAAAACAAAAAAAATCTCTACAACCGTGGTGCGAGGAAAAGCATCTCAAAATGCAATAAGCCTTCCAGCAGATGAGCTGAATTTGTTTTTGTTTTTTTTTTTCCAATTTTCAGCTGCCCAGTATATTTAGTTTTTCGTGTGAATTTATGCTGACGCTTCAACCAAAAATGACATGGAAATTTTCTCATTTACATTTTAATACAGTATATTATGCATATTTTACATTTTACATTTTTTGTCTGTTTACAAAACTACATACTGAAAAAAGTGCAAGTTTTAAAAAGTACAAAACTGCCATTTGTTCCCTTCATTAGCATCAAATATCACTGGAGAAACTATGTATATTCTGAGATGAAAATGATTCATCTGTTTAATTGCGTTCCTGAGCGATTGTGTAATATAAATGCTACATCGAGGACAATAAGCTTTCTATTTTTATTATTTATTTTTTTATCATTTTGACCTGTAGCCTATTCCAGGGATCATGGAGCGTAAAGATAGACTCAAATTTGTTAATCTGGATCCACAACACTTGTTGTAATTAGTCCTCTTTTTTTTAAGGGCGCATGCTGGTGTGTATATTTATATGCATATGCACACACACATACATAGAACAGTGTGACATTTTCCATCGTAATGAGACAGCGTCCACATCAGACCTTATCTGAGCAGATCCAGGCTGGCGAGCACCTGGCTGAGCCGTTAATTGCTTTAGGAATTGATAAGCCAGAGCCAAGGCTGGGCTTCAGGTCTGTGTGATAAACCCACATGTCTATCCCTCAGAGGCACAGCAGATCACCACACACACACACACACACACACACACACACACACACACCCTGAAGAAAAAAAAGCCTCAGCAAACAGAAACACTGCACTCACCGGATCCTGATCGGTGTGAATTATTGATGTTAACATGACAGCAATTAAAGTCTGAAAACAGTCTGATAATAGAAACAAAAGTAAATATCGTGCCATTCCCTTCTGTGTCTGTATGGTGAGAATGTTTGTGATGCCTGTAAAGGTTCTGCTTTTCATATATCACAGATGGGACAGGCAAAGAGAAACGGAATGACTAAATACAAGTACTGCATATACTACTATTGTGTCTGCTCAAGAGAGAAAGAAAAAAAAATGCATGTGAGTAGGAAATCGTGTAGGAGGCAGATAGAAATAGATTGGGAGGAGAAGATGTGTTAGGATGAAAACTTTTTCATTCTGCCTGTCTAGGTGTCTCCTGAGGGTCTTATTTCAGCTAAACATATTTGAATTTAAATAAAATGGACGACACCTTTATTGCGTGTATGCGTGTGTGTGTGTGAGAGAGAGAGAGAGAGAGAGAGAGAGAGAGAGAGAGAGAAAGAGAGAGCGTGTGCACTGCAGCAGTTGACCACTAGCTTCCTTACAGATATATAAATGAAAAACAGCCCTTGCCTCTTTGTTTTATCTCACACGTCATTCAGTTCAGACAGGCTCTCGGCCCCTGTGTGTCAGACGCTTTCATTTTTATTGTAGAAATGAATTTGCATACAATTTAAATGTCAAGGGGAGCACTAAATAGGTTTCTGTTCAATAACTAAAAAAATGTGGGATAGCGAGATAGTACTACAGATAGGGACACGACTCTATACACAGTTGTAATAAGTGCTAGTACACTGGTCATGAGGTCTCGGTAGTACTATTTTCATTAATAGGAATATTTACCAAATATTAAGCAATTGTCACCAAAATTTAGAAAATGGAACACAGAGTAATTTATTGTGCTTTAATGATAATGACTGTTCAGTGAGTAATTATGACATTATATACAGTATAAAAGCATGGTAGGATATTGGTTCAATTTCCAGCCCAAACCCCAGCCACTGGATCCTGTGCTGGTCCCAAGCCCAGATAAAATGGGAGGGTTGTGTAAGGAAGGGCACCCGGTATAAAACCTGTGCCAAATTTTTGCGTGGATCAGTTGGTCCGCTGTGGCGACCCCTCAACGGGAGCAGCCAAAAGACTAACAACCATATATAAAAGCATGGTGGCTTAGTGATTAGCACTGTCCGCTTGTACCTCCAGGGTGCAGGTTCGATTCCTGCCTTGGGATCTGTGTGCATGCTCTCTCCGTGTTTGGTGGGTTTCCTCTGGGTACTCTGGTTTCCTCTCACAGTCCAGGAACATGCAGATTAGGCATTCATTGGCATTCACAAATTCCCCGTATTGTGTGAATGCGCATGTGAATGTTGACCGGAGGTCCCACCACTGGCGTAAAATGTGAATAAATACAATAGTAATCGCCATTGGCCTCCATGGACCCTAGGTGGACTACAGAGGATCCTGGATGGGGGAATAAAAAAAAAATTATCCAAAAAGTTAAGACCTGCTAATTAGTTTACTGTGAGCAGCCACGTTGATTGGTTGTCACTTGCTGGACTTGGGGTCAAGGAGACCTTTTTCTATTTTCTGAGCATTCATGAATATGCCAAAAACATTAAGTGCAAACCTTCCCCAAATCCTACAATGGTTAGCATAAAACTCTATAGATTAATTTGGACTTGGCATGCTTTTTAAATTTTGAAGATGTAATGTCTGGGAGCTACAGTAGAAAAGAAAACAAAAAGAAATCAAAAAGAAATAGCAGAACTGTGGTAGGTAGTGAAAATAAAACTTAGGCAAAGATATAAAAGACCATAACGCTAGCTTAACAACTATGATAACTTTAATAACAACTTTTTATAACGACAGTGAGCAAAAGAGTTTCTGAGAATGTACATGAAAGCTGGATAAACTACTTCATCAAAAGACCACATCAGGCTGCAATCCTCCCAGCAGGAATTTAAGGCTGCCCTGGCATCTGAGTAAATACAAAATGCTGTTTTTAAATGATGATTATATCTGTTAAAGAGAAAAAGCTGTACAAACCTACCTGGCCCTATGTGAAAAAGTAATTGCTCCCTAAACCTAATGACTGGTTGTGCCACCCAATCAAGAGTTTGCGATAACTGGCAAGTCTTTCACATCGCTTTGGAGGCATTTTGGCTCACTCTTTCTTGTAGAATTGTTTTAATTCAGCCACATCAGAGGGATTATTATCTTAATCAGAACCATAAGTCCGGACTTTAAAAAAAAAAAAATTAGGCCATTTAAAGGTGGACTCGGTGGTGTTTTTCAGATCGCTGTCCTGCTGCATAACCCAAGGTATGAAATTGCTGAACAAATATCATAAGACAGGGCATTGTTTTACTGTATATCATAGATAGCATGCTGTTGTCTTGCTTAAATTAGAAAAGAGTCCAAAGCTTCTATACAAAAATCCTTTGGATATCTTAACTGAATTAAAGTTTTAATGTACATACCATTTGCACAAAATCATTTAAGTGAAGTATTTCCTGAAAGTTTAAATAACAAAGCATTGGCATTCATAGGACTACTGATTTAACATATAAAATAAAGAAAGGCTGAATCTATTACAGTTAACACTGTTAGAAAAATTATATAGAAAATATTCTAGAAATCAAAGCTTTTATTTCACCTTTATTCACCCTTAATTTTTGAAAAATGTAGTACAATCCTTACTTGTTTTTCTCTTGTTTTTTTTTTCTAATCTAAGGTCACTTCTGAGGACATGCACTGCTTCATGCAAAATACATGAGTATAGATGAATGAATTTGTAGGAACGAGGAGGTAACAGGTATTATCTCACCTCCAAATCTCCTGAGAAAAAAAAAAACTGTGGCAAGTAAAAGCATTGTTTGTTAGAGTCACGTTTCATTGTATTTCACTGAACTCCAGGTAGGTTTAAAGGACCTCGTGCTGATCCGGGTACACATACAGATCTGCAGCAGTTAAATATTTCAAACAATCTGTGAGAGACAGGCAGTGGTGAAGCTAGAGGGCAAGCAAATCAAGCAAATGCCTGAGGTCCCCCCAGGCAACAGACACCGATGTGAAAGTATTGCCTGTGAATGAAAATCATTCTTTCCAGAAATATTAACAATGGAGGGCTAGTCAGTGTTAAGGTAGGATCTATAATTTTATGTAAAAATTAACATTTTCAATGCTTTCTGGTTTTATGGCAATGACATTATTCTGTACATAAAAGAAATATGTGTTTGTTTATTTATTTTAGTAATATGAAAATTTACCTCTATTTAGTAATCTATCTGTGTAGTTACATTTTTTAAACATAATTGCAACTTATAAGGCAAAAACAAAATTTCAATTAGACATCAATAAAGTACAAAAAAAAAAAAAAAAACCTAATTAAACAACCAAATATGCCCCAAAAATAAAAGTTAAACAACAGAAACAACAATAATCATCATTATCATCATCATAATCATCTAAAATTGAATACATTGAACAAATTAATGAAAAAAATAATAATAATAACAACAACAACAACAATAATAATATTAATAATAATAATAATAATAATAATAATAATAATAACAACAACAATTAGACAGCACAGTGGTGAAGTGCTTATCCCTGTGAGTCCTTGCACTTCCAGATTCCATGTTCCTTGTGGGTTTCCTCCGGGTACTCCGGCATTTGCAAATTGGCCACCATGGCACCATGTCCAGGGTGTAGACCGCATCATACCCTAAGTCTCCTGGGATAGGCTCTAGGCTCCTGCGACCATGTAGAGAATAAGCAGTATAGAAGGTGAATAATAATAATAATAATAATAATAATAATAATAATAATAATAATAACAACAGTAATAATAATGATAATGTTGTTTTGGCTGTTCCTATCAAGGGGTTGCCACAGGACCATACGATCTGCACAAAAACTTGGCACAGGTTTTGGCGCCGGGTGCCTTTCCTGAAGCAACCCACACATTTTAAACGGGCATGGGACTGGCACTGCATCCAATGGTTAGAGTTTGGGCTTTGAGCCTTCTGAAACCTACCACTAAGCTACCAATAATAATAATAATAATAATAATAATAATAGTAATAACAGTTGTTACTATTCTTCTTCTTCTTCCTCTTCTTCTTCTTATTATTATTATTATCATTATTGTTATTATGATTATTATTATACCAAGGTTGTTTTATTTGTGTCCTTATGGGTTTTCTCTGGGTCTTCCAGTTTTCTACTGTATCTGTCAATATTTAAATTTGTACTATTTTATTACATATACAATAACACGTCAAAAGAAAGAAAGTAATGGTTTAATGGTGGCAGGGCACGAGTGGAAAATTTTGGCTTAGAGCCCCTGAAGTTCAGAAATGCCTCAGGAGACAGGGAAGAAAAATTAAGGTGTTTCATTTGATGTAATGATTTCCCTTAGGATATAGAATAATAGCATTACTTTCAAAGGTAATAAATGTTGTCAGGTCATGCAGTGGTTACTGAATTATTCAGAGTTTTGCTTTTGGGGCTTATTTGGGTCATTTTTATTCCTTTATATTTCATCGGTTGCAATATTAGCACATACAAATATTTTTAAAGGGCATGCAGTGATGCAAATTTCTCCTCCTTTTACTCCCTCAGATTGAAAAGTTTTTTTGAATGACAGATTTATAACTAGCATCCACTTGACCATCCCAGAGGAATGCCAGTAACCTGAAATATGCACAGAAAAAGTGAGGGGAATGAAAAAAGAACAGAAGAGAAAGAGAGAGAGAGAGAGAGAAAGAGTACAAGAGTGCAAGGAACAGATTGCCATCTTTCATAAGATAAGGCCCCGAGGTTTAATACACATTCCAATATCCTCAGCAACAGGAGTCAGATTGTAATTTTTGAGGAGTATAGATTGCATAACAACATCTGGCTAATCCTCAACCTACAGGCTTCCACGCATATTTTTCTCTAATTACATTTATTTGCTGTCTTTATATGATTTGTCTTTACCCTTGGCATTTTGTGCTCCGCTCACAGATGTCATTAAAATTCCCTTGTGGAGATAAGGAAATCCAGGATGATTTTCATGAAGCAATGTTGAGCAGAGAGAGAGCGGAAAACATCAAGTATTGCATTCATTGATCTTCTGCACCTCGGAAAGTAAGCGTGAAGCAGCAGCCATTGGCTCGCCTCTGCAGCTCCATAATGAGCCACCATCAGATCTGACATTTTCTCCAGATGAACAGCATATGGGGGAACTGTATTGACATCTTGGGTCTAACTTATCTAACTTAGCAGTAAAATTTTCCTTCAGGTGCTGTAGCAATGCTCAATTGTGTGAGTTATATTGAAATACATGGAAAAGTTTAGTGGGATTAGATTTCATTATTATGCATTTTATATAAATTCTTGCATATGGTTTGTCTGAAGGTGTTGATTAATGCGCTTCCAAAAGTGCCGGCTTTAAGGGTACTGTAGGTAGATTATCATTTATAACAACATTACTTATAACCAGTGTTGGGTATAACGCATTACAAAGTAACGCGTTAGAGTACCTGGATTGATGTAATGAGTAATCTAATGCGTTACGTCCGCCATTTAGGTATTTAGTTATTTAGTTATATTTTCAAAAATGTAATCTATTATTAAAAAAATGTATGTAATCCGTGAGCCAGAGAGCAGTCATTCCCAATCCGTTAGTGTGTGCGTGAAAGTCGTCCTACAAGCCCCGTCCCGATAACCCGCCCCCCTTTCTGTTATACCCCTATCTCACCTATGTGGTTTGACTATGGCGAGGACCAACGTGCGGAAAGATGGAAACATAATTACAGCGCCAAAAATCGCGGTGAATCATGATGAACCGCACTTGGGTTGATTGGGTTGATTTTATGATTTATGGTACAGTAGAACAATTATAAAGGTCTTGACTAAAACAACATGCATGAGTAATCCCAAAGGAGTTTTCATTTCTGCAATGCAAAAGTACTCTAACTAGTTGCTTTTATCAGATAGTAATGCTGTAATGTAACTGATTACTTTTTGAAGACAGTAATTTTGTAATGTAGTTGCTTTAAAAAGTAACATCTCCCAACCCTGCTTATAACATAGATTTTAATTTTCAATTTTGTAATTAAGTTAAAAATTAAGGGTAAATTTTTAGATCTGCATCAAGCAAAGAAGGCAGTCTAAAGAAATGTAGTCAAAAATAATAATAAAACCCTAATGATCACTTAAACTCTTGGTGAAGTTGCATAGTAAAAAATATCAACAGTAGAAATCACAATATGTTTAATCATGAAAGTTCATTTTCGCACCTCACAACACTGGGACTAAATAGCTGTGTGGCCATAAGAAAACTGCTTCTCAGCGAGATTAATCAGAAAAAGGCTTCATTTTGCTAGGGAGCATACAGGTTGGACTTGATTGGTGTGACGGAAAAAGGTCATGTGGTCTGATGAGTCCAGATTGAACCTAATCCAGAGAGATAGGTGTGTCAGGGTAAGAAGGGAAGCACATGAAGCAATGCACCAATCATGCATAGTGTCCACTGTCCAAGCCTCTAGAGTCAGTGTTATGATCTGGGGTTGCTACAGTTGCTCAGGTCTAGACTCAGCAACCTTATGTGGCAATAAAATTAAGTCAGCTGATGACCTGAATGCACGTAATGGATTTTTTACTTTCCTGATGGCATAGTCATATTCCAGGACTGAAATTGTAAAAGAATGGTTCTGGGAGTATAAGAAATCATTTTCACACATTGGCTACCACATTGTGCATCATGATCAAAGTTAAAGGCGCTGTAACGAAAGATTAGAGTACAGCGGTACCTCGGCCTACGAACAGAATTAGCCTCGGCATGCGGAGCATTTTTTCAGCATATGACCCAATGAGCCGGTCACATGTACTTTCAGGTGTGCCTACATCCTGTCGTGGGTACTTCCAGTAGCCAATCAAAACTTGTTTGCGTTAGTGGAAAGCCAAGCAAAGCGAATTTCCTTTTTTTGTGGAGTTTTTTTTTTTTTTGGCATATTGTACAAGATTTGGTAAAGACATATCACCATGGGTCCCAAGGATGATAGCAAGGATAGCAGAAAGAATAAAATTGACCCCCTTTCAGTTTTGTTTTGAAAGTAGCTGGTGCCATGAGGAATTAATGGTTTAAGTATTCGTTTAATGTCTATTTTTTTCATATTTTACTTTATTTATATGCCTTTCCTAAATGTTTAAAAAA
>JAOTRS010000019.1:4074498-4084672 GCA_028565755.1 Dinotopterus cunningtoni
AAAACATTATATAGCAGTTTTTAAATTAACCCTTTTATCATAGACAACCTTGTGTGCAAGAAAAAAAAATTGTGAAAAAAGGAATAGAAATCTGAAAATGGCATTTAATGTATAGCATTTTTCTGTCAAACCGTTTAATTGTACTGTACATCGCTTTTCTTGAATAAAAAAAAAAAAAAAAACACTAGTTCTATCCTACCACATTTTTCTTATCTAGTTATGGGAAAAGTGCAAAAAGTGAGATAACAATGCCTGAGCTTTACCAGGAGATTAAACATAATTGTGCACCATTGATGAAATCATGTTGAGCCAAAGTGCATGTTATTATATCCAGATGGTCAATTAACATTCTCATTTCACGGAAATTCAGTATTGTGTTGTAATGTGGAATACATATGAGTGTAGAAACATTTTATAAATCTGTTTACAGTTTGACATAATTGTAATTTGACAAACGTGTAATTTGCTTGAGAACCTCATAACACTGAGTTATGTAAATGTGTGGTTCATTTTGTGTAATTTTAGTAACTGAAACATAACTTGCAACCCAACTTGAATTACACAACACAACAAATAGGTGTGTACATGTGTACTGTGTTGCAAGGCTGTTTCCTACAGCGTATATGCTTTGAAGAGCCCTTTATCATAGAAATGGTGTTCGATTTTTTTTACTTGCATCAATATAATCCATCATGGCTGTCACATTGTTGTCTCCCGGACTTGTCTTTTATTGTAAGATTTGAAGTGGACTTATGACAGCCTTTCTTTTCACTGATAAAACAGCTCTTATGTCAAAGTCACTTTTAAAACTGGTGCAATTTGTAACAACTTAACATGTACAAAAAGTTATGGAGAAGTTTTTAAGTGAGATTTTTATCTTTGGAAACTGGTATATATTATTTTATTACATATGGCTCTCCATATTCATATAAACATTTTTTGAAAATATAGATTTACTCTTTAATTTTTCAGGGATTTTAAAATTATTTATGTCCAGACAAAAGCGTAAAAAATGCTTGAAACATTCAAATCTGCATTTGCAGTGTACTTCGTACCTTAGCAGTATTATGCATATTACTGTATAGTATATTCTAGTGCGCCTGCATGATGATACAACAAAGTGAAATGAATTTTTAAAATTCACTAACAAATAAAAATGACATTTCAGACATTCAAATACATTAACAACTGCAATTGTTGATTTTGTGACCTTTTGCATGAACTTTTTTTTTTTTTTACGCTAGTTTTAATTTAAATTAAAATTTAATCTTAATTTTCAAGGACCCACAGTTTTGTTTTGGTGTGAGCAAACAATTAGTGATGAAACAACATTTCAAAAATATGTGTAAACATGTGCACAGGTCCTTGGTTCAACTAAAAATCGAAAGGAATCCAAGGACATTGGACTCTCTTATTTGTAAAATGACAATATTTTTTATAACGCTTCATGAGTATACACCACAAAGTTTTGACAATACATTAAAAATTATATATTGTTATATTTAGGATTGTGAGTTTTTTTTTTGGGTGTTTGGGTTTTAAAACGTTCTGATATAGTGGCTTGCCCTTTCCAGTCATACTTAATGGTTAATATTTTTTCTATACTGCCTACTTTGATTGTGTGGGACACCAGGTTATACTGAGTTTTTACTTTGAACATGAAGTAAATTAACACAGAAGACTGAGGTCATGAAGAGTCCCTCCACCACTTTTTCATTTCGCCTTGGGACACAGCTCAGAAGTCTGATGGAGTTCTTGTCAGGGGTGTGGTCCTAAGAAACGCTAAGTGTTAGAACTTAAAGAACGTTTCAATCCAGATAGGGCGACACCTCCTTCTTAAAGGATACCAAAACTCCCCAGAGTAAATTGAATGCTGTCATGGATGGATTAGCTCTGTAATGGTGTGAGACATATCTTCGGCTGACGAGCTTCACTCAGAGACCGTGCGCAAATGAGAGGGATAAAAAAAGAAATGAAATTCATTTCATACCTCCTTAAGCACAGTTGCTCCTTAGCTTGAGAGGCCGCCTCTAAAGGCTACGCGTGACTGTGGGGAAGTTTCAAAGAGTTTTCTGACTGATGTCGCAGCACCTGAAACTGTGTTCTTTGGAGCGATTGATAGCTCAAACGGTCTACATCATGCTGAGATTGAGGAGCAGGCATCAATTATGAGATTACAACGGTTTCAGGCAAGGTTTTGTGATGTTGTCTGAAACTTTTTTGCCAGTATTATCTTGATATTTGGCCGTCTTGAAAATGAATTTGGAGACAGTAGATCACCTTACAAATGGTTATATGATTATGTGTACAAATGGTAGATATATTTGTCTGTAAATATGTGTATGTGTGTGTAATGTATATATTAAATTCAATTCAAATTTATCTGAATTGTGCTTTTAACAATCGTCATTGTCGCAAAGCAGCTTTACACAGTTAAAAGAAAATAATGGAAGTTTGTATGAAATGTGAATGTGTTAAAATGAAAATGATCAAATTGTCCCTGATGAGCAACCCGGGGGTGATGTGGCAAGGAAAAACTTCCTGAAATGGCAACAGGGAACCCATCCTCATTTGGGTGAAACAGAGAGCAGGAATTGATCTGCAGTGTGTTACACGCCTGAAAGTTCTATATAAAAGTTGATGTCTTTAAGTTAATATGGAGTCGAGTTCGTTATTGGAGGCTCAAGCAGACGGTGGGAAATTCCAGTCCTGAACTATCGAGCGATAGCAGTCACAAGTCCTCAGAGAACAGCTGTCAACATCAGCCAAGGTCAGGACCGTCTTGATAAAGTGGAATTGTCCTCAGTCACCACACGCATTCCAAACATCCATGCGACAATATCTTAAACTAGAAGTCGGGCACCTGAACGAGCCAGGATATATACACTGCCTGTCCAAAAAAAGTCACACACTCTAATCTTTCATTCAGCCAGTTTTATCTTTGATTACAGCACACAATGTGGTGGCCAGTTTATGTGTGAAAATTATACCCTAGTCATTCAGTACATCCAGGTCATCAACTGACTTCATTTTATTGCCACAAAACATTCCTGACGTTAGACCTGACCAACTGAAGCAACCCCAGGTCATAACACTGACTCCAAAAGGGGTTGGACAGTGAGCACAATGCATGATGGGTGCATCTCTTTATGTGCTTTCCTTCTTACATCACTCTGGAAGGGGGTCAATCTGGACTCATCAGACTACAGGACCATTTTTCATTGCTCCATGGTACAGGCTTTATGCTCCTTAGCAAACTGAAGCCTTTTTTATTATTAGTCTCACAGTCATACGAAAACAAGTGATTTTCTTATGTCCACACAACTATTGCTGGGCACTTCCACAAAAAGTACACAAAAGGGTTGATCAGTCACCCATCAGCTGGACGTCAGTTCAAGATCTAAAATTGAGTTTTGTACTTCTGTGGTGTGGCCACTGTGAATCTCTGACAAGCTCCTGTAGACAGTGTGTCCATTAACTATTTTCTTGCAGTTATCAAACTCAAATGCTCTAGTTGCAGACAGCAGAACCATCCTACCTTCGCCGATGTGATTTCAGAATAGGTACCAGGAAGCATTTTCAGTTTTAGTTAATCAAGCTGCTCATTAGAGACCTAAGCATGTTTTTGGGTGCTTCTGCTGTTGCCATCTTTGGAATGCTACTTAACAGGAATAAGAAGCTAGCTAGCTCATGACTATTGACTCTGTCTGAAAACTAATTTATTTTTATCTTATATTTGAAGCATGATGATGCATCCAGAAATAGCATGATGTGTGTAAAAGTCTGCCAGTAAATTACTAATATGGCATTCCCAGGGCAGTTCATAGCATGTCATGAACAATGTTTTTAAAATATTTTTAGTCCACCACTTACCCAGTAAAGATATATATTTGTTCAGAAAAAAATCATTATTGTCGACATATTTATCCTGCTGTGTGTATACATAAAGCAATATTTAAAAATGTAATGGCACAAGAGAAGTAACATTAAGGATAAACCAGCAGGTGAATAACTCCAGCTTGACTTTTCGGCAACATATGTGGCCAGTCTGCACAGCTTTGAAATGCTATGACCTTGGAGAAGTGAAAGAGAGAGAGAGAGAGAGAGAGAGAGAGAGAGAGAGAGAGAGAGAGAATACTTCCTAAGATGAATTATAGAGCTTATGAGAGAAGCCACTGTATAATCAGAGGCCTGGCTAGCAGTTAGTACCCAAAGAACCAAGGTCATTGGTCATTAATATTTTACATGTCTTATTCTAATCAATCATTAATCCATGGCTTTAAAAAAATGTTAATAATTCATTCGCCTGGCATGATATTTAAAGTTAGTTTAACAGACTGTTACCCTCTCCTCACATTCACTTTTTTTTTTTTTTTTTTTTTTAGGTTTGTTAGGCAATAGACTGTTCACACTGTCAGGGTATTTCTTTTTGTGACATATCATTTAAATTTTCAAAAGGAGAGAGCGAGAGAGAAAGAGAGAGAGAGAGATTAACATAACTGTAGGCCTAGGACTAGTTTCTTTTCAACAAAAATATGAGAGAATAGGAATAAAAATATTCTCTGTTCATAGGCTAACCTATAGGAAAATGCTGGTTATTATACTTAAGAGCTACAATTAAAGTCACCTACAAGTAAAGTGCACTCAAAGTACAGCTATCAGACATAAATACGGTACAGTCCTTGACTAAAAGCTGTTCTTAGTTACAAAAAACAGTCTGTCTATTTAAAGGGGTGAATTACTGTTCAAAAGCCTCTTGCTTTTAAATACTAACTTGGGGTGATGAGTAACTGAGATTAAAGTTTTAAAAGTACACTAAAAGTAGTCACAAGTAAGAAAAATCAAGTGCATCATGGGTAATAAAAGGACTATTTCTCATGGGGTCATCCCTATGTTCTCAGGGCCCAATTTTCCCAGGGGCCTTTCAGCCCCAGATTTATATAGCATATAATAATAGCATGAAAAAATAATCCATGTTCTTAGAGCGACATGTTCCCTAGTTTTAGGATCCTATGTTTATAGGGCCCTATGTCCCTCTGACCTACTGTACAGTATTGTAGCGCTCACCGCTATAGGAACCACACCACAAGTACAAAAACAATAGAGTTTTATTAACTTGGCTGTTGTCGGCCACAGCCACGGCGAAAACAACAACAAACAGAACCAGAACAGTATCCTGCCTCTCTCACTCAGAATCGGACTTGACTCTCTCACACACAGAAAACTCTCACGCATGCGTCTCCCCATACACACGCATACACCACACACACAAAAGTGGTCCCTTTCTCTCTCTGCTCTATCCTTTTACACAAACTGTGCAGTGATAGTTATACTTATAATTTATAACTATACTCCAATGCTACAGTATATAGCACATCATGAAAACCAGAAAAAGAGCTGAGCTCTCTGTTTATTTGATGCAATTCTTTTTCGAGACGTCCATAACCACATAAAATGATAAACAGTTGTTTTGTTCAAAAAAAGTGTTCAAAAAAGTTTTGAAGAATTGTTCCATTAAAATAAACAGCATCATATTTAGGAAATATTGAATCTTGAAATGGGTCACATTTGTCTCGAACAGAATCTAAGGGTTCACCTTGGAAATACAAGATGCTGGGAACATACAGTAGATACACTCTAATGTCTCATTGGGAACTATTCAGAGTTGAGAGCTAAGCGGATATATAAAATAGTTAATTTAAAGATAAATATGATGTACTGAAACTAAGAGGATGTGAATAGCTCACCACAAATATTTCCAAACAACTACGGTACAATATGCTAAAGTTCTCTAGATTTATATGGCATGTTAATCATGATATGTATAATTATATAAACTATACTTGAATTCATTATTTTAGTATATAAACTGTACTGTACTAGACTCTACTTTTCATTAAACTATCCAAGCAAGAAAAAACCTTGATTGCACTAACTGTGTATAGATGTTTTTAATAATAGGAATAGAGCACCTATGTAGAATTTCAAATTGAATACTTGTGTTTTGCTTTTCTAAATAAGAAAAAAAAACTTTTCCACTGTAAATATCGACATATTTTTGGACTAATTTCCTGTCCACTGTAAAACTTTTTTTTTTTTTTTTTTACACATGATGGACCACTTGACTGACACAGCTCCAGGTCAGATTCTGTCTCAGCCATACTAACTACAATACAACTTATTTCCTCTTTCTCATTCCTTTCACTTTTCTTCTCGCTGTGTTCTTTTCAGCCTTTTCTCTCTTTTGGCCTTGCTCAGATGCCTGTGATGAGTTTCATTACTGTACTCAATCTCAGGCTGGGGACAACCTCTCTCTGGCGTGCTGCACCAGCATATAATCCTTTTAATTAAAGGCCCTGCTCCTCGCCTGGGCTGCCCCATGGTTTGCTCCTCTCTCTCGATGCTGCCTTTTGTTCGTCTGACGGCCACCCACTCATTTCACGATGAGCCGGTCTTTTGCCTTTTGAAAAGAAGTGTCGTCACCTTTGTTTCTATGAGGCTATAATCTTTGGGCCAATATTGCACAGTGTGTGTGTGTGTGAGCCTGAGTGCACATGAGGGGTTGTAGGTGGGTGGCTATTGATCTAAGTCAATGCTCATCAGAGTTAAATGCAATCAGGGATTTAAAAAGCCCTTGATAGCATGTGATTGGGCAAGGATAAGAGCTGACAGGAAGGTGCATCTACTTGGTTTTAGCGCTCTGTGTTGAAAGCCATTGATTTTGCATTATTCTGACCAAATCTCACTGTGGATGGATCAGATGGCAAAGAGTGAACGAAAGAAAGGAATTAAAAAAAAAAAATAGAATGATTGAATTCATGGCCTTGATTTTTTTTCCTCATCTCCTACAGGACCTACAACCATTTCCCATTCTTCACCTGAAGCCGCATCATGCACATGACTCTTGAATCCAAGTGGGAGGTTGCTCCTTGTCCAAACAAATCCCTTACACTATGTGATGAATAAGAAACGTCTTAACCCATGCCTTCTTGCCCTTGACCCAGCTATATGTGCGATTCATTTGGGGTTTGTAGACATGTTGACCCTGCTGGACCTTGCTAGATATTAATCCTCGCGATAGGCCTCGTTTTATGTGTGCATTCCCAATATAATTATCAAGGATTTCTATCTTACAGACACAGGATGCTAATTTATATACAGTACAGTATATACTTTCCATTTATATATAATGAACACATTTAAAGTCTAAATTTGCAAACAGAACAGACAGAAGGTGGAAAAAGAAATAAATAAATAATCAAAGGTTGTGTACATGTGTAGACTCGCACTTGCTTTTGACTATTTGAAGTGATAGATAAAACAGTGAAGTATGCAGTAGTGCTTTCACACTATGGACTCTGGCCTGGACCCAAGTTAACTTGTCACATAAATCTGGTACATTTAAATAATGTGAACACACCATACTGTGGCCGTGCATGGATCGGTATAACTTCCTCGGGTCAACCTGAAAAGTTAACATACTGCATACTCAGGCATGGTTCATATCAAATCTGAAAGCCAGCTGTATGTAAAACACAGAAGTGGACTACTGGTTGGAACATAACGTCACTATATCCCTTGTATTCTTCTTGAATTTGTGTTTATTGGTACTTACAACCCAACTATGCATTCTACCACTTGCTGTATTGGAGAGAGTAAATACGCAAGTGTAGTTAAGTATGAAACATTATCACTATAAGTTGGCCAGCAGGGAAGATGGGAGGGGTGTTCATTCATACCTGGGCGTGATACAAAGCTTTCATGTCTAGGGTGAAAGCAGCCCCAATGTACCTTGTTAGGCTAAATATAATTTAGAGTGTATCAAGCCTATTCTGACATTGTGTAAGACTGCACTGGGAAAAGTCAATTTTTACATTTTCATTTGCTTTAATGGAACTTTATGACTTTATATCACTTTGCTTTGGAAATCTCAAAGGATTTCTGCAGAAGTTATTTCTGTTATGCTGTAAAGCTTATTAAAATGTAAATAAAATCCTTGCACTACGGCATAGCGAATTCCATCATGAGCAGTGCTGTGTGAATAAATGCATTCAGTAATGACTGTTGCATCACTATCCAGTCCCACACAGCTAGGTTAGAGCCAGTCCATTTTATTTTTTCAAATCTCTCAGTTCCAGAATCCACACTTGACTCACAATAGTTATATAAGTGATGTAATTTATTCATTCATATTTTTATCATCATTTATTTGTGGCTTAGTGTATTAAAAATAATCACTGAATTGGAAGTGCTTTACACATGTTCTTTGTCAGAATTTATCAGCACTTATAATAGGTTATAAAAACACATATTTTGTTTCCACATACAAAAAGCACAACCGGTCTACTACTGAAAAAAAAAATGGCAGGGTCAGTGGAACGTTAGAGAAAAGGAAAAAAGGTAGGAAGTCAAGAAGATCCATTTAAAATTTGGTCCTGACCTAGATGGCCAATCACAAATCACATGTGCAATGCTGTCTTGCATTGTACTCTGATCGATTCACTAGACAATAGGTGATTCGTCACTGCTGCAGCAGGTCAATGGCATGAACCTCGCAACCATCCTGACTTTAAATCTGCTCAAACTGAATGCACCTGAGCTGAGCAATTTAAAGTAGTCTTCTGACTTACCAATTAATATCATCTCGTGTCCCCCTGGGATGCATTTAGAGGAGTCTTAAACGTCTAGAAGTGCTTCACAAAATCGAACAGCTTCAATGCGTCTCGTTCAGACACTGGCTACCTTCTGGGACGTAATGGGTTAAATCCCAATGTGCCCTTTTTTCATTTCCGTTGATCTGCAGTTCATATATTGTAGATGTGCCACTCGTTTGCAGTTTAATACATTGGAGATGACAGACCTGCCTTCTTGTCCCCTTTGGCTGCGTTTAAATAAAGAAGTGATCTGAAATGCCGCTGAATTCTCTGACCACAGACATATAAGCAGAAGGCTGCTAAAATGAAAACCAGTCAAATAAAACAAGTCAGCTCTAAGTGAAAAAGAAAGGAAAAGAAAGCGAAACATGAATGTGTAAAAGGAGGGCTGGAAAAAGAATGGGAAAAAAGAGACAGATATTTCAAGAGGGGTAAAAATATCCTGCCTTTTTTTTTTTAAATGCAGTCATAAAAAGGAAGTGAAGCTGTGCTACTTTGAAATCCAATATTAAAGCATAAATATTCCGAGATGTACATATTGCGTAACAGATCATACAGGATATTCTGAGCATTGGAAAAAGGCGATCAATCAAAGGTCTTGAGGGTCGTTTGCATTAATGTATGTTAGGTGATATTTGACCTTATTCAGTAGAAGAGATGGATGGACCTCCTGCTATGTGGTGTGTACATGATATTGAACACTCATGGCAAGCATGTACTGTATAGTGGGCTGTAATGTGCTTCTTAAAGAGCACAAAACCTTTGGACCTTCTTAGAATATGATTGAGTTTTTAGTCTGTAATATAGAACGGCTATGGATATAAAAATTATCCTGATGGGATCTGCTTGAATATATAATCCGTCATTAGCCCTTGCAACTGAGATTTAAACCGTACAAATATTCCTCATTAGCTTTCCTAATGAGCACTACCAACCACTGCGTGCCCTGTAATTCATGCAACATGGAGAATTTTATAGTAACATGGAATACCTAGGAAGCACGTGGATCGTAATAATGTGCGCGACAGAAACACAGTGGCCTCGTGCTCTCTAATTTATTGGAATTTCATCAGTGGTGTGCTGTATTTCATCCATTTGGGAAATGTTGGTCCATTCATGCATTATTCAGGGTGCACAGTGCATGTGCTCGCATTCAATTTTATATGTGACAAATAAGTCCTGTGGGCAAACGTACCATTTATTTATCTGTATTCTTAACCCTGGGTGAGGGGTGGGTATAAATGTTTTATGCATTTTTTTTTTTTTTCTTCTGTTGTGCGATGCAAGGACGCTAAGTTATTCTGGGATGGACTATTAGAAATCTGCTGAAATAGAAGAAGCCAAGACATCTTAATACATCCTTATTGATTTGATTATCCCAAATTTAAATAAAAGTGTTAAATAAAAAAAAAAACCTGACATTTTTAATTATGTTGGTTTATAGATGTCTGCAGAACCAAGATGGTAATTATAGTGCTTTTTTTTTTTTTGTTTTTTAATTTTAATACGGAAAACACACG
>JAOTRS010000019.1:4096705-4110812 GCA_028565755.1 Dinotopterus cunningtoni
TTAGGGTTTCCGTCATTATAAATATATTTATATATTTGCGTACTGACTGGGCCGGCCCACACTGGCCAGCGGCCCACGGGGAAAACTCCCGGTACTCCAGATGGCCAGTCCGCCCCTGTATACATATTAAAACAGCACATATCAAAATTGATTGTCTTCCAAACATTTACTGCAGGACACAGAAGTGTAAAGCTGTGTAGCTGTCTTTTAGATTTTGTAATTTAAAATAAATTAATTTAAAATACTGCGGTAAAAAAAAAACAATTAATGTTCCTTTTGCTTTCTGAAAAGGGAACTGATGGTTTAAATGGCAAGTGATTCTTTCTTTCAGCATTTCAGAGACTTAGTTGTATTTATTTAAATATTTGTATTGCATGTATTTGGACTGTAAGATAAATTCAGAGTAGAAAACCCAAAAATCAAGGAAAGAACACACAAATTCCTTGCACAAAGGCTATAGGTGAGATTCAAATCCTCAAACCTGGAGATAGGGAGAAGACAACAGTGCTAACCACTGAGCCACTTTGCTCCCTTTTGTGAAAATTTAATTAAATAAAGTAAAAACAAATAAAAAATAAATTAAGTAAATATGCCATTTAAATACTGTGTGTGGTACACTAATGTGGTTTAATAGAAAAGTTTACTGTGTACAACATGTAACAAAAGCTATGTTAAAGTATATGCATTTTATACTGTATTGCATTTGAAAAATTTACGTTATTCTTATTTTGTAAATGTCTCTTAGATGAAAGTAACAAAGTAATGATTGAGGTGTTCCTCATGTATGTGCTATGAGCAAGGTTGTCAGATCTGCAGGCCAAAAGCAACTCTGCTGAAAAGCAATAGAAAAATATGTCCTAATTTATGAGGACCTAAGTTTAGGTCTAATATTATTACACTATAAATAAAAATTACCTATCAACATATTTAGAGGTGGTGGATTAAGTGCAAATATTATATTAATATGTATTTATAGGAAAGTTTCATGTATTCAGAATCAGGTTATGCACATTTTTATTTCATGATTTCTTGTTTATGCAAAGCAGCTACCTTCTACTTTGCTAGCTCATTTTTAGTAGGTGTCTGAGAGATGGGGGTTTTAAAAAGTGTCTAGATTACCATGTTCAATTGTTTTAAATTCCTAAAAAAATTTTTTTTTAAAAATTAAAAAAAAAACACAGGTGTGGGGATATGTGGACTGAAATTTTATTTTTTTTTCTTTGCTGTCAAATGTAATACTGTATGATGCAACATGAAAGCAAGACATTTTAAAATAAAAAGTCTTACATGGTGACGAATGAATGAGAATGCAGCAAGCACTGAAATATTTCCACTATGTGTGCAAATAAATCTGAATATGGTCCTATGGGAATATTTGGGGTGGGGGTTTGAGGAGCTGTGATCTATAAAAAACAATCCTGTCCCCTGGCATAACTACATAATTTCTCTCCAGATGCCATTGGAACCGGAATAAAATCATGTACTAAAAACTGACCAGTATAATTAGCCACTTTCTTCATTTCTTCAACCATTATTTTGCCCATGACTCCTTCAAATATACTGTACACTTACCGAGAAAAAAAAAGTTGCCATTTGGATTTAATTAAAGCAAATAATTAGGAGCCTTTTATTAGATAATTACTGCAGTGATTAATATGTTTCAGCTGGCAACAATTCTTTTAGCCCTAACCGACGCAGTGAGCAGCTTCTCATTTCTTGAAGAACCATGTAGGAAGATGGAAAGATTGTTTAAGAAAGGTCAAATTATTAGCCTGCAACAAAAAAGAAAAGAAGAAAGGAGTGTATGCGCATTTCCACATGCACAATACAACAAGAACTCACACAATTGAGCCTAAACACCTGCGTGGCCATAAGAAAACCACTTAAAGATTGGACTTTGGAGCAATAAAAAAAAGGTCATGTTACAGATTGACCCTATTTGAGAGGCCATGGGTGGGTCAGGGAAGCGATGCACCCAGCATGCATAGTGGCCACTGTCCAAGCGTCTGGAGGTAGGGTTATGATCAGTTGGTCAGGTCTGCGGTCTGCGGCAATAAATTAAGTCAGCTGACAACCTGAATATACTGAATGACCATGGTATCACAGCAATGCTTTTTTTTTTTTTCCACATTGACCTTAAACACATTAAAAGTATTTGAGATGTGCTGGAAAAAAAACTTTGCAGAGCCATTTGACTGCATCTCTGGACAGAGATAAATGAGGTAAAGAGCAATTTATATGTTTTGATTTTAACGTATATAAATTACATAACATGCACGATATTTTACATAGAATACAGGCCGTGTGTCAATGTGTAGACATACAGTATACAGTAAGTGTATTGTATGTACATACATTTCTTCCTACGGTGGGCTGCCATTTAAAGAGACGTTTAAAAAGTCTGGCTTCTCTCCACAGTCTGGTGCATACTAAAATGAAAGGTCGATAACACTGAACTATAATAACAGATAATAGTCAAATTGATGACACTTTGGGCCCATTTTATCAGCATTAGCTTGTAAAGTGTGGCCTTAATGGACATGCTATGCAAAGCCAATCATTTGTTACTCAATGTTCACTAGGAAATGAGTAGAAAACAAGTATCTTATTATTATTATAAAATTCTTTTTTTGCATTGTCCTTTGCTCAAGGTCACCAGTAGGGATGCATTCAGATTTAACCACATCAGTGGATGTAGCAGATGGAGACCATACTGGCTATAAAAAGGATGTTGTGAATGTTCTAAATTTCCATCCTTTCTTAGCCTTAATAAGTGCCTTTTTTTAAACACACTTTAGCCTATTCATTTCTGTCAAATGCTCTCCGTATCTCGGAAGGAAAACTCATAAAATGGGCGATTATTTGCAAAATCAAGCTGCCGAAGGAAAGTTTTAATTAAAGCTCTTTATTTATATGTCAAGTTAAAGTAGGAGGGAAATCTAAATCTGATTCTTTTTCTGTTTTGCTTTTATGTTTTTTTCTTTTTTCTTTTGCACGCCGTAACCCTTGGAGGCAAGTCATTAGGCCTTATACATAACCATTGCACCGCATTAAAATCACATTACACAACAACGATAATCATCGCGTTCAATTACACGTGGTAATAAATGCCTGCGTGATCTTTGCTAAATCCATTAGCGTGACATCGCAGGAGAGGGAGACGAACAAGTTGCAGGCTGAAGGCTCAATACATTAGATGCACGATGTTAGTTTGCTTGAACTGAACCTACCTGAAATCTGAACGCTGGGACTCGACCTGTCATAGTGCAGGCTTTACATCTTTTGGCCTTTTTTTGTGTGTGTGTGTGTGTGTGTGTGAGTTACAAAGCAGTCTTGATAAACATACAGATGAATAAACTGCATAAATTAATGATATGTAACCAAACTGAGAGCCTAACTGTTTCTAGCAGTATAAATGCTATTAGCATGCCATTAGCTGCAGACTTCAGCAAGCTTGAGGTACGAAATGGGCAGTTTGCTCTTTTGCCTCTAGCTAAAGGTGTGTGCTTCATGAATAGATAATGATGTTCAAACATTACAGCGGTAAATGCATGGCCATTCCTGAATAACACCTGATTTGTTTGAGCGATAAATCCCATCAATTTGAGCGATGATGTTGTTGTAACCTCGTGCATTCTGAATTCCTCCATTTCTCTTTCATGTCAGAGTATTTGGTAACACTTTACTAAGGTCAGTGTTCAGAGAATACATGACACGTAAACAAGCCCTACATGAAAACTGACATAAAACTATAAATTACAGAACATTTTGTCATAATGATGGATTTTATCAAGTTTGATGTCAAGTTCATATGTCATGACGCTCTTTGTTGTGGAAAAAGCATTTATAAATGCACTTTCATGTCACCTGTCATATGCAACTGCATATGTAGCCTTCTAAGCACTGCTTGTCAATAAATGTTACCTTATAGCATTTCTTTCTTGCCTTGGGACATCTATCTACAATTAGCACACCACATATATTTCATCAGGCTTGACTAGTGGTGCTTTTACATGATTGTCCATGACACACTATTCCCAGTTGCTCACGGCAGCTCTATAACCATCTGCCTTTTTTCCTTCTCCCTTCAAAAAAGGGGTGCGAGCTGTAATTAACTGTTATGTGGGATTGATTGCCGACAGCTTAGCATTGACCGGCTTCATTATGGAGTTGCTTCAAAGTGGGATTTCAGCCTTGCCAATATGCTGACTTTATTCCAATGTGACGATCAATAGGGAATGTATTAAAGCTTTATTTGGACTCTGTTGGCCCGGACTACCTTTTGGCCCACTGCACAAAGCCTGCTCTTTGCCCGTGGCCTTCACTGGCCTCTGAACCTCACCTTATGAGAATTCTGCAGAGCAGAACTGCGACAGAATTTCGTGTAGACCTGCACGTGGCCACATCCATTCAGCTTGAATAAGTCATCAAGTAGGGGACATGGTATGAGGATCGATAGAAAGCAATAAATACTGCTGCTGTGCTGCAGAAGACTCTAATCACCAAAAATAGAACTTGGTTCAGGGTCCAGAGCTAGTGCAGTGGATTTGTGCTGTAGAGCCATTTTTATGAGCAATACATTAGTCACATATTTCCCCTAAGACAGCTTTTAAGCTAAATAGCTTTATTTAGATTAGTGATCTTCCAATTTTGTAACAAAAGCTGAAGTTTAGTTTGGGTGTAGTGTTTGGATTTATGAGATCATTTAAAATGTAACTACGCAAACCCTTTTTTTTGTCTTTTCTCAAGAGATCAGCTGGTCCTAAATTATATAATGCCAAATAAGCCATTACGGCCTTCGCTGCTTTAAAATGGATGTTTCATTTATGTTTTCATTTGAGACACTTTTACTGAGTCTAAGGAGCAAATGCATGCCTGCCCACGTGTGCTACTTTTATTCCAATGTGCCCACATACGACCGTGGGCTGGTGATGGTGATGAACTCAACCGAATCTGGCTGCCAAAACCATATCTCCAGCAGGGTAATGAGAATGTTAGGCTGGTTTTGGTCTGAAATTGAAATGTTGCTATTTGCTTGAAAAAAATATTTCATATGGTGATACTGAATTCCTGACCTGAAATAGTCATCTCTTTTTTCTCATGTACAGTACTGTGCTAAAGTCTTGAACCAGACTTCATTTCATCATATTTTACTTCCAAAGAGCCAGTCTTGCTTGTATTTTTAATGTAGCCTTAGGGAATAGTTCTCCACACTTCCTAAAGGACTTTTTCGGCTTACATTTTCAGTCCAGTCCCCGTACCTGACCAGTTTCAGGTTCATGTTTTTTGTTTGTTAAGCCACATAGTGACCTACTGTATGAATCATTCAGACAGGAAAAAAAACATCTAACTTAAGGCAGTAAGAAACAGGTGAAGATGATGAGATGATCAGACTGGTGCTTAGTATACTGGTGATGCTGAATGCTGATTGGTTGGAACAGATGGGAGGGGAAATGAGGTTGCTGCTGAGGTTAAAAACCAATTTTTAAATCAAATCTTTAGGCATTTTGCCTGACAAAGTAAAACATTTGTTCCCATTTCTTTAATTTAATCTACATCATTTACTGTAATTTAATATGAAGAAATGAGGGGTACTCATGGTTTTCGTACAATATGGTATTTCATTTACTAGTGACATCATATAAAATTCTGTTAATCTCAAAAGTGAAAATGAAAAAGGGTTGCCATTCTGACATAAATAATGTCAATTTTTTTCTATGTCAGCAACTTTAAAATGTAACATTCAGTGTATAAGGAAATCATACTTGCAGTAGATAACAAGGTTTTAGGCATTTTTTTACATAAATTTGTTTTTGCCACTGCTTTGGTTAAAATCCTTACCCAATGCTTACTCATGCTTACCCAATAACTTTTCCATTTCCATTTGTGTACTGGGTTCTTAAGGTACAGGTGGCAAAATGTGTTATAGGTAAAAAAAAAACTTTTCAACTGAAGTTTAAGTAGCTGTTTTCAGTGGTTTTTCCAGACCACCATATACCGATCAAACATGGTATTGTGTGTTGCTCTTGTGAAATTTGGGCAGTTCTCAGGGCATGACTCCACAAGATGTCTGGGGGTGTGCTGTGGCGACATTGGCAGCGGATCCTTTGGGTGCTGGGGGTTGCAGAGTCGGGCATCTGTGGATAGGACTTGTTGTCCAGTGCATCCTAAGGATGGATTACGGAGTTTGGACCCCAGGTCAGTGGCCTTGGAATTTTTACCTGCTGGGCCCCATGCACAGTGGGCTGTGGGTCACTTGTTGTTTTGGTGCCTTTCTATTACGGCCAGCATTTATGTTTATCGGTGATTTGTGCTATATTGCTTTTTCTGTTAGATCGAACAAGAAGGCATTCCTTTGGTCTTCACAGGCAGTGTGCCTTGGGTGCCCATAATCACCTGTTCACTAGTATATAATTGATCATCAATGTTAATGTGTTAATGTTTTTGGTGTATATCGTGTCTTATTGGTTAGCACTGTCGCCTTGCACCTCCAGGTCCAGGGTACGATTCCTGCAGGTCCAGGGTCTGTGTGCATGGAGTTTGCATATTCTCCCTGTGCTTGGCGGGTTTTCTCCATGCTCTCCAGTTTCCTTTCACAGTCAAAGACATGCAGATTACGCTAATTGGCGTTCCCAAATTGCCTGTAGTGTGCGAATGTGTATGTGAATGTTGAACGGAGGTCCTACCATGGTTGTACAAATGGAAATAATACAATGGTCACCAATGTTCACCTATGGCCCCCGCAGTCCCTAGTAACTACAGACTACAGAGGTTCCTAGATGGATGAATGGATGGATGATTGGTGTATAAGTGGTCCAATGTTTTTGCCATATATTACAAATGAAATTAACCATGCCAGGTAAACCATGTAAAATTTTTGGCTCAGGACCATTTTCTATTCAGAACATTTTAACTTTTTGAATTTGAGCCCCTTGCTCAAAACAACTAAATGCTGTTTTGAGTGTTTACCCTCAAAGATGAAAACACAATGATATAATACTTCAGCATGATCTCCATTCCACATTTCCACACTGGCATTTGAACAGCTATTGGTGTCCCATATCTCACTGGAATTATCTCACCAAAGCTGAACAGCGTGGAACTTAATTTCTGAGCTTTTTCTACACCATCTACATCATCTGTATCTGAAAGTAACCCCATGCCCTCGAGTGTGCTGTTGATGGCCACCATAATCCCATGCTGTCAAAGACCATAACATGTTTTTTTCAAGCTGAGATGACACAATTTGGCTTCCTAAAAGTCTCGGTAGGAGTCGAATGTAGTCTGCTTTCTCGTCTACCCATGCTGAAAATATTCAAATGAATATTATTTGAGGAAAAAAGGCAGATGTTAATGTAAGGAACGTATCATTACTGATACTAAACTGATTTGATACCATGCAGTTTTTTGTACTTAGCACTGAATAGTGTATGCTACAATGTAGTATGTGATGTCATCCTAGTTTACTGCTGCAATAAGGAATAATGGAGTACAGTCTGGATACACAATTTAATTAAGCACTGATAGATAAAATAAGAGGATTTTCCAAAACATGGTGGCTCTACACTCACCCTGAGGCCCTGAGACCACCCACATACACGTGGTGGCAACACACACCCTAAGGCCCTAAGGAGCCACAGCCTGAGATGCCGGAGCTGCCCTGGTGGCACAAGGGATATGCAAAACCTAGGTGGTTTTAATATTAATGGTCTAAATATAGTTTAAAATATCTAGGAGAGAAATTATAGTACTTCCTTAAACTAAAAAAAAAAGATAAAAGTTCTTTATTAGATACCATCATCCATGGTCATTAAAATGAGCACAAGATACCTTGAATGCACTTCAGTTTTTCAGAACTTTAGAACGTAGAGACCTCCTTTCTAGCCTCTACACTTTTTTTTCCTTGAGTTTCTTGAGGGTATAATTACCTTTTTTATATCGTTATCTTATAAATAGTCAAAACATATACTCATATAGACATATGCCCGTAAAAGAAATAGTATTGATGTATGCTTATTGTAGTATATACAGTAGGAATGCATCTCAATGTAATTATAATGTGCTGTAAGCTTTGAACATTGCAGCAGGGGAAGCTTTTACACCGGCAGAGAATTATATACTAATGAAATATATTTTTGGCAAGGATTATCGCCGGCAGAGAGCCTGCTTCTCGAGCGGCCCACTTTTCCTGCTGTTAGTATACAGCACTATAACATATCAGTATATATCAGATTTAACCGCCTCATTATAACCAGGACATCTATCTGAGATGCTATCACAGACTTCCCTCACACAGTGGATCTTTCACCAACAAGACACCATTTTAGCAATTCTGTACAGCAAGATGTATTTTGGCCACCGATATGTCAGCAGCAGCATCAGTTCTGTCCTTGTCTGACTTTCTCCCTCAAGGCTACACACCAAGCTCCGGAGTCACACATGAGCGTAGTGATGGACGAGAACACAGGACATCGCTGTTCCACTATAAATGACCACACTCGTGCTTTCAGTTAGGATAGAAGCACGGCTTTGGTGACTCTTACTTTTTTATTTCTTTTCTCACTTCTTTTCTCTTTCTCTCTTTCTCTCTCCGCACATCCTGTCTGCAGCTGTCCCCTTCTGTGCGCTTTATTGTGAACAATTGCGTGTCAAATCGCCGAGCAGAAGAACGTCGCATATATATGTCATGTTTAATCAGCCGTAATCAGTCAAATAGAGTGGTGATTAAAGAACGATCGAGCCATTGCTACGCTTGTCTGTCACTTGTGCAAAGCTCACAACTTTGGAGCTTCTTCGCTCTTTTTTCTTTGTCTCTCTGTAGATTTGGATGCTTTCATATATTCTTATTTGCTCAGAGCTCGCTTTAAGGAACAAACGGATCTGCAGACTCAGCTCGTAATCAAGCAGCGCATAAGCAAATGCACGTGCACACATACAAACAGAGAGAGAGAGAGAGAGAGAGAGAGATGTTTTGCCAATGCTAGTTTAATTGTTTTAATAAGTTATGTTTAATAAAAAGATGTTTTTTTGCATCAAGCTGCACTGACTTCAAGCAAAAGATATATATACTTTTTTATTTTGATTGGTCAAAAAGTTTTAATATTAATATTTATTAAAAGTAAGTAATTTTTTTTTTTATAGTGGCATAGTGGTAAGCACTGTGGTTTCCCTGTGTTTGGTGGGTGTCAAGAACTAACCTGAGTGGACCAGAAGACGTAGCTTTAGCGGTTAGCCCTTTGTAGCGTGGATGGTAAACCCAAGCGCGGAAAAACACGAATAGACAGGATAACCACGCGATTTGTTTTAAGGACTCTCTCGAATGGGGAGCAAGGGATAAACACAATTTAACCCGCGTCCTATAAACACACACTCAATCTGAAAGCAAACCCAAGAAGGTGAGTACTCACGAATCGGCGAGAATCTCCGAGGCGACATGGGCAAACTCAATGACTGAGCGATGTGCTGCGCCATCTTGTCTCCTTTTATGCTTCCTGGTTCGCGACCGTATTACTTCCGGGTCCTAGTGCCAGTCGCAGACCGAGTGTGCATGACAGTACCCCCCTGTCGACGGCGATGCTGGGCAACGTAGCTGGTGTTTGCGCGTTGGATGGCGAGGTTGGCTTGATTCCATAGCCGTCGACACCTACGGACCAACTGTTGGGCCGATGGTACATCAACCTCTGGTTCTTGATAGTCGAACATCGGAGGTTGGAAACCATAGCACACCTCAAATGGGCTTAGGTTGGTGGCAGATGAAACGTGAAGATTGTGAGACAGTTCTGCCCATGTGAGGTAGCGGGCCCAGGAGCGCTGGCGATCAGCAACAAAACACCTCGGGTAGCGCTCCAGCTGTTGGTTGGTCCGTTCTGTCTGACCATTAGTCTGGGGATTGTAACCGGAGGACAGACTACTGGTGGAATTGATCAGACGGCAGAAGGCCTTCCAGAACCGGCCAGTGAACTGGGGCCCCCTGTCCGAGACGGTGTCTTTTGGGAACCCATGCAGGCGGACTACGTGTTCCAGTATCAGCTCAGCTGTGTTTTTAGCTGATGGGAGTCCGGTAAGGGGCACCAGCTGCACGGCCTTGGAGAACCGGTCAACGATGGTTAAGATGGTGTTTTTTCCTTCGAAAAACCGGCAGGCCCGTGATGAAATCCAAGGCGATGTGCGTCCAGGGCCGTCGAGGAACAGGAAGGGGTTGTAATTCTCCAGGTGTTGGTTGGTTTACATCCTTGGCCCTGGCGCACACCGGGCACGCCTGAACGAACTCAGTAACGTCCTTCCTCATGGAGGGCCACCAGAACGCCCGTTTGATGAACTGTCCGGCCTCCGCAGCCTGTGCCTGGCGAACCCTCGTCTCTAAGTCCCAGTGGAGGGGTGCGATCATCCGGGAGGAGGGAATGACAGGCACGGGGTCCACCCGGGGAACATCTTCCTCATGTTGTCGGGACAGGGCGTCGGCCTTGGTGTTCTTGGACCCCGGGCGGTATGACAGGTGGAAGTTGTATTGTTCAAAAAATAATGCCCACCGTGCCTGTCAAGGGTTGAGTTGTTTTAAATTTCTGATAGTTATGAGGTTCTTGTGATCCGTCCAGACGATGAACGGCTCACTGGCGCCCTGGAGCCAGTGACGCCATTCCTCCAAGGCCCATTTTATGCCCAACAGCTCGCGGTCCCCTACCCTGTATCGCTGCTGAGTGGGGTTAAATTTCTTGGAGAAGAAACTACAAGGGTGTAGTTTCTGGTCTGGACCTCGCTGGGAGAGAACAGCGCCGGCATCCACATCTGACGCGTCCACTTCCACAACGAACGGTTTGTCGGCGTCTGGATGGATAAGGATAGGAGCGGTGGTGAATCGATGACAGAGTTCTTGAAATGCGGAAATGGCGACTGGGGTGAGTTGAAATGGGTGAGATGAGGGCCTGGTCAGAGTGGTTAGTGGTGCTGCAACTGTACTGTAGCCCCGGATAAAGCGGCGATAGAAATTCGCAAACCCGAGACACCGTTGAAGCTGTAGTCCTGGGTAGGGGCCAATGACGCACAGCTTCTAGCTTCTGCGGGTCCATGGCCACACCCTGGGGCGAGATAACAAAACCCAGGAACGTGGTGGAGTGCTTGTGAAAGCCACATTTTTCCAGCTTGCAGTACATTTGGTGAGCGAGCAATCTCTTTAGAACAGCCCGGACATGTTGGATGTGTTCTTTGGTGGTGTGAGAAAAGATAAGGATGTCGTCGAGGTAGACGAACACCCATCGGTCTGTTCAACATGTCTCTCAGGACGTCATTGATGAACTGTTGGAAGGCCGAGGGTGCGTTGCAGAGTCCAAATGGGATGACCAGACTCTCATAATGTCCGGTGGGGGTGATGAATGCCGTCTTCCACTCATCACCCTCTCTGATGTGCACCAAGTTGAAGGCGCTCCGGAGGTCCAACTTTGTGAACACGGTGGTACCAGAGAGGGCGTCCAGGGCTGAGTTGGTGAGCGGCAACGGCTGTCGGTTCTTAAAAGTGATCTTTTTTAGCCCCCTATAGTCGACACACGGGCGAAGTTCGCCTCCTTTCTTTTTCACGAAGAAGAACCCCGCGGCCGCTGGTGAGGAGGAGGGCCGGATGGTCCCATGGCGAAGGGCGCTGGCAACGTATTCCTCCATAGCCTGCGTCTCAGTGGCTGATAGTGAGTAGAGGCGGCCGCGGGGGGAACGGAACCCGGCTGAAGCTCTATCGCCAGGTCGTATGGGCGATGAGGTGGAAGGTGGGTGGCGCGTCTTTTGCAAAAAACCTCAGCCAGGTCCCGATAGGCGAGAGGGATGGCGTTGGTGTCGACGTCGGGGGCCTTAGACTCCTTGGAACACGTCCCAGCCTGGGCCCGCAGGCAAAGTTTGGTGCAGGTCGGCCCCCACTGGAGGATCTGGTTCCGCGTCCAGGAGATGAGGGGATCGTGTTGCAGCAGCCAAGGATAGCCGAGTATGATGAGAGGTGAAGAGATGGGAGTGAGGTGAAATTGAAGCCTTTCGTGATGGGGGTCGATGGAGAGGGTGATAGGTTGGGTCTGGTGAGTGATGGGGCTGGATGAAAGGGGCCGACCATCGACAGATGTCATACTAACTGGCTGGGATAACGCCTCGATCTTTACCCCCATTTCTTTGGCATAAGTAGAGTCAATGAAGTTACCTGCGGCACCAGAATCGATGAACGCAGTGCTTCGGACCCATTTGTGGCCAAATTGGAGGGATCCCAGAACCATAAGGCGAGAGATGGTGGTGCTGGTAGTGGTGGAGATTTGGAGGAGTAAAAGGGGAGACTCACCGGGGCTGCGCGTTTCCCGGGCGGAGTGGACAGATCGCCCGGTGGTGTGCAGCCGACCCACAGTAGGCACACAATCCCTCTCAAAATCGATGTTCGCGTTCAGCCACGGTCAGGGAGGCGCGTCCTAATTGCATGGGTTCCCCAGCTCCGGTGTTAACCACGGCAGGAGGTGGAGAGCCGACATGTCCGGTGGCGGCGGTGGTGAAGGCGGTAGGTGGTCGAGGTGCGGCGTAGGAGAAGGTGGGTGCAGGCGGAAGGGACAAGAGAGCAGGCGCTGATCAATAAGGAGGGCGAGCTGGATTAGTCCTTCCAGTGTGACGGGCAGCTCTTGTCCGGCAAGTTCGTCCTTAATACGTGAAGCCAGTCCCTCGTAGTAGGATGTCCGGAGCGCGGCATCTCCCCAGGAGGTCTGTACAGCGAGGGTACGAAAGGAGCTCCGCCACACAATTTAAACCCGCGTCCTATAAACACACACTCAATCTGAAAGCAAACCCAAAAAGGTGAGTACTCACGAATCGGCGAGAATCTCCGAGGCGACATGGGCAAACTCAATGACTGAGCGCTGTGCTGCGCCATCTTGTCTCCTTTTATGCTTCCTGGTTCGCGATCGTATTACTTCCGGGTCCTAGTGCCGGTCGCGGACTGAGTGTGCATGACAGTGGGTTTCCTCCAGGTCCTCCGGTTTCCTCCCACAGTCCAAAGACATGCAGATTAGCTTGATTGGCGTTCCCAGATTGCCCATATGTGAGTGTATGTGCCCTGTGATGGATTGACACCCCATCCAAGGTGTACCCCACGTTGTACCCTAAGTCAAATGGAATAAGCCCCTGTGACCCTGTACACAGGATAAAGTGGTATAAACAATGAGTGAGTGAGTGTTGGAGCAACAAGCATGTGGAGAGCATGCAAACTCCATGCACACAAACCACGGGAATCGAACCTAGACCCTAGAGGTGCAAGGCGACAGTGCTACCCACTAAGCCACCATGCCGCCAATTTAAAATGATGGTTACCAGACGCAGAATGATTTTAATGTTAAGGTACTGCAGCTTTTGCACAGGCTGGGTTGATTATTTTAGTATGTTCAAAGTTAATTAAAAAACAGTGAACGCAAACTTTGTAAAAGTGTAAAGAGCAGTAGTATTGCTGCCATACAACTCCATGGGCCCCAGTTCAACCTTGAGCTTGTGGTGCTGTATTTGTGGATTTGCCCCTAGGTGTGAATAGAAGGAACCAGACTGGTATTTGTAGAAATGTCATAAACATAATGATTTAAATAAATATAAGACAGGAATACAGTGAAGAACCCATCTAGAACATAAATAGACAAATAATCAGTGAACAAAATACAAATCAGGTGATCAATACAAGAGAGAAAGCATTTTGAATTCTCCTGCAAGTAAAAAATATTTCTTTGTCCAGATTCCTTTAATCATCCATGAGTTTTTTACACATTGAATGAAGTGTGCCTTTAACAGCATTTTTTTTCACATATTTTATCCATGGATATGGAAGGTGATGAGAAATTGAACTTAAAATGTGTCAAATATTACAAAAATCCCTGACCTCACCTTTAAATCCACAGCATCTCCCTTTCATTTCTGAAGTTGAAATGACTATTTCAGCAGAGGAGAAACTCAGGAGATGTCCTCCAGCACACTAGGAGAATGTGCATCAGGTTCTTGGACTATGTGTGTTACAGTAATTAAAAGACTCATATGCAGTTTGTTCTTGGCAAACTTGCTGTCTGACTTTTTAAAGAATATCTGACAAAAATCTGTTATCTTGTCAAGATGATAT
>JAOTRS010000019.1:4118277-4129324 GCA_028565755.1 Dinotopterus cunningtoni
TCTAAGAACATAACAAGTGTAATTGTGCATGTTGGCAAGACACCCTGTTTATTATGTCTGTCATTAATGTTCCGGAAAATCATTCTGGTCTCCAAAGCAGTCTGGCCTATTCTCACTGTGCATCCACCTCTAAAAAACTAAGGTTCACCACAGATTGAACTCTCATTCTTGTAGTTTTTGTTAGGTTTTGTCATGTTCATGCTATAATCTCTCACCGAAATAAATAAGTAACTCTCCCTCTCGTGGCATCAGTGCAGCACTAACAAGCAGCTTAACTGAGCTCATAGGGAATAATGCATGATCAGAATGGAATATAGAACCGCTTAGGATCATACTATGAACAATTCCAGTTGCAATAAGAAGCATATATATATAAATGTGTATAATATATAATGCATACATGCAAGGTTTTACAGCAAGTTGAGAAAAATCTCTTTTGGCTTTTTTTTTTTTTAAAGCAATTATAAAGATATAAAAAATAATTTATGCATGGTTTCTTTAAATCACAAAGGTGTTTAGAAGCACAAATGCCAGAATTTTATGTGAAATTTGTTGTGGTCATATCTGTGCAAACTTTATAAAACCAAGGCAGCTAAGTGGTCAGCACTGTCGCCTTGCACCTCCAGGGTTCGATTCCTGGCCAGGTTCCAAAACTTTATTCTGCAAAGACATGCAGAATATGCTAACTGGTGTTCCCAAATTGCCCATAGTGTGTGTCCCTGTGACCCAGTACATAGGATAAAGCAGGACAGACAATGAGTGAGTAAGAGTGTATAAAACCAACGTTTACAAAAATACCATGGTAAAAGTAACATCGGACTATCATGGTATTTGGATGAGGCAAACAATCTTATAGGGATGGAAAACATTCATGCTGTAAAAAAGAACTGTAAAAAAAAATGTTTTGCGGTCTGTGGAGTAGAGGCCCTATAAATAAATGGTAAATGCATGCTCACCACAGTTAACCTTTCGCACAACTTGTTTTTTTTCTCATTAACTCTGAAGAGAAAAAAAATAGAGAGAGTAGGAGTAGGAGATGAATAGGACTTGACTGTTTGTAGCTCTTATAACGTAAGAAATAACAAGAACTCGTCTGTCTTAGGAACATAACATCCATAACATTATTATAAGTATCTCCATAACATTAAATGTAGCTTTCAGTAATAAGTTAAAATTTTCGTTAAGTGTAGATAATTTTCACATAACATATCAGTACATTATTATGTACATCACATCAATTCTTTTTAAGTTCTGCATTTATAATTTCAAACAAGCACAGACTCCAGAGCATTAACCAACAAGTGATCTGGTATGCACACTGTTGGTCACTAATCACTGCTTAGTGGGCTAATTGAGAAAGTGAGGGCACAGCTTTCTGGTGTAGCCACTTTGTCAATTTGTCAGCCATTTTACTGATGACACCAATTAAGAGAAAACAGTCGAGAATGCTGGAAATTAGTATTCTGCGCACCTGGAGGACGGGTGGGTATTCAACAATGTTGTCATTTGTTTTTGCAGTATCAACGACCCACTTGCAGTCACCTCAAGCACTGGAAACCAATTAGCAGTGGATACTTAGACATGTTAAATATGGGTAGTGTGCACTAAAAACTACTATTTGTCATCATTTAAAAGTGACCACATTAACGCTTCACCACATACTTAAAGGGTTGTTTTAAACTCTTTTTCAAAAAGCAGTGTGCTGCAGAGCAGTGTTGTTTAATGCAGCATTTAGGACATCATATTTGAGCCTGTAGTAGTCATCACCGCAGTAGATGTGTCCTTGTGATGGCCATGCTCGCAAATTTGCCCAGCAGTGTGTCATCAGTGCCATTCAGGTCCTTGGCCCGAGGACGGCCCAAGTTCAGCAGTGCGCATTTAACAGCCATCAGCATTACGGCACAACAAGGCACTTTAAGGTCGCTTCAGCAAGGGAACGAGCATTCTGACATGATGAATCAACAAACTGCGAGAGCTAAGGCTGAGGTTTGCTCTGAGGCTTTTACAGGCAAGTGTAGTGTGTGTGTGTTTGTGTGCGTGCATGTGTGCGCATGAGTGTGTGTTTAAGTACTAAACATGCTTGATTCATTTTGTTAATCAGGATTCAAGGAACAGACCTAATACATTATGCAGAATTAAACACAATGTTATAGAAAAATAATACGATGTAATGTAATACAGTGAAAGGATCTGACACATTTTTCTATAACGACTCATTTCAAGAGGGTTTTTATTTCTTTTGTGCCAGCAAGGTTTGCCAATGACTACATTATTTGATTTTCCTCAATCACTTAGTGCTATTTAGCCTTTTGCACCTACATTACGCTGTTTATAATGTACATTATTTATGGAAGGAGTGTCATCACAGCATATAATGTAGATATATGATCTTGTATTAAAAATTATCAACTTCCGCCTGGCAACAGTAACTGTCAATGGTCTTCTCTCACCATCACGTTGTTGATTACTATTTTATAAATGCACACCCCCCAGATTTTTTAATTCCTTAACTATCCATTAATTACACATTGCCAAGAGTAATATATCTAGAACCGAGGCAGGTTGATATATTCTGCGCTGAAATCCTACTTGAAATGCAACTGCAATGCATCCCTGCGGTCCGCTGTCTCTTCCTTTCTATGTCGGTCCAGTCTTTGGAAATTGATTGCTGCCCAAATGTCATGCTGCTTCCAAAGCCATCAGTCCTCAGCCTGTGTGAAGGCTGTTTTCCCACTTCTGCAGGCAGCTCTGCTACCTCATGACCCCGGGACAAGCCACTGTTTACCAAACATGATGAGTGCCAATTATTTGCGTAAATCATTGATTGCTGATCTGGAATACAGTATAAAGTAGATGCGATGCTGCTGGATGTGTCTGTGTAGGTGTGGATGAGGAAAGAGATGAAACAGGTGACAGGGACACCCTTGGGCCATTTCATTACGGAAAGTGTCTGTCCACATGATGAAGAAAGGATTATCCTTCCAAACAGGATTTCCTTGAGAGGATCATTCGTTAGCCGAAGCTGCAGAAGGGGCAAAAGCACTATATAGGTTAAAGTTACAGTATTGACTCCTTCCCGACGCAATTTATTTAGTATTCTTGTGAAGTGTGTGTGTGTGTATGCGTTTGCTAGGTGGTGTACTTCATGCATGGCTGCTTTATGTATATAAGGGAGATGTATGCCATGCTTCAAGATGTCAATCAATGTGGAAGCATTTCATATTGCTTATATTGCAATGCCACAAAACAGAACGGAACATCCATTAAAAAAAAAAAAAAAGTAACCCAGGTGGGAAGGGAAGTGAGAATATGTTTAAAACATGCATGAAGGCTGAGGGGGAGAACAGCAGGGGTTTGAAAAAGAGGGGAAAAAAGTATCAGAATGCAGGCTCATTTTCCACATTGAAGCCCTGGGGCACTTGACAAAACAATGATGGAGACACAAGCAACGTCGAGCTGATTTGCATTTACAAACTGATGCTTCCCTGCCTGTCATGTAATATTTATGGCTGTGAGGACCATGCTGTTCTCCCTGCTTTTAATGTCGTAATGGAACGCTGGGGGTTGCTAGGAGTGTAGCAGTGGCAGGCGCTATATAGAGAGATGACAGTCTCGCACGCCCTGACATCAAACACCATGTCCGTGTAAATCTCCCAATTTTAGCACGGCTACAATCCCTGACTGCAGCGGTATCAAAAGTACAAAAGTGCTGCCCCTTCTTAGATGATTCAAAGAGAGCTATCCAGGGTCAATTGCGCTCTAATCAAGACCGATCGTGAATAACAAATCCCCGCACTTGATGGCAAACCGCTCCCCTCCTTATTATTTCCCAGTGTGTGCGTGCTGAAGAATGAGTCTGAAATCTTGCACTAAAAGGCCACTGATTGGGGTGCTGAGGTCTGTAATTTGCAATTAGTGAATGGGTCAAGGATTTGATTCGGGTCAAGGTCCGCATTTGCATGAGCTTTTGTTCGATCGTTCGGTATTATGCGAATGGCCACCTCCCATGTTTGTTTACCCACAATCTGGCAAAGGCAGCCCTCCCTCTGTACACTCCAATCAGCCTTAGCACTTACTGTAGCACTTAGCACTTCCCTTCATACAGCCACTCGCGACCAGCGCTGGCCCTTAATGAATACAGGAACCTGAGCAGTGATTGAGAGTGCGGGTTGATGGTAAGCTTGTTAGCACAGCGAAATTGCATGCAGCATCTCTGGCATTGTAATTGCAGACGCTCCTGTCTGATGGGCTTATGTTCTAGTGAGAATTTTCCAAGCAAGTTTTTTTAATAGAGAAAGCAAAAAAAGGTGATAGAGTTTAACCCTTGAGAAGTCTTAAAAAGGTGTGTACAAAAATGGGTACGAGGAATGTCAGCACGGTGTCTGTCACAATATACAAAAACTTTTTTTTTTACAGATACAAAGCCACATGTACTAATTCCTGAATTTAATTCAAAATTAACATTTGGGCATTTGGTAAAGTTATTGTCCTGCATCAAGCAAAGAGTGATTTACTTGTTAGCACTGTGACCTCACACCTCTATAGTCTGGGTTTGGTTTCCACCTTGCAAACATGTGCATGAAGTTTGCATGTTCCCCTCGTGCTTTGTGGTTTTCCTTGGGTCCAAAGTCATGCAGGTTAGGTTAATTGGCGTTCCAAAATTGCAGTGTTATGATCTGGGGTTGCTTCAGTTGGTCAGGTCTAAGTTTAACAACGTTCTTTGGAAATAAAATGGAGTCAGCTGACGACCGGTAATACTGAATGACCAGGTTATCTCGTCTATGGGGCGCGTCCGCTTCTGCTTAAAGCTTCACTGGGAACAGGCTGATGATTGAAAAAATACCATGTGATGCTTCAACTGTGACATGCACTACGTCTGCAAAAAAATTAAAAAATTGCACACAATATTTCCTTGTTTGATTATGATGCACAATGTATTTTATAATGTGAGTCCATCAGGGAACGCATCCCATAGACGTGATAACCTGGTCATTCAGTATTTCCGGTCATCAGCTGACTCCATTTTATTTCCAAACAACATTTGGAAACATCATTCCTTCTTACATATAAAAAAATAATTCTAGATACTTTTATTTTTCTGCAATATTCTCATCCTTCAGTCTTGTAAATCCATATATAAATAAGGTTTCCACATATTTTTTGTTTTCATTTTCTGTTCTGCTGCATCAGTCATTAAATGTTGTCAAGAAACTAGTCGAGGTCAATGGAGAGAGAAATTTGTATTGTATTTTATTCTGTTACAGTCATACTTTTTATTGCTGAACTCTTTCACAAGTGCAAGATTTGATTCTTAATTTAAATCTTGCTTTTTGCAATATGTGACTCCTAGTAATATTTCAAAGTACTTGCACTCGTAATTCATATTTAAGGATATAAACAAGAGGCTAAGTGCTTTAGTTCAATGACCCTATTTGTAAATAAAAAGACTCAGCATGAGAACCATAGATGACAACCCCCTGGGAAGCCCTGTGGTAGGTGCAGATGGAAGAATTCTCAATTCCTTGATGCCTACATCCTTTTTTCTTCTCCTGCACGGGAAGGACATGTAGCATGCTCCTAAATCAGCAGGATGATGTTAAGGCTTGGATCTCGGCACACACCCCCATGCACCAGGTCCCAGCATGATTTTTGTTTGCTTAGAACCAAGCTCAGGTGCAGGCATGCTTGTGATTCAAAGAGCTGTCCTAGAGTCGCCTCCGAAATACGCTCAGAGAGTGCTGGGTCATGTTCCCAGTCTGAGTACAAGACAGGAAATCCATTTAATTACCCGTGAAGCAGAAGATGGGGCATGTGTCTATCTGTGAAGAAAGAGGGCTTGACGGAAGAACCATGTTCCAGCGGGAGAGCTTGGCCTCAATGTGCCCTTCAGTTGTGCTTGCCATTATCCTGCTTCTTCCCTGTTTGTATGACCTTCTTTCGTATTTTAGTGTTGCCCTTCCCTACAGCATTTTCTTTTATTTCCAACCTTCCTCTGTCTGAGGTTCAGCCCATCTTCCGTGGCCTTCCTTACCCTTTCTTTTCTAGCACGCTCACTGTCTAACCATCTGCGTCACTGCTTTTTTTTTAATAAAGAGCTCTACCATCATTTCAGTCATGACCTCTCTCTTACTTCCTGTTTTTTTTATCACTCAAATCTAATTTATTTCTTCTTCCAATCTGAAGAGAGGTCTGCTTCCATGGTGGGGTAACAGCTGCTTCTGCAGACTAAAACTAGAAATTCCAATCACTTGACACCTCCCTGACTTGTTGCATATGCTGTATTTGCATGCATCTGGAAAACCAACAGGCTACACTTGACAAGTGCTTATTAAAGAACCAAAGAGTCACTGCATATCAAGTTGGCAGGATTTTTCCTGGCAATCCGGATGACTGAGAGCCCCTGTTGTTGTTTCCTGGTCTGGGTATGCGTTCAGCTCTCTTGAGTTCAAACGCAGCATAGCGAGCTGTGGGTTGCATCATTTTTAGCCCTGCTCTGCCTTTAAAGCATTTTCATGTCTTCATCTGCGTGTGTGGCATACCTCTCTCCTGCTGATATGAGGACAACAGAAGGTCTCTCCTCACTGGAGGCTCAACTGTCATGTCAGAGAAAAAGTTTGGCTCTATGCCTGCCGGTAGAGATGCGCTAGACAGATGTCCTTGTTGGGTGATGCTACTTCTGCATTCTTTAAACCATAACTGGAAATCTGAATTTAATATTTGTATTTTTTCATGGAGAATGGTTCATGTAACCTCCAAGAGTCAAATCATATATCCATGAACATATGCTACATTTTCTGCACAAAGCAAATGACTGCAAAGCCTGAGGCATCTTGAATAGCAGACATGTTACCTGTCTGTCTTAAGAGGCCAGGTTTTGCGAAGCACAAGTGCACGGCATAAAGAGAAAGAAGAATGTTCTGTTCCCCCAAGCAGCTATTAAGCTGGAGGCTTACATTAGCTGAGAGAATTTTTGTGTTATCCCTAAGAGACATGCTTGAAGCCAAACTATCAAATTAGATCCACTGAATCGCCTTGTATCTTGCTGAGTAGAAAAGCTAATTGTATTTATTTATTAAGCTTACCATGCACGGTCAGCCAAGCTGTAAGGGAACTGTTGGTCATTCATGAATATTTCACCAGGAGCATTTACATGAAAGCGAAACCTTGTACAGGACAGGTGGGAAAACTGGGAATAGAAAAGATATGAGACTGGGGCATCTCTATACGAAAAATTCTCAAGCCTTTTTTTTTCTTTTTCTTTTTCTTTTACCTCTGGTGCCATTATGGCAGTGGGTCAGCCAGATAATGATCTTCTGCATCCAGATCTCTCCAGAGGGGTTCAAACTGAGTTCAGGTCTAGAGCCTGCATTGAAAACAATGCACTGAATTTGTGATATATTTCTTTCACAAATTATAATAAGGACCCAAATGCTCCCACATTCTGGTGGCTAATTTTGGCCAACCTGTGCAACCGTCAATCTTCATGTCAGTTTGTGCTTTTTGATGTGCAGAAGGGTTTTGTTGTTGTTGTATTTTTAAATTGATAACCGATATCAGTGTACTATGAGCTTCTATGCAAAATATGCAAAAGGTTGCCAGAGCTGTACACAGGAATCCCTTCCACACCATACTGTCTGATTTAGTATTTTATTGTAACCGGCATGCCTATCTGATGCACCATTTCGATTTTTCAAACCTTTAACGATGAAAGCGCTGAAGTTGTAGGCTATAAAAGCAGCTTTAGTAAATGTGACATCTTTACTGACACCCACTTATTCCCCACCATTCTTTCCATCGTGCAGCCTACAATTTTTGTCAATACTGGCATGTTTCAGCCATTTTCCATCAAACGCAATAAATACATCAAACCCTGCCGTTCCCTCAGCAATGAATCCATTACATAAATCTCGATGAGCATGACAGGATGTTGCCTGCGAACCAATTGTGAGGACATTGTGCGATTTTATATTTATTCATCTATCCTTTTATCCTGCATGCACATTATTTATGCCATATAATTACTTTAAAGTGGCCTGGCAGCACAATTTGTAACCAATTTATTATTTACATGCTGTGATAAAACACCCACATTAAGGCCTAGAGACACTGTCAGAATGCTCATCTTTAAAGGGATGGGGCAGGAAGTATGGCATCTTCTCTGGGTTTATGCTTACCGAGCACTAATACAAAACTATGTATTAAAGCAAGACAAAAACATTATTTGCAAAGCACCTGACGTGGCCAGTATAGCTGGGGTATTAAAAAACATTAGCCATGTGCTTTGGCGCTATTTCCTGCTGCTTTTCTCCTTGTACCAAACAATAAAGACTCTTGCATTTGTGTTCACTTAAGGTGCACGCTTCTCCCTCTTATTTTCACCCAATAAAAAATGGAGGCTGGATTCATTTTGTCCCACAGCCAGTGTGCTCTGCACTCAAGCAGCAGTGTTTGAAAGGCGAGAATGCCTAGCCCTTATAAATCTCCAAATGAGACCAGTGATAGTGCACAAGGTGTTTGCATGAGATAAAGTTTGCGGTGCAAGAGCTGGAGCGTGAAGCCGGGCTGGAAGAGGGAGGGAGGGAGAAAAAGAAGGAGGGAGGGAGGGAAGGAATGAGATGTGGATTCTTGACTCCTCTGTCCCCAGCCACCTGCTGTACAGATAGGCGAAAGTGCTGGCAGGTGGTGGGCCGCTTGTAGCAGGTGAAGAAACAGCCATTTCCAGCTGGAAGAGTGGAGAGTATAGGGTGAAAGGTTAGAGGTTGGGATGTATGTATGTGGTGGGTCTTCTTCCTTTAGCATACACCTGCTCCCCACTGAGAAAGAAAGAAAGAAAAGGTGATAGCCTTGAGACCAGAGGCAGAAGGGACAGCTTGTTAACAGGATTCACAGATTTATAGCTCTACTCCTAATGCAAGCATAATAATGCAGCATTAGTTACCTATAAAAATACAAAGGCATTGTTCTGAATGAACATATAATATTTCATACAGTACAGTTATCATGTATCACACATGCGCTTTTTGTTTTGACCTCGAGCATCACGTGATCACAACTGAGCCAACGTTTTTTCTCTCTCTTGCGCTGCGGAATTGTAGGTAATCGTCTCCCCTGCTGGGATTTAGTGCGCGCCTCTTACTGGTATAATCAACATCCATATGCGCGTACTGTTAACACTGTACTGTACTGTATACTATAACACTGTGACCACATGTATGTGTGCGTAAAACATATATTATTTTGTGTTTGTATGCATGTGTATACAGCACGCGTGTAAAGCAAAAGCAAGTCTCATTAGAGAGGTTAAAGATCCGTTTTCTCTCTCTGTATCAGCCTGCTACTTGTGTCTGTGTGCGCACAAGTCATTGGACACCATGCCACACACACACACACACACACACAGGCCCCGCTACTTTCGCCTTCACAGAAACACACACACTCTTTCTCTCTGCTCTACACAGAAACACTGTTCTGTCGTGATTCTTTTCAAAGGTAAAGTGCAGGTTATTGGTTTATTTTTACTTTACAGCAGTGATTCCATTAGTGTGTTGCTCAATCAAGTGTTATTAGAGAGATTTCTTGTTTATTTTTCCGAACAGTGTTTCCGTTGTGTGCGCGAGTGTGTAAAAAGAGTGGAGGAAGGGTAATGGTGTAAGATGAGAAGGGGAAGAGGTAGAGGGGCTCCTTACTTTAGCTTCACACACACACACACACACACACACACATTTGAGTTTCCATTATTTCTTATAGGAAAATTAGATCTGGTTTATGAGTGTTTTGAAATACGAGGCCGCTTCCGGGAATGAATTAAGCTCGTAATTCAAGGTTCCACTATATATATATATATATATAGTCATGCAGAGTGATAAGATATAAAGCTCATGGGAAAGAAAAAGACCACATTTATTAATAAGAAGGTATATTTGCAAATTCAATGCAGGGTTACAGTAATTTAAATGAAAGCTGTGTCAGATCTGTGTGCATGGAGTTTGCATGTTCTCCTAATAATTAATGTTTCACATAGTTTCTATTAAAAAAACATTTTGGTTAAATAAAATTTTACTTGTACTGTATAAGTAATTGTAGAGAATTAAATGACATATGGGAATACCTTAGGAAGATGTGACGTAACATGTTATAATAATAAATTATAGTTAACAATTTGTTCCGATAAGCAAGCTGGAAGCAATGCTGGCAAGAAAAACTCCCTAAGATGACAACAGGAAGAAACCTTCAGAGGAACCAGAATACAATAAACCCAACCTCATTTGGGTGATATCAAATAGTATACTATAGTGTAGTATCGTGTGTGTATCCAATATGGTAATGCCAATTAGCCTGAGCTTCATGTCTTTTTATTGCGGGAGGAAACCAGCCACCTGGAGGAAACCCACCAAGCATTGGCATACCATACAAGCTCCATGCATACAGACCCGAGGCAGGAATCAAACCCAGACCCTGGAGGTGCAAGGTGACAGTGCTAATCATTTAGGACTTTTTGTGGGAATTTCAGTGCTATTTTTTCTTTATTATATACACCACACTCTTTTATCAAGTTTAAATACAGATCCAGATTCATATATGTATATTTTGAGCACTACACTTTAAATAAACACTAATAATGTGTCTCTGATTAATAAATAGGGTTCACTTACTGTAGAATTATATCAGTGCATAATGTCACATTTTTAGTTCCAGTTATATTACCTGTATGCTTTAACCTTTCTCATTCCTTAAAGAAAGTAGAGATGGCAGTCTGGACTAGCATGGTTTGCACACAGCCAGTCTGTGTAAGGAGTAAATGGCACGCTCCTGACTTAACCCAGGCCAGAAGGACCAGCAAAAGCTCATCATGTTGAAAATAATTAATAACGCATTTAATAAATAGCTCCTGAGCCGCTGATGTACTCTCGCCATCTGTTACTGTATAATGTTCTACTTTTTATTAATGTGATACAGCCATTAGATGACTATGGAGATGACATAATAATGCATGGCATCATTCAGATGCTATTTGTCTCCTCAAATTCCAATCTGGTACATTTTTTTT
>JAOTRS010000019.1:4195192-4207910 GCA_028565755.1 Dinotopterus cunningtoni
ATATTGCATAAACACTGTATAGTTTATCTCCTATGTTAAAAAATAATCATATTCATATCACAAAACTCCAGAAGAACCTTTGTGTGTATGTATTTGTGTTTGTGTATGTATGTATGTGTGTGTGTTTGTGTGTGTGTGTGTGTGTGTCTGTGTGTGTGTGTGGTTAGACTGATTGCCCTATTAGCAGGTTTTTCTTGTGGTTCATACCCTGAGAAATCAGAACAGTTAAATGAAGCAGAGGGTCCTGAGGACCTGCACAATCAGGCAGAGCAAATGAGGCACCCAGTGAAGGAAAAGGGTGAAAAAAAAAGTTCACTTACTGAAAAAGCGCTGACGCAGGAAAAAACACAAAGAACCTTTCCTCCCTGAAATTAGCGGATTTTTGGAGCTCAGTGATGCCCATCTAATTGCAGCTAAATTTGACGGAACTTAATGTATCCTGGTGGAAAATGTAATTTCTTGTAGTACAGATATAAGCTTTGGAGTTGACGCCCAATTAACTGGGCTGATTGATACACCAATGGGTTTAACATAATAGATTCGTTTTTGTTTTTTTGATGGTGGTATGAACAGACGCCATTAGTATAGTAGGAGTATCTCTGCCTGTTTTGTTGGAGACTGCAGTTCGACTCTGCAATGGGGAACCCCAGCAACATTCTGTCCAAGTCAGTGCACTCTCAGTGCTGGTTTTGAACTGGGATAAAATGGCAAATGTTGCATCAGAAAAGGCATCTGGTGTAAAACCTCTGCCAAATTAGATATGCAGATCAGAAGATCTGCTGGAGCGACCCCTAATGGGAAAAGACAAAAGGAAAACAACACTCTGACTCTAACACTCTCATTCATTCCCTATACCTATCCCATTCCTCTCTTTGCTTAACCCAGGGGACACAGGGCACTAGGCAGGGTATGCCTTGGACTGGACTGGGTGCCAATACATCACAGGGAACAAACACACACATTCACTCACATGCTACGGGCAATTTGGAAACAGCAATTAGCCTAATCTGCATGTCTTTGGACTGTGGGAGGAAACCCACCTAGCACAGGGGAGAACATGCAAATTCCACATATACAGACCCAAAGGCAGGACTACATGATATCTGGAATTAAATTACTGTCTGTTATTTATTACTGCTTTGAACCACTTGGCAATTAACAACTCCTTTTAGCTGTAAGTTTTAGATACAATAGGTGTATCGCTAGAATGCTATCCATATTATATACACCAAAACATGCAGACTTGGTTTATTTATGAATAAATTAAGTGAAAGTACTCAATTTTTTAAAACAGCCTATTTGTTTTAACATTGTAAAGTAATTATTGTGTACAGTATAATATGTATGCCTAATGAAACAAACATTTCTAGATGCACACAAATCGCGAAAGTAGCTCACTTGTACAAAAAATAGGCACTGCAATGTACCAGATACTAATATTTGCACTCTCATTTACTCACTTATCGTCTATACCGCTTAATCCTGTATTCAGGGTCGCAAAAGGCCTGGAGCCTATCCTAGGAGAATTAGGGCACGAAGCGGGGACCAAGCTGGACAGTTCATCGAGGGGCACACACACATCTACACACTCATTCACACACTATGGGCAATTTGGGAAGGCCAGTTAGCCAAACCTGCATGTCTTTGGACTGTGGGAGGAAACCAGAGTGTTAATATTAAATATTAAATGAATTACATATAAATTCATAACATAAATATGCATCACTTTAAAAATATATTGATCTGTGAACTTATCGCACATGCTTTCATTGCACATTCTATGTTTGTAAAAGAAAAAATCCCAGCAAATCATCCATCCTTATAAAGAAACACCATATGCATAAAAAAATAAATAAAATTAAAATAACAGCAAACCTTTCTCTCAAACCTCTTTCTGTTTTCTTTTTCACAAGTGTTATTTTGAACAAACTTCTTTTATGATATATTTTGAATATTATTAGATGTTCACTATAAAGATCTGAGAAAGTCGTCACTTTGAACACCTTAAAATTATTACAGATTATTTACTCAGTTACACTACGTTAGGCAGAACATATAAAGCTTGCCAGATAGTTCTTTTGACATCTGGTTCAGGAGTTGATAAAATTATATACTGCAAAATTGCTATTAGTATTTCTAATTTGTGGAAATATATTTTTTTTTTCTTTAAGTGACTCTGTTTTTTTTTTTAATGTTGTAATTAAGTAATTCAGGGTATTAGTGGTCTTCCAGTCTAGAACAGGCCCACTTCTGGTTGTACTTCCGACTATGAATATTTTGACCATTGCAACAAAGTCTCACTTCCTATTTGAGTGAAATCAATGAACCAGTTTGACCAGTAAACATTTCTTTTAATTCACATAGGACTAATTTATTTGTAAGTTCTGAACCTAGCGACTAGAGCTGCTAACAGTTTGCAAATATAGAGCGAATATGCATATTGATGTCTTTTTATTAACACGGCTATAGGGAATTGTTGCTGACTGGTCATTCACTGCAATTCCTCTCTGAGTCTTTTATCTGTTAAGTAATCTATTCATCATTTCTTTTTGTTTCTTCTTAAGCTCTGCCTTCTAGAGGTCTAATTCTCTAGAATTCCATTACTGAGTGCCTTTTCTTAAAGGTACATTAATTTTGTCAATATATAATGAGGGTCTTGAAGTCAACGCAACAGGAAATGAGCATGTCAAGGCTGATTTTTCAGCAGCAGAGTGGACAAAAAAACCTCATCTCCAATTTCTCATAATTTTCTCCCTTGACACATAGCAGCCATGTATATGGCCATCTTCAATTTAAATCCAATTCTAAGCATTCAGCATGACTGAAGAAATGCCTTTTGGAAAATATGATTAAATAACACTACTTTTTTTTAAACCTTAAATATTTGTAACCTTGAAAGTTGATTTATGAGAGCTTTGTCTCATACAAGGCAGTAATTTTAGGAGATTGTTCTGTACACCTAAACAGAGTCCTTGAGTCTCAGAGTCCTTGTGCTGTACATGTGCTGTACATTTATAAATGCCAAATAAGTTGGACGCAATATTGGATTGTACATTTTAAATGTATTGTAAGATACCTGAACTGATATAACTGAACAAATACTGATATGATATTTAATTCTATTTATTTTATTAATTTGAGTCCATGGATAGGCTGCACAGTGGCTTAATGGTTAGCACTGTCGACTTGCACCTCTAGGGTACAGGTTTATTTTCCGCCTTGGTTTATGTGTGCTTAAAGTTTTCATGTTCCTCTTGTGCTTGGTGGGTTTCCTCTGGGTAGTCCGGTTTCCTCCGGTGTGAATGAATGAGTGTGTGTATGTGTGTGTGCCCTGCAATGGATTGGCACTCCATCCAGTGTCCCCTGCCCCTTTGCCCTACGTCTCCAAGGATAGGCGCTCCAGGCCCCCCGCGACCCTGTATCCAGAATAAAGCTGTATAGACAATGAGTAAGTGATAATTTTTTTTTATTTTGTACCCTTTTATGGTAAGTGAGGTGTGCCAAAATTAAATACATAAATTATACAAATAATTCAAATCTAACAATTAGTTTACATGTTCAAGTTAAGTTCAAGAAAAAGTGACAAATGAAGACCAAATAATGTCACGTGTGAAATACTCGTGCATTTACGGTTGATGTCAGATAACAGTAGTACTGTAGAAGTAGTAGATCTGGTGAAAAAGATGCTGGTATTAAGGGTAAATGTTTAATGTTTATAAAACCTAATCTAATGTCCGATTCGCATGGGATTAGTCTCATCTGGGACCTCGTGTTTTTTTAGAAATTCTGAATTTAAATTTCGTGTTGCGTATTCGCACGGGAAGCAAAGCCTGCGATTTACTGGCTAAATTCACGGATATGATGTCAAGATAAAAGTACTTGTATTTATAGGTCTAGCTGTACTATATAAACTGAAGAGTGTTCTTACCATATGCTGCTATACATGTCATCCATCTAATCCATTTAATCATTCTTTTGCTTTTGTGCTTTTGATGGTTTTTAGCTTTCTCTTTCTGCACAGTGTATTGTTGTATAGTATATAGCGATATGACCCAGCACCCAAAATACTTTTAATGCACTCCAACGCAGCCTCCATTCTTTGCGGAAGATAAATAAAAAAGCTCACAGAAAACAAAAATCTGAAACAATACTGGCCAAATCACAGACATCGCATGGGACTAATATTATTATCACAGAACCTCAAAATTTTTATTAAGATCACAAACAACCTGCGCAATTATTACGAATGACTAGAGGTCCCCAGATAATACCAATCCTGTGCGAATAGGGCTTAAGCTTATTTTTCTTCTCCATTAGATCTTCATTGGCTGTCACTTCAAATTCCTTGAGTTTAGAGTATTGTTTAGCTTTTTAAAAAAAATGTTAGAAATGCATGATCCTAATTGGTTAATCCAGTTTCTAACCAGAACTGCTAATATATAATAGAATGTTATTAAACAAGCTATGGGACATTTTTGTTTGATGTGGAACCAAAATCAACTTCAAGAAAACTGTATCTGAATTCCAATAATTGAGCTAAAAATGGCTTTACCATTTTGTTCCTACACACTTTTTGTTCATATAAAATGATAGAAATGTCGTTGGCATTCTAACCCAATCCTTAACCTTGATTAAATGTTCATCCAAATTGTTTTTTTTTTTCCACACAAATTTGCAAATCCTATTATGCCATTTGTACAGGCATAGTAGATTTGCCATCCTATAACATGTTAAGCTTGATTTTGATTAGAGGTCATTTTGCAGATGAAAGAAAATCGAATGTGAGAAGGTGTCAAAGAACATAAAGGTCAAGATCTGCATTCAAGGAGTATCCTTGGTGTTGTTTGATGAGATTTTTAATCTATCAAGTGCACATCAGCCATTCACTCAGTTCTCAATTGAATTCAAACAATATTTGTAAGTGAAGATTTGTAGTTGAATTTTTATTCTTATTACTTATTAGATTTGAATAAAGGCATAAAATTTTAATTTGGACATTTTCTATTTGCAGTACCACAACTGTCATTATTTGCTGAAGCAGCACCACTGCTTAATATTGAGGAAACATGTTAACATTATCAGCCATAACATAAATATCAATAATTATCTTGTTATAGTGGCATCTTAAAAGAAGTGGGATATGTTAAACAATAAGTGCGCAGTCATTTCTCAAAATAGATCTGTTGGAAGCAGGAGAAATGGCCAAGCATAAAGATTTGAGCGATTTTAAGGAGAGCTAAATTGTGATGGCCAGACAACTGGACAGAGCATCTTCAAACGTCTTGTTTGGTCCTACTGGTGTACAGTGGTTAGTGCCTACAAAATATGGTCCTAGGAAGGATATCCACTGAGCCAGTGGTAGGGTCATGGGTCCCCAAGTTCCACTGATTTGCATAAAGAGCAAAGGCTAGCCCATCTGATCTGAGATTACTGAAGAGCTATTGTAGCACAAAGAAAGACCTAGACCTGGCCTGGTCTGATGAATCATGTTTTCATGAACTACACCAACCAACCATAACTTTAAAGCTATTAACTTTAAATCCACCTAGGTTTGGGAGTTACCATAGGTGCATTCCAATCAGCCTGAAGTGGCTGGTGTTTAGCCATGTTAAGTGTGATTCCAAACCGAAGTAAGTGAAAATGTTCAGTTCAAAGGGAACTGCGAACGGTCTAGGGAACGAGTGAACATCAGGTCTTAACTTTACCGGAAAAGGGAATGAAAAATGTTCCATTAGTCATGGCGTCTTGCTGGAGTGTGAAAAAAATGAAACTCGAAAAAGGATTTACATATTTATTATCATTATTATCGAGTGACAACATCATATTAAAAGGACACAAAAATTTATATTTTAACTTAATCAAGAAATCCTTGGTATTATATAGGCTAATAATCTGTAAAAAAAAAAAAAAAAATCTCAGTACATCTTTTAACAATTATTATTATTAATCAATAATTTATTTACAAGTTATACACATTTCAATAGTATGTTTTATAATGGTATCAGTTTTTGTTTCAATAAATATTCAGTATTTAATGTCCGTAATGTGAAATACACAGCAGCAACGACAGGTATCCGAGTTGCATATGTTACCATGGTAACCCACGGAGGAAGTGACGTCTGCACTGGTGACTTCACAGGGTGTTCCGAATGGTGGAGTTGTGAAGTACACTTTGGAATGCAACGCAGCCCATGTGCCATTAGCATGTCTCTAGCACCTTGGGACTTGGATCCACAAGGCCTCTGGGAGGAATGCTGTGGTTTCTGGCAGTGTGAAGTTTGCAGTGGATAATGTGTATGTTGTGGATCGTGGAGTGGGACCACCATGTATCGGGCATGTTTGTCCCGCACATCCCATCGGTGCTTGATCCGTCTGGGATCTGGCAAATTTAGAAGCTGGGTCAACAACCTTTGAGTTTAGTGTGCAGCAGTCTAAAATGAATTTGAGTGTTCTGATACTTTTCTGTTGTGACTTTTTTCCACTGCCGGTTTTTCTGGGGATTGGTACAAGACAGGCTAGCCTTTGGTGCCTTGGGTGCCCATGATCCTGTCACCAGTATACTGGTATATAATCGATAATCAATGTTATTCGACTTACCTTCTGGTGGTGTTAGTCTTATAGCTGACTAGTTATGAAACAGGTGATTTTAATGTTATGGCTGATTGGTGTAAGTATGCACACTTGCCAATAAAAAGCATCTGGTAAACATGAACAAACACTTTATTTCTATTCATGACATCATGTTTCATTTAGGGATTACAGAGGCAATTTAGTTTTTTTGTTGTCATGCATTCCATCCCATCCCAACCTTCTATCCAGGCGGATTATCATGTATCTAGCTTGGAGCACCCCATTCACAAGACCAATTGAAAGCATTAAACCTTTCCTCTCTTAATCTCATGCCACTTGGATAACTGGTTATGGCTTATGGTTCAGACACAATTCCTGTGGGAGTGATCGCACTGCTTCATTCTCAATCATCTCAGTTCAATGTTCTGTCTTTTGTTGAACTCTTACTTGTGTCATCTGCCAATTTATCACAGGGGAGATTCAGTCTGAAAGGTGGAGTCTGGCGTCTTTCTTTTCTCTGATCGGATTTTTCAATAGTCCCACTAGATGATGTGTAAGGCTTGTTCTTTTATACCAGAAGTGATTTGAAGATTACATTGTCCTTAAGAACTGGATAAATTGTTGCAAAATTCTTTAGGTTTTTTCTTATCTTAAATTAAATTATAAAATAATTTATAGATTTGTGCATTTTTAGTAGCTACTTGATGCTTGGCTGGTTAGAGATAGAGTTGCTACAGGGCTTGATTTTGGCAACACTGGGTGCAAAGGGACAACGGTCCATCAAAGGGCAAAGTTTACTTTAAACCCTCTACTCACACCATACCACTATTTAAAGTACTTTACCAGATGTGGTAAAGTAAAGTGTCTGGAAGGCATGTTTTTATGACATCTAATGATTTACAGCAACAGAAGGTGAAATAGAGACTGGCGACACATGTTGGGTGAGACACACACCATGAAAAGTGTAGGTTTATTTGTCTACTCAGGGTTTACCTGTTTGTTTGTTTTTTCAGGGTTGTGGTGGATCTAAGGCCTACTCCGGGAACATATGGGAATTAATCCTGCATGGAATACCAGTACAAGTCAGTACAGGTTTACCATCATGCAAATGAGAAATGAACCAATATGTTGACTACAAATTGAACCTTTCCCTTGCAATTTTTATTTTTTATTTTTTGCTTGGTTCTCTTATTTAATAAAAAAAAATTAGCTACCTCCAACTGAGTATGACCTTATAAGGATTCCTATTAAACATAAAATACATACACTTCAATTGGTTAAAAAGTTTATAGGTAACATAACATCCGCCTTCGTCTTATGAAATTTACTAGCATTACGTGTAAATTTTAAATTATTAGATAACATACAGTAGGCAAAGGTTAAACACAGGCATTCTAGTGGTATGTCTCTAAATATAAATATAGTTATCATAAATGTAGTTTGACCATTGTTCATAGTTTGTTTTTGGGTTTGTTAATTAGCATCATTTTGCTTGTAAAAAACTTTGCCCATTTTTCTGTAGACGTTGTAGTTTGGCAGCATGGTGATTAACACTGTGGCGTTGCACCTCCACGGTTGACGGTTCGAGTCCTGTGTTTGGGTCTATGTGAATGTAATTTGCATAACCTACTGTAATTGACATTTCTAAATTGCCCATAGTGTGTGAGTTTCTGTGTGCTTTGCTTGTGCTCTGCAATGGGATTAGCATGCTGTCCAGGGTGTACCTTGCCTAGTACCCTGAGTTCCCTGGCATGGGTTGCAGGCCCTCCGTAACCCTGTACAGGATAAGATGTAAAGGGAATAAGTGAGTGAATGAGTGTTGTAGTGAGCATTCTGCTATTATTTAAACTAATAGTGACTCATTCATATGATATTGGTAACTCCAATAATAATAATAATAATAATAATAATAATAATAATAATAATAGGCTAATAATAAATCCTTTTCTTGTTAAATCTAATCCCTAGTAGAACCACGTTAGTATTCTGTGAGCAAACCTATGAGCAGTCTATATTTAATGAACCAAGTCTATAGATTTAAAGTGGCTGTGAAAGTTAAATTCAGAGAGGCCAAATTACAATTAGAGTAGTTTTCAAGCTTGTACAAGTTTCACAGAATTTACTGGTGCAAATAAGGCAGTTTTTAGACACGTCTTCTTACTTTCAAAGAACAGATCGCGTTTGCGCTCTGAACTAGATTGTAAGACTATAGGGGATTATAGTGAGCAGGTCTTTATAACTCCCTTGTTCTCACTTTCTCTCAGCACAAATCCCTCCTAACATTTTGCATGTCATAAATTATGAAGCCCTCATCACTGCAGCCTACTCTTATAATGTGGCCCTTGCAAAAGAATGGTCTGTCATTTCTTTGGTTAAACTCAATCGTGTCATCTCTAACATGCATCGACAGGGACCCAATAAAAAGCAAGCACCATCTATTACTCTAGAGCAGCTTACTATATGTATATGTGACTGTGGGCATGTGTGTGTGTGCGTGTGTTGTGGCCCAGATTCTCTCTCATAGACGCAAAGGGAAAGATGATGGGAGCGCAACATGAGCAGAAAAGCAATCGAGTGGTTAAGCCTCCTGTCAGACACTGGAGATTAGGATTCTTTTTTTCCTCTTCTCACTTTCACAGAAGCAGAGAAGAACATAAGCATTTGCAGCCTTTCTTTCCTGCATCAGTATCCTCTCCACTGAGTGCCGATTCGGGCAATTTCAGGGTCAAAGCGATAAAGAGGAGATAGATAAAGAGAATAGACGTTCAGGTCATACACCTATAAATCCACCTGCCTGCTTGGCTTCTCGTTCACATCATTTAAGACTCTCGACATGAAAGGAGATTTACTCCAGACAGATCAGAATCAGCAAAACTTTATTGTCTATTACAAAAGGAGGCAAAATTATCTTTGACATGGCCTCGTAGTATACACACTACACAGCAGACATAAAAAAGTATAATTAATGGAACTTTCTAACTTTGTTCTTTTTAACAGACCTAATCTCAAAACAATCTATCTCTTAGATATGACACAAAGTGAAAATGGTAAGTAACATTTAAAAAAGGAGCCAAAGCTTGCTTTTTTTCAAGTGAATAGTGGGAAAAATGTATGAGGTACCAATAAGCATACGTATAAGATATCAACATATGAGACATCAACACAATGAACCAGGAAACGGAATACAGACTTGAGGAATACCTGTATTTAAGGTAAGGCAATGCAATATTGTAATAATTTAATGTTCAGTAAAAAACAGGAACCACTACAGCATTGTTACAGAGTCATTCCATGATGCTCTGAGAATATTTTGCACATCCTCAATAATAAAAATAATAATAATAATAATAATAATAATAATAATATTTGTATATGGTACATAGAAAAGTGTAGATTATTATTTAAATTTCTTGGCATCGTTGTAACTCTAAAGTGCCAAGAGCAATCTGTTGTACTGCACTCGATTTGTTTCTTTATTTCTTTCGGCGAAGGCAGCTTATATAATTGATGTCAAATCATAGACCATTTATTAAGTTTGTTCGAAGGAAAACCTGCACAAAGTGACACTTACAAAAACAAAGGCAAAAAAAAGCGAAAACAAAAAGTATTAATGTCCCCTGTCCCTGTTTTCCCAATTGATAATGTCTGTTTAGTCATTATTTTTCAATCTATCTACATATGCTCTTCCATCATCATTTTCTTTATATGCACCTTTTTTTCCACTATCAGCTGGAAATTGATGCCAGCACATGTAATGGCTTCTGATGGTAGCAATTTGTCATTGTGTTGTTCAGCTGTGGATCATTCTCTCAGCATTGTCTGCCACTCGATTTACCCGTACCATTTCCATACCTGTTGTAGTATGCGTGTTTAAACCATTGGCTGACCAATTTCTAGGCTAGAAGACATGACTCTTACCGATAAGCATCACTAATTCTAGTTTAGCCCTAGCTGTTAAAGAGGCTTCTATAATGAGTATCCTTTGGTTGCCGTGATAATGCTTAACCCTAACGAGACCCGAACCCCTCTTTTCTGCTGAAATCCTTTCTTTAAGGAAGCTTGTAAATAGAATCCTGATGAATAGGTAGGAGAATCCAAACTATAAAGAAGTAATGATGAGCTTATGGAGTTTATGACTGCACTGAAGCATTAGCATACTGTATGTACATGGTTGTGAATTCCAGTCACATGGCCTATAGTCATTGAAGTTATACTTACTGTATGTTGCCAGAATTGACACACAGCAAGATCTCTAGTGTTGAAATAACAGCTAGCATGAACACTTGTGTTTACATTGGGACACCAGTTAACTGCCTAATCTGCTTTTCTTTAGACTGTGAGGACTTTGGACTGTGCACACAGACCCAAGGTAGGAATCGAACCCGGACCCTGGAAGTGCAAGGCCACCGTGCAAGCCACCGTGTCACCACAAAATATTAATTTTCTTATAAATTCCCATTATGGTAGGCAATGAGTTCCCCATGCTTTTGTCTTTGTTTCATTTCTTACCTTTTGGCTTGTTTCCTTAATGTGTGCACCTGTTCTGTGTTTAGCCCCTTTTAATTTGCTCATTTCTTTCCTATTGTTCCTTTTCTGAGTATTATTCCCTATCCCTGTTTCCTTAAAATTTCCAATTTGTGTCTGTTGCTAATTTGTTTTACCCTGAGCTTTCTTTCCTATATATTGATCACACTAAAATAATGCTGAAGATTTTTTTTAAATCCCAGAACAACTACCATTCTGAATTTGCGATTCTACAATAACATCTTAGCTTCAGTTACAGCTACATATTTACAATGCATTATAAGTAGCATATATAATGTCATGTCACACATGGCAAACAATTTATAAGATAATAGTTGTGTATTAGTAAAATTCAATTAAATTCAATTTTATTTGTATAGTGCTTTTAACAATTGACATTGTTGCAAAGCAGCTTTACACAATCAATAGAATCATTTAAGTTTGTATGAGATGTGAACGTGTATGAATCAAAATGATGAGCGGATAGCAGGGATTAATCTGCATCATACTGTGTGAGACTGGAAGTTCAGTATAATAGGAGATGTGTTAAAAATTTTAATTGAGTCCAGTTCATTATTGGAGGCTCAGGTAGACTGTAGGAAACACCAGTCCTGCACTTTTGAGCGACTAAAGTCACAAGAACAGCTGTCTGCATCTGCCGAGGACAGGACCATCTTCATGGAAAAGTGGAACCGTCCCCAGTCATCACACACATCCCAGGCAGACCACACGGGGCAGCCATGCAACGAGATCACTAACCAGAAGCAGGACACCAGGACGAGTCAGACAACTCCAGGGGGCAGAGGGGGTCTGGATCACTGGCAGCTCAGGAGTGACATGTATAGCTCGACAGAGAGATAGGTAGAGGGAAAGAGAGAGAGGGAGAGAGAGAGGAGAAGAGAGAGAAGAGGAGAGAGCAGAAGAGAAGGAGAGGTGGCAGTTAAGCACGGTCACAGTCAAACAATGTATAATGTGGATGTATATTTAGTGCAGAGTGCAAGCAGGGACTCTGGCAGGACTAACTATGACAGCATAACTAAAAGGGAGAGCCAGAAGCAACCAATCACTTCACCGTCAACAAACCTGAGCGATCAATGAGAGTGGGGAGGACAGCATCCAAACATCCCAGTTCACCGTAATACTCTACGTCCATGAGACCCCCAGATCTGCTCCTTTACATAAGGCAAATCTATTTACAAAAATGCTTGGCTAAATAAATAGGTTTTTAGCCTAGACTTAAACACTGAGACTGTCTCTGAGTCACGAACATTAATTGAAAGACTATTCCATAACGTTGAGGCTTTGTATGAAAAGCTCTGCCCCTGCTGTAGGTTTTATAATACGTGGTACTGATAAGCAGCCTGCATCCTTTATTCGAAGTAGGCGTGGCGGATCGTAAGACACAAGCAGTTCACTCAGATACTGCGGCATAAGACCATTTAATGCTTTATACGTTAAAAGTAGTTTTTTGAAATCAATGCAACGTTTCACAGGGAGCCAATGCAGTGTGGATAAGATAGGGGTGATGTGCTTGTATCTTCTGGTTTTAGTGAGGACTCTCGCTGCTGCATTCTGGACTAACTGAAGCTTGTTTATACACCTAGTTGAACAACCAGACAGTAAG
>JAOTRS010000019.1:4274950-4294308 GCA_028565755.1 Dinotopterus cunningtoni
TGTGAATTTCATCCCGAATTCTCTGTTTTAACTCGTGTACACTTTACTCTTGAGGTAGCCCCACAAGAAAAAATTCCTGTTATTCTGTGTCACCTTGTATATGAAAAAAAAATATTAATATTTCAATTTTTTCATATACAACATATTTATTTTCATATTGCTTATTTTATTTTATTGTCTCATGTAATTTGTAATTTGTAAACCATTAACCTATGAATTTATGTTCTAATATAATATTTGATGGCGATTATGTAGGGAAGCAAACCATGGCGGGGGGGCATTTCAGCGCATAACACGTGTTACAAAAAAAATTGAGCTCGCTCTTTTGCCATTTCGTCAACCAATCAAAAGGGTTGTGATCAGTGTTTCTAATGTCGATGCATATCGCCTTTTAAATCAACGCACGAACGCGCAATAATCCTAGACAACTCAATCCAGCCATACTAATCATCAACAAACAACAGGTGTGCTCGAAGAACCAACTTAGCCAGATCGTAATTAGCACAATAATCTCATCTTAGATGTGTCAATTCATCTCAGATGTGTCAAGCGACGTACGAAGAACGGACCCCTGAGGTTGTTGCTGTTGTTGTTGTTTCTACCATTAATGTAGAATAATGCTGCTACCATTAGGGGTCACCACAGTTTTTTTGGGCACAAGATTGTTAATATTCAATTATTTGTTATATCACAGTAAAATTATTTTTTCACATATCCCAGTCAGGAAGGTCAAATCAGAGCACAGGGTCAGCCATGATGTACCCCTTGTGCAGATAGTGCTAAGGGCCATACTCAGTGGCTCAACATTGGCAACTTGGTAATCCTGGGGCTTGAACCCATGACCTTCCAATCAGTAACCCAAAGCCGTAACCATTTGCACCACCACACATAATTATCTAGCTGGCTAGTAAACATCTTAATATTTTTTTAAAGCAATCCCACTGCATTCAGTGGATGGAGAAATAGGGAAACAGGTGATTTTCTTTATGTTTCAAGCTAAATTTGGAGGAGTATACTAATAACAGGAATTAACATGTAATGTGTTTGCAACATGTGTTTGTTTAGTGGGAGAGTGCAGAGAAAACAGAGAAAGACTTGTTGAATGTGACCATGGCATGGTTGTTGGTGCCAGTTGGCCTCGTTTGAATATTTCAAAAATCTTCTTCTTTTCACCATTTCCACATCTCCAAAATCCATCTAGTGAGCAACAATTCTTGCAGGAAGACATTTCTTGTTTTACAAGAAAAAAACATTACATTGCAGCATTTTTTTTTTTTCACAATCCCAGTTTGTTAGGAAGTTGTGGTCAGAGCACTGGTTCAGCCATGATACCTCACCCTGGAGCAGATAAGGATGCAACAGTAGTAAGCTGGTGGTCCTATGTCCTGGGACCCTTATTTTCTGATCAGTAATCCAGACCCTTATCAGTCGATCTAATCATTGCCCAGTGTTGTTGGTGAGAGAGGTATGAGAAGAATGCTGAGGCAGGTTTGGGCTCCCATGAAGACTACTATAAATGAAATAACCACTCTCTCCAACTGTGCAGAGCAGAAAAGCCTTCCTTAAAGGGAAGGAGACTTGACCTGTATTCTGCATGATTGCAGCCAGTGTAATATACTGTATATATACAGTACTGTATGTTTATTACTTGATTGTATTCGCTCATATTTTGGACTTAAATAGACATGTTTTTTTCATGAGCTTGGTTCACATGGGGGCAGAATCAAGAACGGCTGAAACGCAGAGTTTAGCTGAGGCAGCTGTGGACTCTGTGTTTAAAGGGGAGGAGACGGACTGCCAGGAAAACTGTCCATTCGCACTTCACCCCTTTTGTGAAGAGGCTGCAGTCGTGGCTATAATCATCACACACAGAACGCACACAAAAGCCACGGAACGGGCGACCATTCACAGCTTGACAGGCTTTTCACCTTTTCATCTGTCTGTCAACACATCCTGGCATTATTCGGTCCAGTTCCCAAACTATCTGTCCATGACCATGAAGCCTGCTCTGTATTGAACATGGGATGCATATTAGCCGGCAGAATCAGGCATGTTGAATTCACTTGAATAAAAAAAATAATAATAATGCAAACATGACAGAAACAGAACACAAATGATGAATGAGAAATGTACTGAAAAGCGTGATGTGTAAAAATGTTTAGATGAAGCCTCCTTCTTCATCGCTGAAAACTTCCATAGCAATTATCGTGTCACTTTTTGGTAAGCGGCAGGGTGCAGCATAGCTGCTCTATTTTCCAGAGGATTGGTATTGGGGAGGTGTGTGGGTGCGTGTAGAGACGTATAAAGACTGAAGCACAACCTTTTGTATGTTATGTTAACGCAAGTGAAGGCTTTCTTAAACTGCGATATTTAGTTCCAAACTAATTACTGTTTGTTGGCTGAGTAATTATCTCTACAGTTGATTGAATAGAGATAAAGGGTATGTGAAATTTTGGCCATTTTGAATAACTGTGCAAATTTGAGAAGTGGGTCCAAAATGCATTCACACATAGGTACAAAAAGAAGTGTAGTATTCATTCAAATGTTAATCATTTTTATTTTATGGACAAGATTTTCCATGTCTAAACATTCCTTTCATGATTCATGATGTTTAGAATTGCAAAATGTATTCATTTCTCTATATTTGATGTGGAAACAGGATTAAGATATAAGAAAGAACAGGGAGTACCATGAGACATGAGACATCAAGAAGACATCTGAAGTATTGAAAGTGCCCAAGAGCACCCCGTAAGAAATTATGCTATTCTATTGTTGGCTATAGTCAGGGGGTCAGGGGGTGGCTCAGCGGTTAAGGCATTGGACTACAGTTTGAAAGGATCCAGATTCCCCCTGTTGGGTCCTTAAACAAGGCCCTGAACCCTCAAATTCTCAGATGTATAATGAGATAAAAATGTAAGTTGCTCTGGATAAGGGCATCTGCCAAATGAGTAAATGTAAATAGCAGACTATATACATACTATCATATTTCAGATGTTATCATGGGAGGTACCATGGCATGTCAGTGGGTGATACTATGGTGCAGTATGCACCACATACTTTGGTGAATACCATTGTAGGTACTGTGGCACAGTACCCACTGATGCCCTTATTCAGTGGGTACTGTGGAATATACCACAATACTTTGGTGAATGCCATGTTACTTACTGGATACCACAGTGGCTACCAGTCCAGTCAGTACCATATTAAACACCTGATGAACTTGGTAGCCACTGTGGTACCCAATAAGTACCATGGTATTTACCAAAGTGTCGTTTATTAATCTTTAGAAAGTACCATAATAGGTAAAAATAGCAATGCAGAAGTTACTATATAAATATTACCATTATGGTACATCCATCATCCTCTGTAGTCTACTAGGGACCATTGAGGCTAATGGTTATTAACAATTAACTTAACCTGCATGTCTTTGGATTGTGGGAATGTGGTATGATAGTCGATACAAGGCTACATGCCGTGAAGAGAGATGGCAAAGACTCCAACAATGTAAAAGGAAAAATATTTTACTGTGCCACCAGTTTCCAAAAAAGTTCACAAGGACCAAAGTCCAACAAATACAGGTAGCCAAAAGAAAAAAAGGAAAAAAGGAAACAACTAACAAAAGAAACCATTCATAATACAAATCAACAAGTAACAAATTATCAAATACAGTTGGCTACTGGTCCCCCCTACCCCACTCTCTTCTCCAAACAGTTCTTTGTTCCCCCCTAACCTTCCAACTCCTCCTTCATTTTTTAATTGGCCAATGGTAACCCCTCATTAGTTACTAAATGGGCATTTTACATATTACAGAGAATTTATTAATATACAGAAAGTATTTTAAACAACCTTCATTTTTAGTAGTTGATATTATTTCATCACAATCATCCAATATTTCCACATTGATGAATTTTAAGCCTAAACATCCTTAATAGACCAACTCCACCCCTTCAGGAGGACATATAGTTGACTTTCTGTTTGCAGCCCCTCCCACTAGTCAACTCCAAGAACCAATAAAACAAAGAAACAGACATTAATATACAAACATTGTTAGTCCAACGTATAACAATCAAAATAAAATGTGCACCTTTCATGTGAGCGTTTCTCAAGCAGAATCAACAAGAAAAATAAAAGTCTTTCAAAACAAAAAGTCTGTTTTCATTCACTACATGATTGTTGAAGTGCTACTTCACTGGGAGGAAACCAGAGTACCCGGAGCGAACCCACCAAACATGGGTAGAACATGCAAACTTCATGCACATAGACCCAATGTGGGAATCAAATCCTGACCCTGTAGGTGAAAGGTGACAGTGCTAACCACTACGCCACAGTGCCACCATTATGGTACATAAACATGTTTAGTATATTTTTTCACAGTATCATGAAACATGTTCTATAGTACCACATCGTACAGTACATGGTAGAACAACATACCATACTACAGTATATGTCCTGTTGTACCACAATATGGACCATGGTAGAACTATGAACCATAGTGTGGTACATGTATAATATCAGCAAATAAGTACTATTGTAATGTCAAAATACCATGGTAACGGTACCATCGGACTACCATGAGACCTATACCATGGAAAAATTTAATTAATCATTCTCAAAAATATAACAGGAAAGACGAAAGGAGTAAATGACAAATTCACTGTATTTTGGCTGTGAAAGCAGCATTTTGTTTAATCTGCAATTAAAATAGAAATTTTAAGTCTAGCATTTCTTTTTTTCAGCACTTGTACTACACCATAGTGTACACTACATCCTGTTAAATTTTTTCTTTAAATGTTCAAAACAAACAACTTGATATTTTACTAATGCAACTCTCCAAGTGCATAGTCAGTTATGACTGAATTCGGGTAGCAAATAGCACGTCAGTCATTTTAATGACTTGTTTTTGTCCAGTTTTTAAATCAATGATGCATGGTGTACCAAGATTCTGAGTTATATTTAGTATTGGAGACAAATATCCCCTCAACGCTCACTCATTTGGCAAAGTAGAATATCATCCAAAATAGTAAGAATGAAATTACTTGCAACAAAGCCCTGAGGCTGAGATCTGGCTAATTCATTATTAAGGGTTGGTGAGGGACCTGAGCCCTTCTGCGTATAGATGTACCCATTAGCCTCAGAGGTTAAACGAATATTTTGGCATTTTTGTGCAAATATTTTTTCTGTATCTCATGCATAGCATTTCCTAATTTTTATTTTTTAGGTTAATGGCTTAAGCTCCAGCATCTCTCCACAATAGGTACATGATTCTCACTCACTTACTCACTCATTATCTAGACCGCTTATCCTATTCGGGGTCTCAGGAGGCTTGAAGCCAATCCTAGTAGAGCAACAACCCTGATTGGAGCCCACATTGAAACAACCCTGGACGCTGTGCCAACCCATCACAGGACACAAGCATGCACACACTCACACATTTCTGGAAATTTGCAAATCTCTTTAGAATTATTTTCATGTCTTTGGACTGCTGGAGGAAACTGGAGTACCTGGAAGAAACCCATCAAGAATGGGGAGAACATGCAAACCAACCCCTCAATCCTGGACATGCGAGGCCACAGTGCCACATTGGTACATGACTTATTTAGAAAAATCAAAAGAGGTACAGCATATTGTATTTAAAAAAAAATTTGAAAATCACTTAAAACATATATTCAAGTGAAGGTTTTCTGCTACTTTCTGTATGGTATCCTATAATATACTTTATGTTCCCTTTTGATTTGTCTTTGATTATTCTGTCAGAATTAAACTCAGCATGAAATAAATGCTGCAGGCTTCTGATATTTTTCTATTAAACAAATACACACACATACTGTCACATCAGTGGATCAGTGGATTCTATCATGTTTGTTTGTTTGTGTGATTTTACATAAATTTATTACTGCTTTCATTCTGCATCATTGTATTTTCAGGTTTTATTCTTTCTGCCATTCTTTCTTGTAACACTGTATGTATGCTGTATTTTTTCCCCTTACTTTCCAAGATTAAAGTCATATATTCCAAAATGCCGGGGCTTTTAATCAAGGGGAAATTGCGAAATGTTCTTTAGCGGCAACACAAAATTAATTTGCGAGATTAATATGAGCAATAAAGAGCCTCCAATGTGGCCTACTGACTGCAAATGTGAAACTTACTGCTGAGATTCATATGTTTGAATAGTCGCAGGTATCATGAGGCATCCGAATTTTTAGATCTGCCAGCGCACACACAGTGTTTGCAAGTCAGTTGAGTTGAGGTCATCTTTTATTAAGAATCACAGCGTTTTCTATTGTGCCAGGAATAGATACAGTGTAGGTGTATGTTTTACACTGCGTATGTGTGCCCTGCTGTTGTGTAGTCTGGGTTTGTTGGAAGTGCAGTACATATACACTAACAGAACACTTGTCCATTCATGGAATGATCTAATCAGCCAATCATGTGGCAGCAGGATAGCACATAACATCATGCAGATGCAGACCAGCAGCTTTGGGTAATGTTTACATCAGCCATCAGAATCGGGCGAAAATGTGATTTCAGCTATTTTGACCGTGGCATGGTTGTTGGTGCCAGATGGACTGGTTTGAGTATCGCAGTAACTGCTGGTCTCCTGGGAGTTTCACACACAACAGTCTCTGATTTACTCAGAATAGTGCAATAAAGAAAAGTAAAAAAAAAAAAAAACATCCAAGGAGCAGCAATTCTGCAGACAGAAATGCTTCGTAGATGAGAACGATCATTGAGAAATGGTCAGGCTGGTTTGAGATGAATAAAAATGCGACAGTTACTCAAATAATCTCTCTGTACACTTGTAGTGTGAATAAAAGCATCTCAGAACAAACAACACGTAGAACCTTGAGACGGATGGGCTACAGCAACAGCAGAAGACCACATCAGGATCCAATTCGGTCAGCTAAGAACTGAAGGCTGCAGTGGGTATAGTGGGCCAAAACTGGACTGTTGAAGATTTGAACAAGAAAGCCTTGCTTGATCTGATGAATCATGATTCCTTCTGGGGAACACAAAGGGCGTAGGGTCAGAATTTGACACCATTAGTATAAATCCATGGACTATTCTGCCTTGTGTCAACAGTGCAGGTTGGTGGAGGTGGTACGTACAACGGTGTGGGGGATGTTTTTTGGAGCTATTAATACCAATCAATCTTCTTTTGAATGCCACAGCCTATACAGTATGAGTATCGTTGCTGACCATGTGCATCCCTTCATGGCTACGATTTATTCATCTTCTAAAGGTTAATTTCAGCATGAGTCCAACCTGTCATCTCAAACTTTCAGTGAGTTCTCAGTCACTGGATCTAGATCCAATCGAGCACATTTGGGATGCACTTGAATGGGAGATTCAAATGCATAAGAGTGCTCCTGAAAAATTAGCAGGAACTGCATAATGCGACCATGTCAACATGGACCAGAATCTCAAGTATCATTACTAAGTGGCGTGGTGAGTGTACATGCACAGAACTGCTCCAGGTTGATACATTCTGGATATGCACTTGGATGGGTGATGGCGAATAGCTATAGACAGAGTCATGGCTGGACATTACAGTATTACAGGATATCAATGAGAATTTTTATTTTTTTTTGCACGTATGTAAATGATTGGATGTATTTTAAATCCAGAGTATACCGTCTATGTCATTAAGGGACAAGGAAGAAAGGATGGAAGGAAGGAAGGAAGGTTGTATTCAAATTTACTCTGGAGTTGATGCTTTGGTGTAGACTGTAAAACTAGATGGAAAGGACAATCGGAAGAAAGGAAGGAAGGAAGGAAGGAATTCTATAGATAGATAGATAGATAGATAGATAGATAGATAGATAGATAGATAGATAGATAGATAGATAGATAGATAGATATGGCAAGAAAAGAAGAATGTAAGAAGAAAGGAGGGATATTGTGTCTAACAGTAGGTGCTGATTTAGGTAAAGCACTAGGACAGAAAAGAGGATTTTATGTAGAAGTTATCTGGACAGAAGGAAAGGAAGCCAAAGGAAAAGAAGAAAGAAGTGCTATTGTCCTTAATGCCCCCTGTAGGGGGTGATGTCGGGTTAAAATTTAAAAAGGTAGATGGAAAGTAAAGGAAGGTTATTTTGTTTAAATGCCCTCCATATGTGGTTATTTGGGTTTATAATTTAAAAAAGAAAAATAAAATCCCTCGTGTCGCTGGTGATAGCTTGGCACCCACTGGGTGGAATCTGAAATTGATAATGGTGACAAAATTGTACGCCATCAGTGGCAATGTGCTCCAGCGTTTACATTCGGTTAAAATGAAGCAGCGTGATAATCTTAGTAATAGACTTCTCAGTGCTTAAGTGGGCCATAGAGAAGGCCATGCGGCTAAGATCTATGATTTGACTTTAAAGTGCCTTGTACCCTCAGTGTCCTCACTTGTAACACAAGATGTTTACTTGTGTTAAATACATAAGCTGCTTTTGTCACCCTTCCAACCTTAAATTTCCATACCTGAATGATAAGGACTACAGGAACACACTTCTTTGCACAGGTCATGTCAGGAAGCAAAATGTATACATAAAAATAATAACACAATTTTCTGAAAATACGATTTTTGAAAGTATTGAGACATACATTATTATTACTATTATTAGGTGAAGTAGTTTGATCCAAATAGTTCAATCAGCAAACTGAGATGCCTTTTTTTCTTTCTTTTTCTTTTTTCCTCTATCTTACTACAGGTAAGGTACTTAGGTTCAAGGTTCAATTGTGCAGAAGAAGAGAACAGTTAAAAATAAAAGTAAAAATTTTCTCTACATAATCTCCTGCTACACTAACGAACTTATCCCATGTTTTACTAGTGCTTGGACACCATCAAGGTAGAACGTTTTCTTAGTATGCTGGATCTTACTACACATCTGATACACTGGCCTCCCAGGAACCCCTTTAATGGCTCGACCATGTGGAAATGGCTTGGAGTGAGGTCAGGATTGTACAGGCATGTGGCAATAACTCCCAGCCGAGTACCTGTAATGTGCAAGTGGTGGTAGTGAATGATTGTGTGTACAGTTCACACAAACAGATGCGTCTCTTCAGCTATTTGATTGATGTTATCCATCGATTTTTCGTGAATCAGGCAACTGAATGTTGACTACCTCAACTGGGATTGTCATTCATGGATGTTTAAAACGTTCGCATCATTCAAATCTTTTACTGTGCTTGGAGTCTTCTCTAAATGTCAATCGATTTTTAAGCCTTCATTCACCAAAAAAATTCCATCATAAGTCCTGGTTTGACTTGAACGTCCCTCTTATATTTAATAATCCATTTATGGTCAAGCCTGCGGGGGTGACAACTAAGGTTTTCTAGGTTCCTAGTGAGTGTGAGGGCTTTTTCTTTTATGCAGCACCACAACAAAAAGTTTAAAGTTTAAAGCATGGGATTTTATGAGTCACTCTTAGGAAAAGCTTCTTCTTATTTAATGTAAGTGGTGTAAAAAAAATTTGGTTTATTTTAAAACTTAACAATCCCAAGGGTCAAATAAACTTGGAAATTATAAAACTTTGAGCTTTGAAAAGTTTTTCCTTTAGTTTCTCTCATCTTCCCCACTGTGCCGAAGGACAGTATTCTCACGGGTCCAATTCTTGGCAATTTTTTATCCTCTCAAACTTTTAAAACTTTTTAAAGAATTAATATAAGGACTAGTATTTTTATTGCATTGTTTATGCTTAAGGGTATTTTACTGTTTACGTGTTTTACATTCATGAGTTGATTTGTGCAGTTCAACAATCATTTGTCTGTTTCGTTTGCATATACAGTAACTCATCGTCCACTTGATTTTTTGTTATTATTCTTACAGTAATGTAAAAAGTCTTGCAAATGCAAATAACTGTTGTAAAACAACGATGTCTTCAAAAAAAGGTTTTACATCCAAAAAAACTTGGCAGTGACTGAAATTAATTGAACAAAGTCAAGAATTGCAAATTGCAATTAAAATACTTTATAGTTTCAAGTACAATAGTGTGCAGTGAGAAATAAGCTGCTTAGTTTTACTGAACATCCTGCAGAAACAGCCAGAATCCTTTAGAAGACTTTTACACCTGCTTCCGGAACTGGACACTAGTGATGGAAAGTTTGAATAATTTTAGTGACTTGGTTCCTTGAATCTCGTTCATCAAAATGAAGAAATTTGTTTTTGAGTCATTTAGTTCATTTCGTCTTTTGATCAAAAATAAAATAAAATGTTACATTTTCAATAAACAGACCACCAACACGTCTACATACACAAATTTTGGCTATATTTCCAGTAATAGAAATATTACAATGCAGCTAAGGACATATTATGATAAACAGAATGAGCAGCTCACCTCTCAAATCTTCTGGTCCTAGTCATTCGTTCTTTTAAATCTATTGCACCACATAGCGTCTGTGAGAGTCACATGACAAAAGAACGAACGACTCGGGCCAGAAGACTCATTGAGAAGAACTGCTCAATTCTGTTACCTGTGTACTGCACTGCATATCGTCTATGGGAGTCACGTGACAAATGCTTTTAAGGTTGTTTCCCAGATTTGAATCATCATTTGCTATCATTCAAATTAGTTTTATACCACTTTGCCACATATACCATTTTCCTGAAGGTACGAGGGCGAGTCAATCAAGACAATCAAGACATAATTTTTCAACATAATATCTTTGCTTTTCAATACACTTTGTCCATCTGTCAGCAAGATTTCCTATCCCCTCATTGCAAAAATGTTAATGGATAAGCTGCGAGCCACGGACGCACCGCGGTCTTCACTTCGTCCTCAAAAGTCAATCTTTGTCCTCGTAGACCTGGTTTCAGGGAACCAAACAGGTGAAGGTTTGATGGAGCAAGATCAGGACAATACGGGGGGATGCTTTACCACGACAGTGTGGGCAGAAGTGTGCGGATGTGCATCATTTCTTACAATGAAAGTTATGGTTAGTTTGGGCAAGTTAATCTTAGTGCAAAATTTTCCAAAAACCTGTGATTGAACAGGTTCTGCGTTTCATGAATGTAATTGTATGCCTGCGACACATTCTCTCATCCCTATCTATGCTCTTTTCTTTCACTCTTTGGCCCATTGGATGCTCTCAGTGCAGCTGGCAGGACTGTATTTAGAAGCTGCTGTGCATGATGGCCTTTAGCAGCAAATGTAATTTCAGGCTCCAATGGGGGAATAAAAGAAAAGAAAAAGCATGATAATACAATAGAAGGTCAAATATTGATCGTGTTATTGAGAGCTTTAGGCTTTAGGCAAGCTGAGTGCAAAAACCTGCTGCAGGCCTTTTCTTCCTCCAAGATAGCGCGGGCTGGAAAGCAAGGATGACGGGAGACGATAGAGAGGGCAATATGCCATGCATCTCCTTTCTCGATTTGACAGAGCACAAGATTTGCACAGAGTTCTTCAATTCCGTGCCTGTCCGATGGTGTTTAGCGTATGTGGGAAAATCTTGCCTGTGTCCTTGTAAGTCAAACGGTCCCAGGAGATTCAGATGAGACTGCAGCAGGGGTGAATATTTCTGCTCACCGCACATATCCTAATGCTATTCCAGTCCATAGAGAGAGGCTTCAGACCAAGAAAAACGTCTTCACCAATCAGCACAGGGCCCCTCAACCTTGGGCCGGCGACCGGGCCAAGACGCTCCTTCGGTGAATCTAAGTGAAAGCGACACGCAGACAGAGGTTGTTAGCCAGCCTTATTTACTCTCTGCAAAAGCTTGGCTGGTGTTAAAAGCACTGCACTGCAAATGCTTTCATGCACAGCCCTCCACCTTTCCTGTCCTCTTTTTTAAAAGGCACTCTTTAAATCTGCTGTTAAGTTAATTATAGCACATCATTTCCATGTATATTTGGGACATGAATGTACTGTTGAACTTGAACTCTGTTTAAAACACATAAAATACCTAATTCATATTAAAAAATGTAAGATGTAAGGTCATGAATGTTAAGATTAGAGTAAGAGCAGTTGTTACTATTAATGCATTTTCTTATTAAATTCAATTTGCACTTTTTTATGGAGTTTTGTGGGTGGCACCACATACAAATGAGCTGATGCAAATGTTCCAATCCTAGTATCACAACCACTCCTGAACCAGAAACAACGTCAGAAATGTCTTACCCAAACTAAGGAGAAAAAGAACTGGACCATTGTCCATGGTCTAAAGTTGTCTTTATGTAGATGTAAGCAAAATTTGCATTTGAGTCAAAGGTTGCCTTGACTCATTCACAGGCAGAGTGATATGGCACAGATCCAATTTTGCTTGACATCCAGTGTAAAGTTTCCACAGTCAGTGGTCATTGATTCGTGTGTTTGATTGGCCAGCCAACTTGCCTGACCTGTACCCTATAGAGAATCTATAAGCTTTGTCAAGAGGAAGATGGGAAACACCTGACCCAACAACACAAAACAGACAGTACAGATGAGATGAAGGCTGCTATCAAAGTAACCTGGTCTTCAATAATGCCTTAACAGAGCCACAGGCTGATCACCTCCATGCCATGTCGCATTGATGCAGTAGTTCCTGCTAAAGAAGCCCTGACCAAGTTGAATGTTTCTGTATTTTAAGTCCTAATATTAAGCGTTACTGAATTTTTTATTAGCTGTAAGCTGTAATCACTAAAAAAATTTTTTAAAAAAGGTTAAAATATTTCACTTTATGTGTAATGAATCTATAAAATATGATTATTTCTAAATTGTTTTTTAAAGTAAATTACAAATAATAACTGTTCCATAATGTTCTAATTTTCTAATATTAGTGCAAGAAAACACAAATTTTGTCCAAAACCTGATCTTTCATCCAGAATTCAGCAATTCCAGACATACATATATATATACATAGGTCTGGACATATATAATTTTTTTTTTTTACAGATTGTTCTAACTTCTTCTTCAGTGAGTTGCCTTTACCTTTTTAAATTATGATCATTATGTACTTTACAAAACACAGCTTTTACCAGTCTTTTTTTAATCAATGCTGCTCTTAGGTCAAAGTAACCTGAATGCAATCACTGTAATATTAAATATAATTTTATATGATTTATATGAATCTTTTTTGATCAGTGTTCCACTTTGCGACTTGAACAAAAAAAAAGGTTAAAGTGCACAAATTACAGTAGATTGCTTTAACGTCTGGCTGTAAGTACAGTGTGTCACTTTCATGCAGTACATTGCAGACATGCACCATTTTCAGCCTTCAAACTTTAGTAGCTTTAGCAGCATATGAAATGAGTTTTGGCATTTATGGTAAGGTCATGTATCTTGTTCACTTGGGTGAAGCTTGTGAGAGTGGATGTGCTTCGTGCACTAATGTACATGCTGAAATATGACATGCTTGTGTGGTATGATGCAGGTTAAAAGCCCTTGACTGGAGTCATAATAACCTTTAAGCTGACCACTAGAATCTATTTTTGGCATGTGGCCAACTTGGGATTATTGTGAAAATAGTCAGTTGATGTCAAGTGTCTGGAATTTTGAGGCTCCTGATGGGCGGAATGGAAAAATGTTCCACCTATGATCCTGAGATTGCGAGTTCGATTCTCAGGTGATTCTACAGCCATCCGTTGCTGGGAGTCTAAAAAGCAGATTGGCCATGATCTTTCATGGGGGAAGGGTTGGCACACCTTAATTCTCACATCAAACATTAACACTGCAAAACATTAACATATTAACATTGAGTATTAATGATCTACCATAATTTTTGCCACATGCCACAGAAAAACTAATGTAGCACAAATCTATCAATGCTGGCCCTCCTAGAAAGGCACTAGAACACCTAGTGCTTCATAACCAAGCAGACAAAGAGCCCACAGCCACCAGCCCACCCTCCAAACTTCCCAGATCCAACAACCATAGGATGCACCAAGCAAACAAGTCTGATCCATGGAGGCAACTCACAGCACTCAAAGGATCCTCTGCCAACTTCCACAACATCCAGAGGCCTTGTGAAGTAATTCACCAAGAGGCCAGAGCTGCCCTGGTGGCAATAGGGGGACCTACACAATACTGTCCTTAATATTTTGCATCGCAATGTTATGACTAATTGGTGTATAGTGATGCTAGCCAATCATAGGCATCTGTCAGCTCATGCAAGAGGAAGAGGCTTTCCCCTTCAAGAGCAGCAGATCATCACCAGTCTTGAAGAAAGAGAGTTATAGTCTTTACCCTTGGTAGTTGTCACCTTGATGGGGGAGTGGTATGATGTAGAGACATGGGTGAGAATTGCCTACGACTAAAATTGGGAGAAAATTAAAGGGAAATAACCTCCACCCACCCAATATTAGGACGCCAGAATAGAATTATATGAAATTCAAGGGATAAACACAAAAGCAGTAGTGTTAATAAAGAAACAGAAATGAAACATGCTTAAGTATAGAATAAAAACTTCTTCCTTAACTTGAAGTCACTTTTACTTCCATTTCTTTTTATCAGATGAGCCCAGATCACACTGATTGATCGGTTCATACTGTAAATCTCTCTCATTCATCGTCTGTACCGTTTTATCCTGTATAAAGGCTCTATTCCAGGAGACTTAGAGCACAAGATCCAATCCATCACAGGGCACACACATGCTCATTTATATACTTTTATATTTTATACCAATTAGCCTAACCTGTATGTCTCCGGACTGTGGGAGGAAACCCAACAAACACAGAGAAAATATGCAAACTCCATGCACACAGACCCGAGGCAGGAATCGAATGCAGACCCTAGAGGTGTAAGGCAACAGTGCTAACCACTACGCCACCGTGCCACCTTGGTCCATTGACAGAACTTCTGGCTGCAACTTAAACCACAGTCTTATATTAAAGTCTCATTTTGATATGTTATTGTTTCTATAATAACAACTCGTTCACAGGGACTTGTACCCTGGATGCTCCATATAATCTAAGCCTTATAATAAATCACTGCAATACAATTTGTTGTTATGCTTTACTTAATCGCAGGTCTATCATTAGTGGATCTTGATCATATAACCTGGTGCACATTATCACAAAGGCTGTTATAAGATCCAGACCAGATTTTATTGGGAACGTCTCGTACAGTGTGATGAGTAATAATCTTAAAAGACTGCCGAAGCCACACAGTGTAAAACAAGCTTAAGAAAAGTAATGAAGGCTTCCAGTTCATAAAACGGTACTGTAGAGTTCAGCAGTAGTCGTGATGCAGTGGGTAAATCCACTCCGCTTTTACTGCACGCTCTGCCCATTAAAAGTGAGGGACATTAGGTGGAAGTAATGAGGACTCACAGCATGTAAATACAATGATTTCTGTGTGCAATTGGAAAGCCTTCGCCGTCTAGTTAAGTGAACTCATGAAGCATTTCAAGCAATGTTGTACGAGGCTTGGGCTGGTGTAAAAAATTATAGACTAAAAGGAGGAATTACAGCATTAGTGCATGTTTGGAAAAGAAGGAAGAGAGTGCTAATATGAAAACCATCTCCCCGGGTGCAGACAAGAGACTAAGTAAAGTATTTCATGTCACACTTCTATCTTGCCATGAATGCGTAATCAAACTCGCCCTGCGTGATTCTGTTTGGAACTGAAATCATCAGTCATGCCGAATATCTCATTTACTGGTGCAATCTAATGGATTCATTTGAACGTGACTTCAAAATCTGACTAAATGTTCCTCTGCCATTTCCCTATTCCTGTAATGCTATATGAATTACCACTTTATTCCATGTTTCTGATGTTGGGGCGCTGATTACTTAAGCCATTTTTTTCCAGCTGTGTGACTAAATGGATTTTAGCACTTGGACAGCCCTATGTTTTTTTTTTTATATTTTAACATTGTGCTTTTCTACATAATTGTCTGCTTTAGAGGAATGTTTCATCTATTGTCTTGGTCATATTTTAGGGGAATAAAAGTTGCATAAGTGTTTTAACTAAAACTATGCAATAACTAATATTTGAATATATTCTTAGAATAAACACTCATGTAAAGTTAATGAAACAAAATAAAATAGTTGTTAGTCCATTTGCTGTATTAATGTCAGATTTTTTTTTACACAATAAGTAAGCTTTAACCTATTTTCTATAGAGCGTATCCTGTGTAGGGTCATCAGGCAGCCTTGATGCACAAGGCAGGAAATACCCTTGATGGGGGTCTAATTCATTACAGGGCGTAACCATGCACACACTCAAGCCACCAATCATACACTACAAGCATTTTTGGAAATGCTAGTCAGTCTACTCCATGCACAAACCCCTGGCATCGATAATTTATCCTGCCGTTATCACAATTCCATGGAAGACCCCTAGTAGCCATAGTAGCCATGGTAGACCCCTACCTCCCAGCATACAAACATGGCCACCAAGGACTTCAACTTCCAGTAACCTAGTAAGACTATCTCAACTTGACACACACGGTTTATAAGGACTCTGAACAAAAACAGTTGCTTACTTGATTTTTATTCCAGTCTATTCTGCATGTCTTAGGACTTTGGGAGGAAACCAGAGTACCTGGAGGAAACCCACCAAGCACTGGGAAAACATCTAAACACCACACATGCAGACCCAAGGTGGGAGTTAAACCCTCAATCTTTAAGGTGTGAGGCCACAATAATAAGCACAAAACTATCGTCCTAATAAGGATTAATCATCTCACCCGAAAAACCATTGTTCTGTGTACATCGGGAGCCGTGCAACTAGTCCTATTGTGACCATGTCCGTGACCAAACTCCATGCACAAACCCTTGGCATCCATATGTTATCCTGCTGTTATCACAATTCATGATTGCTCACCTTTAAATGTAAAAGTCTTATTAAAATAGCAATAAAATTCCTTTTATAACCCTGTAAATAATACAGTACTTGTAATGCTTTAAATGTGTCAATAAATAAGTACTATACAGTATCTCCCTAATATATACTACATCCTATGTATGTCATTAGCTCTCTTCTTTGGATAATCAGAACTGCATAGATTGGCAGGTTGGATGCCCTGATTGACAGAAGAGACTCGCTGCAAATGTGCAGCATGTGAACAGTGCTAGTGCTATAGAAATTACTATTATCATACAAATTACAACAGTGAAACTATTTTTTCTTTTGTTTTCGCATATCCCAGTTAGAGTGCAAGGTCACTGCTTAAGGAACCATGTACCATACTATAGTACACCTCTGGTCAGCTAGGAAATCTATGGGTGGCACGGTGATGTTGTGGTTAGCACTGTTGCCTTGCACCCCAAGGTTACAGGTCCAATTCCTGCGTTGATGTCTGTGTGCATGGAGTTTGCATGTTATCCTCATGCTTGGAAATACAATTGGCCTCTATGGGCCCTAGTTGGACTACAGAGGTTCCTAGTCGGATGGATGAATAGGTAGTCTACGTCTATAGACACTATGCTAACACTTGCAATTATTTTGCTGATATTGCTTAATAGGAAAACACAAATTTGGTAAATTCCCTGCCAGTTTTAGTGGAAACCAGAGTTCATGGCAAACACTGTGTCAGGTCTACATTAGAAGCCATGGTAGACCCTTACCTCCCAGCATACAAACATGGCCACCAAGGACTTCAACTCTCAGTAACCCAGTAAGACTATCTCTGGACTTAATTACACATGGTTTATAAGGACTCTGAAAAAAAAAAAACAGTCGCTTACTTGATCTATTCCAGTCTATTCTGCATGTCTCTGGACTATGGGAGGAAACCAGAGTACCTGGACATCCGGAGCCATGCAACTAGTCCTACTCTGACCATGTGCATTATCATGTCTGCTATTTCATCATGGACAGCAAGTTAGAACAAAAGACTGAACATGAAATTCTGAATGAAACTGGTCAAATCTGCCACAAAGACTTTTGACATGATTCAGCAAATTTATGGCAATGCTGCAATTAGTCATTCAAGGTGTTTTAAGTGGCATGCACACTTCAATAGTAAAAGGATGTCACTGAAAGACGACAAGAGATCAGGGAGACCTTCAATGTGCTTAACCCCCCAAATATGACAAGAGCATTCGGCAACTTGTGCATGATGATTGTCGAGAACATTCCACAACATTGCTTACATTGTTGATGGAACAGTCCAGGCAATACTCACGTGTGATTTGAACACGCGCCGTGTTACTGCCCCTCAGGCTGCTGACTACCAATAACTCTGTCAGCTTGCTGTGGATGACCCATCCTTTCCGTTTGGGATCATTATGAGTGATGAAACTTGGGTGTATGGGTACGACCCTGAGACGAAGCAACAGTCTTTACAGCACATCAGGTCTGCATGCTCATTGTCTTTTTCTACTCGTTACATTTTGCAACAAAAATTTGCGACATTGAGCATCGAAATATTCGTCTCCAGGTGCCAGACCATCAATAGCAAATTTTACTGCCAGGTTTTACGTTAAGAATCTCAAAACTTTTTGATAACCCTTGTAAAAGAAAACTCCTGTACATGTGCAACATGCATTTGCGATATGAGTAGTCTGATTGTTATCCATTTACATTCCACAGTGCCAAGAGCAGAAATACCTTCATTTCGAGCTCCCAGGTAAAAATGGCGAGAGCAACATCTTTGGACTTCCCTCACCTCCTTCTTTTTTAGATAGTACAGAAGAAAACAAACAACAACAAAAAAACACTCTTACGCACAACACACCTGCAGGGCAGATTTTTATATCTTTTATTAGATGTCAAGCTTCAGATAAAGATTCAAGCTACAAGGCAAACAATATGACAGCTATTACAGAGGATATTTTATCTGTGAAACAGTCAAAAATGGTCAGGATTACTCTAAAAGAAAACTTATTTTGTGTGTGTGTGTGTGTGTGTGTGTGTGTGTGTTTAAATCAGTTTAAGAATTCAGTGCCACTTTGAGTCATGTACTGCATCTAAATCTCAATCTTTTTTCCTTTTTTTTTTTTTACATTTGATAAATTCCTGTTTCATTCTAGTCTGCAACATTACTCTGTCGCAGTGATATATTGTGTTTCTCACCTCCTTTTATTTCCTGTTACCTTTCACCTGTTCCCTCAAAAGAAAGGTGTATGGTTCAGCATAAACAAAACAAAAAAAAAATGTGGAGTCAATATTAATGTATATATTTATTCATAAATCTGTCCTCTTGTATTATTCATTTTAAGAAACGGTGTGAACGTGAGTGTGTGCGCCTGAGCGAACCTGCGTGTGTATAAGAAAAAGACTGATTTCTCGGATGTGTGAACCAGCAGAATGGCTAATTAAATTCCAATGCAAATCCAGCAGTATTTCGTGACAGCTTGTGATAAAAACCCTATTGTGTTTAATGATATGCTTTGTGAATGTGCATGAGTGTATTATATTGATGAGTGTATTATCATGATGAGTGTATTGTGGTGATGAGTGTATTATCGTGATGAGTGTATTGTGGTGATGAGTGTATTATATTGATGAGTG
>JAOTRS010000019.1:4301397-4318833 GCA_028565755.1 Dinotopterus cunningtoni
AATATGGATCATTTAATAAATAAATACATTTTGTAACACAATCTACTGTATGTGAAAATTGCTCCTGAATAAGCTTTGTTGTATTACAGTAGATATTTGTAGAACATTATTTTTATGAATTATTTATAGAACATTATTTCTACAAACAAAAAATCATTATAATTATTATTTATTTGTTTGTAGAATAATTTCAGGGCTGTCAATATTAATGTGTTAACGCATCTAGAAATCTAGAAATTTGAACATGTTGACCCTAATGGCCTCGCATAACCGCAGCACTGTGTGTGATAATGGTGCGTTTAAGGTGATTTAAGGATCACCAGGTGTGCTAAACTGCAAGTTTCATTATAAAACGCTTCTAGATATAGGTTTGGATAAAATCAAAGTTCTGTCCTTGAGCTACAATTAAGGGAACCATATTTACAAGAATACACTAAATGGAAGATGTGGGAGTGGTGGCTCAGACGGCTGAGGCTCTAGGTTGTTGATTTTTGGATCTGAGGATCCGGGTTGAGCCACTTCGTGCAGTGCCAGTCCCATTCGAGAGATTTTAATGTAACATTTGTTCAATGGTAATCTTTGATATAGTATAAATAATCTGTATAATCTGTTTCCTCTAACCAGTTTGTCCTGCATTTTATTTTATTTTTTACAACACTGCGATACAAGTAAATCTAAGTATTTTAAAATTGTGATTAATCGTGACTATAACTGTGGTTAACTAGATAAAAAAATTTACATCGATTGACAACATTTAAAAAAAGAATTTAATTGTTTTTAAAAACTAGCTGTTTTTACTGGTATAATGATTTTTATTAGCCTTTTCATGAAAAAGACATCTTCCTATGGATGTTTTCTGATCTAACCTACAGTATTGCATCTGACTGATCATGCAACAACCCAAGTGTATATCTTTTGGACATCATTTAGGCATTAAACCTGCATCGCTTATAGTAGTGAAGTTGAGGTCACATCAAAAGACTAAAATGCAAGGTCCTGGCCTCGATTTTGCCATCCTACCGATGTCTAGTATATCGAATATATACTAGTATATGGGAATACAACACTCCATGTGTTTGGGTTCATGTGTCCTTATGTTTCAATTCTCCTAAAAAATGTATTATCTATTTCCCAAACCTTCGCAGAAGTGTTTACAGACACTGAAAGCATCTGGCGCAAATGTTATGCAGTGCTTGACTGAAAGGAAAAAAAAGAACTAAAAACCAGTCCAATTCATTATAGTCGAAACTTCCTGCCTGTATTTGTCACATGTCCGAATGCAAGTTATCAACAGAAAAATATTTTCATTCATACTGATAACGTGTTTTCCATTCCACCTACAAAAATACTGTTATTATTTCCCTGAGGCTGGACATCTAGGTAATAGATTTGCCCCGAACATGGCATCAGAGAACGGCGCCGGAGTACAGTGCTTCCTACAGTATACTTGTTTTCCTTCTGTGATAAACAAAACAATTTTCGAACCAATTTTCCCTCCCAAAACAATCTGTGTGTAATGGAGCAGGACGGCAGAAGCGGTTCTCTTCCCCGTCCTCTTCCTCATGATGAAAAATCAAAGGTGTGAGTGACTGTGGTACAAACAACAGAATTTCTTGACTAAGGATGCGACTCCAACTCTGATTGTTTTCTTCCACTTCTCGTGCTGCCTCAGCGGCCCCTTAACGCAACTCATGTCGCAAACAAATTCCAATTCGCACGCTTAGTTTGCAAGCATTTGCCGTTTGACAGCTGATCATTGCGCAATTTATTTGTAAACCACCTCAAATGGCAAGCTACGCTCGCGTACATTCGAATGTGATGTAAGGAACGGAAAGCGGACTCGTGTTTGTCTGGGAGAAAAGGTGGAATAACACAAAGGACACTAAAATGTCCTTTAATTGAAATGTGTTTGCTGAAGGAGTTGCTGACGAATCACTGTTCCTTTTTTTTCTCCCTAACAACTGCCTAGATATGGTAATGATGAAACTGTGAGAAATGCCATTGCAGTGCTCAACACATCTCTCTCTCTCTCTCTCTCTCTCTCTCTATCCTTATCGGCCAAGAGCGGACTCAAAAAAAAAAAAAATACATGTACTGTTGGTATGGACTACCAATCTTTAACTGTGCAGATTTGGTGCCAAATGTAGCTTCAGATTCACACTCATGCTTGAGGAGGAGTGGAAACTGATGTATCCTACTGAATCCCATCCACCTGAGTGTATTGAGACTTGCCATGATTTTCTGCTCAGGACGGCTATAAAGAGTGGTTATGTACGTTACAATAGTCAGAGGTGATTCTGGAGTCTGTTTACAGAAGCCTCGCCAACCAGCATTCATCACACCTGGTGAATAGCGCTGTGGCCTTTTCTCTGGGTACTCTGGTTTCCTCCTACAGTCCAAAGACATGCATCTAACTAGTGTTCCCAAATTGTTTAGTGTGTGTGTGTGTATGTGTATGTGTGTCCTGTGATGGATTGGCACCCTGTCCAGGGCTTCCAGGCTTGTGCCCAGAGTTTCCTGGAATAGGATCTAGGCCATGTGTGATCCTGTATAGGATAAGCAGTATAGAAGATAGATGGATGCATGGTAGCTTGTATGCAGGCAGCACAGTGGCATAGTGATTAGCACTGTGGCCTCATGCCTCCTGAGCCAAGGGTCCCATTTCCACCTTTGGTCTGTGTACATAGGCTATCCATGTTCTCCTTGCGCTTGGTTGGGATATTCCGGTTTCCAATTTTGAGCTAGTTCCCAAATTGCCCTTAGTGTGTGAATGAGTGTATGTGCATTTGTGCCCTGTGATGGATTGGCACCCTGTCCAGGGTGCACCCTGCCTCGTGCCCAAAGTCTTCAGACTACATATTACAGGATCAAATCTTGACAGTGTCATCCATGGCCAGGCCACCAAGAGATGTTACTTTGGATGCTAATACTTTTGCAGTCAATCAGTGTGAGCTTATGTATGCGAAAGAGGGCAGTTAGTGCTTTCCTTTGTGTGTTACACACACAAGCTGCATTTCAAAAGGATATTGGCACCAGCTTCATGCATCTTGAAGGAAACTATACCGCTTTATCCTGCATTCATGGTCGCGGGGACCTGGAGCATATCCCAGGAGGCTTAGGACACGAGGCAGCATTCATACACTAGGGGCAATTCTGGAACGCCAATTAGCTTAACCTGCATATCTTTGGACTGTGGGAGGAAACCGGACTACCCGGAGGAAACCCACCAAGCACGGGGAGAACATGCAAACTCCATGCACACAGAGAGGAGAATCAAGCCTGGCCGGGAATCAAACCGGGACCCTGAGGGTGCAAGATTCATATTCAGCTCTCTTGCTTCTCCAGCTCTAAAAGGTTGTGCGTCATCACTGCATACTGCCTACTGCAGAAATATTGGCATCCTCATCTGTAATACAGTTTGTCTTTGTATACCATGAACATGAACAATTTTCCAGGAGAACTTGAAACCAAAGACCAGTCTGTATGCCTGCTTTGCAATCTCAGGCTCATCTACTTTATTACCTTTTACATTGTGATTTATCGCAATCAATTTAACAATGGGGATTGTGCTTGCAAATTAATATGACTGAAGGACAGGTTTTAAAATTTGTCCTTAAAACATGTTTTGATATTTAAAAACTAGCTCAACAGCACTTAGATCTATGACAATGGCTACATTTAAAAAACAAACAACACAAGGGCACACAGTTCTAAAGTTTATGGTAGGAATACATTACACCCGCTGGCCACTTCATCAAGTACACATTGTTCTGGGTTGGATTACTTTTGTCTCCAAAACTGCTTTAATTATTCATAGCTTGGATTCAACAATGTGTTGGAAACATTCCTTAGAAATTACGTCGATATTGACATGATAGCATCAGTTGCTGCAGATTTGTCACCTGCGCATCCATGATGCGAATCTCCTGTTCCACCACATCCCAATGGTACACTACTGGATTGAGACCTGGTGACTGTGGGGGCCGTTTGAATACAATGAACCTATTGTCATGTCCAAAAAAACAGTTTGGAATGATTTTTGCTTGGTGACATGGCATGTTATCTTGTGGTCATAAAGGGATGGACATGCTTAGCAACAACACTCAGGTAGGCCAAGGAAATATCCCCCACACCATTACACCACCACTGGCAGCAGCAGCCTGAACTGTTGATAAAAGGCAGGATGTATCCTTGCTTTCATGTTGTTTATGCCAAATTCTGACCATCCAATCTGTATGTTGCAACATAAAATCGAGATGCATCAGACCATGCAATGTTTTTCCAATCTTCAATTGTCCAATTTTGGTGAGCCCATGCAAATAGTAGTCTCAGTTTCCTGTTCTTAGCTAACAGGAGTGGCACCTGGTGTGGTCTTCTGCTGCTGTAGCCTATCTGCTTCAAGGTTCAACATGTTGTGCATTCAGAGATGCTCTCCAGCATACCTTGGTTATAACTAGATTTCATTTAAATTACTGCTGCCTTTCTATCAGCTCGAAACAGCCTGGACATTCTCCTCTGACCTCTGGGCATCAACAAGGCATTTTTGCCCAGAGAACTGCCGCTCACTGGATATTTTCCATTCACTATAAGCCATAGAAATTGTTCTGGATGAAATTCTCAGTAGAACAGCAGTTTTGGAAATACGCACACGCCTGTCTAGCAGGAACATGGCACATTGGTAGTCACTTAAAGGTTGATTCAGACAAAAGAAGTACACAATAAATAGGAAGAATATGTATAAAAATGACAGGTGATACTGTACTGTGTCTTGGGCTTGCACAATAATTTTAGTTTTGTGCAGCCTGTACTTTAAGTATGCTGAAATCACCTGACCTGAGACCTCATTACTGTATAATTTTCTTCAAAATGACCGTCATGGCGAACTCAGAGCCAACTCACCAAAAAGACGTAGACATTTTACGGAAGACGCCAAGGATAATCTTAACTTGTTTGGGTTTCTGACTTCTTGTTTGATTTGACACCTTGTCATGTGACTGTTTTATTTGCATAATCATTAATATTTATCAGTGTCTGACAAAGACATTGCATATGTTCAATTATTTCTGTTTATACAACACATTGTATTTACTATAGCGACTTTATTTTATTTTGACGTACTTTATTAACTTACAAATCTAATATAAATTTTGAGAACCATGTATGGTCTGGGTCAATCTTTACATCAACTTTCTATTCCATTCTGATACAGTAGTTTGAACTTCAGCAGACCGTCTTGAACATGTCAGCACGCCTAAACACATTGAGTTGCTGCCATTTGTTGAACTGGTGTACATATTGAAATGGCCAGTTAGTATAGAACATAAATACCATATTTTAAATTCTCTAACCAGATATCATGCACATTTAATTATTATTATTTTTTATATAATTTGCATAAAAGTCAAAAAGCAGGATCACAGTGTTGCCTGTACGGCGTGATTACCCATTATGCAATTATGCAGATATGCATATGTACTGTATATTATGCATAAGTATATGATATACAGTATGCTGCACTGCTCTGCAGGTGACACCAGTTATAATTTGTAACCCAGAACAACTAAGTTCACAGAATATCATCAATTGCGAATGCAATTCAGCGCTCTTTTATGTGATCTAAGCAAATCAGGGCATCATTCTGGTGATAGCGTCTTGGTCTTGCCTAGCTGAGCCACCCTAGATTACGCTTTCATCTATCCTGTTTTTTATTTCTCCTAGCATTCTACAAGTCTAACGTTTTACTGCCGCCCTGCCACCACTCAGCTCCACCAGCAGTTTGTAATACCATGCAATAGCACTAAGTCACAGTTTTGTGCTAGTCATAGAAACTGATGGTATTCTGTACAGCAAGCCGCAAGCTGTGACTCACTTTAAAGTAGGCTCACAGTCAGATTGCTCTGCTGCGTGTGACAGTATGTGGGCAATTTGTTTCAGCCATGCTGCGCCGAACCGGTCACGCTCTCCCAGATTAGTTTGGCATCGGTGGAGGCCAGTTCAGCCCCGTTACGAGCTTTCATTCCACAGTGTGCAGAAGGATTTAATCAGATTGTTTGATGTCAGGCCTACGCACCGGGTTTGTATGTCCGAGCGACTTCACGTGTACGCGTTTAAGTGTCAATAACCACGCGACTGAAGGTATGTTGCAAATGAAGCCGGCGGAGACGGAGACGAAGAGAGAGAGAGAGATTTTCTGTCACAAATCCCATCTCTTTGACAGCTGTCATCACTCACTTTTTGCTAGGGGAAAAAAAAGCCCGGGTAGATGCGGGTAGATGGAGAAAATGGTATTGAATAACCCCTGTGGTCAAATATTTTTTCAGGATTTCAGGCAGTGTGATAAATTAGATGCCCTCTGGATCAATACCTGTTTCGTTCCTCATAGCTCAAGATGGGATTTGTCAAAATAGGGGCTCAAAGAGACGGTAGAATGCAATAGGAAGTGGTGTGTAATAAGGTCAGGTGTATGATATGCATTTTTCTGACTATAAAATATCTGTAGTTTCATTGTCTGTTACACGCTTGGTCATCATTTTGCTTTGTTTTCCTAGCCTTCCTAACTTAACTTTGAGACGTGGTACCATTTTATGAATTTTATATCAGCCCTGCCTTTGCCCCAGCTTCGTGCACGTTAACAGAGGAAAGTTTTAATTAAAATGTCAAGGTGGCATGATGTCCCATAATGCCTCTGTGCCTCTCCCTCCGCCACTGTCTCTTTTCTGATCCTCCCCTGAGGCCTATTAAGTGCCTGCCGGAATGATAGGACGTTCAAAGGGGTGAGCCTCAAGGTTTCCCTACACCGTGGCTCTTCTCCTTCGCAATCCCAACATCCTCTTTGGCTGACCTTTTAGCAGACAGCGTCCTCACTAATGCACTTGCATATCTAATGAGCAGGTCAGGCTTGCACTGACAGCTTATGTGTGCGATAAGACGTTGCCTCCCACCGCTCGGCTGTCTTTAAATGTTACATCCTCCCTCGCTCTCTTTCTCTTTTTTTTTTTTGTCCCTTCTGCCTTGTCTCTCCTTGAAGGCAAAAGGTTTCCAGGAAGGACAGAATGCTAACTGCTAGCTGTTAGTTGCTTTTTTTTTTTTAAATAAATGGGGACAGTCTGTAGGAGGCAAATTCTAATGAGGACTTCTCTTACACATGTAATATAGTTTTGTTCTCATAAATCACAGAGCGATGGAAGCATCAATAATGTTTATGTGCTCATTAAATGCTTGAGCTCATGTTGATTGTTTGATGTCCTTGTCACAAGGGTTAGTTCCTCAAGGAGTCTCTCTCTCTCTCTCTCTCTCTCTCTCTCTCTTTTTCTGTTGCTGTCTTTGTCTCAGAAGAGGGCTGTATAGGACAGGCCAATATCTCTCATCACTAAGACAGGTTAAGTTAATAAGCTTTCCATCGCCCTGTGAACTCCAGCTTTAAAAGATTACATGACATTTCAACATGTCTACAATCCTGTGAAATCATGCTATAAATTTACCAAACCTTCTGTTCAGAATATCAGAACGTTACAAGCATTTGATAACGGCTTTATATCAAGTAAATGAAATTGACGTGATGTATTTTAGCACATGACTGAACGCAGTTTAAAATGAATGTACTTATCTAGGGAAAATGCGTGATGTGTGTACAAATAACAGATTGTATGTCTACCAGGGATGAAGGACATGCTTTATGTCTTGCATAAGGAATTTCCATAAAGGAGTGAACTAATAATAATAATAATAATAATAGTAATAATAATAATAATAATAATAATGATGTGTTCGATGTCCTTCACTTTGTCACTGCGATATTGTTTTTAACTTGATAATATCCTCACCTTCATACAGCGTGCATTGATGTGATTCTTATATCTACCCAACTTAATATTATTTTGTCTTGGAACAAAGTGTGCCCCGTAGACACTGATTAATTTTTCTTTAAAAAAAAAAAAAAAAAAAGGTGAATAATTGAAACTTTCAACCTATTTTGCATTCCAGAGCAGGATCTCGTCCGTCTGTCCTGCTGACCCTGATGGAGCTGGATGATGGACGTGATCAATGCCTGAATTGTCTGGGACATGAACATCTGCGACAGACACTTACACAGCCTTGACCTGACTGGGGCATAATGCAATTAGCGATGTGTGTTTCCATCTGGAAATGCTCCTGTATATTTATCACCTTCCCGCGGCACTGCATGGCCACAGTTTGGAGTCACGCAAGTAGCAGATATGGCGGCAAAACCAATGGGAAAGGAAAAGCCGGCCTCTTTTGATGAGTTACAGTACAAAAGTAGGCGCTGGACTTTGATATCGAGTCCCATGGAAGATGGAACACTGGAACATACGATAGATTAAAGGAGCTGGATGAAGGAATGGGCCGATTATTGGGAAGGGAATGGAGCAGTGAAGTACAAAGCTTGAGAAAAGTGAAATACAGCTTGCACAAAGATACATACTCTGATGCATTTTCAGCAATTTTCAGCAATGGCACTATTTGACCATAGCATTGCGGAATGTTCTAGCTACACAGATCAGCCGTTCCATTAAAACCATTAACATTTAAACCACTTAAGATTTGGGTTCCCCTTGTGCCACCGAGGTGGCTCTGTGGGTATAGCTCTTCAGGGGGCGTCTGGGGGTGTACTGTGGTGTCTGGGACCAGGACGTTGGCAGCAGATCCTTTTTGTGCTGTGGGTTACGGGGTGGGGCCTCCGTGTTTCGGACTTGTTAGTCCAGCGCATTCCATGGGTGCACTATTGGATTGGCATCTTGGTTCTTTGACTGCTGGGCCCTGTGCATGGCTGGTTGTGGTGTACTGGGTGTTCTGATGTCTTTCTATCATGGACAGGAACAAATTTTTTGTAATTTGTGCTGCACTGGATTTTTGGAGTGATCGAACCAGACAGGCTGGCCTTTGGTTCCCGCCGACATGGCTGAGACTTGGGTGCCCATGATCATAACACTATTTTGCAAACATGTAGAACATTTTATACAGTGTTTTATATACTTGGTTTGACTCTAATAGATTAATAGTCTGATATTAATTATGTATTATCTACTTTCAAAGTGTATAGTATGTCACAGTATTTTGACAGACATTTTATTGACCATTAGGAGCAGGTAAAATAGTCAAAACGCTCCTTAAAACTGCAGGACACCTTTAACGTTCATGCTGATCCAAAAATGGGATTGAGATTTGGTGCTAAACAGTTTATCCAAATGGCTACATTAACCAATGGAACATGCTTACTATATACAGTAGAGGATAGATTTTTTTACAGGCCATTGCATGAGTTAAGGGTCAGCATGCATCATCAGTTGTAGAGTTAAAGTATGTACTGTAACACTGTAGCTGAAGATATTGACACCGTAGTTCTGAATCCTACCAACCTACAGTATTTGTAGAACTAATCCACCCAAATCAGCCCATAGTCCAGTGAGGTCAGGGATTAATGATTAAAGGCTCTCATTTTTTTAAGGAAACTCTAGTGTATTGGGGAACATGAATGATTGCAGAGGTATATTCGAAGGTTGGTCAAGAAGTCCTCTCTTCCAAAAAATGCCATTTAGCTTGTGGCTGCCTCCTGGCTGGCACTAAAAGAAGTGTAGCCGTTTGTGAAGTGTTGACATAGAGCTCATTTACCTTCACCAGATGTTACAACGATTCATTTCAACTGATGTTGTCTGTGTGATGAACCTAAATAATCTACACCTTCAGAAAAAAAGGAGGGTTTAAAGACTATGAGATTCTTATTCTCAGCAAAGTACAATGTCAGCACCGTGAGTAATACCTAAGGGTTTTAAAGCAAGACCATCTGTTTAGATATTATCACAGCGGCATTCATCCTAAAATGTCTTGTATACTGTTTCTTAATTTAGTAGCATTAATTATTCAAGAGAAAAAATCAGTTTCTTGATGATTCATCGATAATCACCATCACAAATTTTATTCTGATGAAGTTTGGATGGATGGATTGGATACAAATTAAAACAAAATCAATACGCATGCTGCAAACCTTAACATTTTGTATCATTTTCTATGACTTGAAATACGTAAATTAAGATGGATTTAAAAGTGTAATACAGCTGAACTGAGTAATCACAGATTCGCAGTATAGTCGCTCCCATGATAGATGTCTCCCAGCTGCTCTTTGGCCCTGCAGTGGACCCTCAGCCATTGCCCAGAAGCCTGTACTGTCTCTCTTAGCCCTCCCCTAGACTATTATCCCTGAGCCGGGCCACAAAGCAGCTTGTCTGGGGTCAGTGCTCTCCTGGCCCTGCCTAATGAAGCATGCCGTGCCCACAGGGACTGTAATCATCAGGGTATGCATACATCTACCTCTATGGCTCATCAGGCCAGATTACCATTCAGAAATCAATGAGGGGTGCTCGTCCCCAAAATGCTACAATCCATTTGCCTGGTGCAGGTTATAGCTCAGACGTAGCCTTTTCCGTGTACGGGTGATGGAGGGACGTGGGTGGAAATGGGATTCATCAGATTCAGCCGTGACCCTTGATGAGGCCGGACTGAATCAAGTGATGCTTGTAATTGTAGCTGTCCTTTGAAATGAAATTATGGATCATATTAAAACCGCTGCAAGTCGAATCAAAATTCTAATCAGGAATCTAATGCAATCTTGATTTCATGCTTTAGATATTAAACTACAGCAACGGTAAGCTTAGATCTAGACCGTACTGCAACTTGAACTGAAAATTTACTCAGACACACATACAGTATACACACACACACACACACACACACACACTGTCTCCTGCTTCAGTGGCTCTATCTTATTAAAGGCAATATCTACAGCTACTAGGAAGCTATCATAAACTTTTTATTATGGACCCAAAAAATATGATAATTCAAAAATCAAATGCTTGCCTTTAACAGGTTCTGGCCTCACTTTCAGTCTGAGGAGTGTTGCTTTGCCTTAATAGGAGTGACAAAATAGAGCAAACTTCATAAGATTCTCAGATTTACGCATCTTTCCTTCCCCCCCCCCAACATTTATTTATTTAATTGTGTTTTATAATTAGAACGTTATAATTGAGGTCCTTCACCTACTGCACCTATGTTAGAAAAAAGGGGTCTACAACAAATTTAATTAAAACCTGTGTTATCTCCTTTCATAGAGGAAATTGAATTATGTTTGAAGTGAGGGAGATTGCGAGCTGACAGCATAGTTTTCTTTATTAGCTCAGCTCCTCTGCATTTCATTCCCATCCTACGCTTCTTGAATTTTGTGTCCAATTTCATTTTTTATCGCCACGGCTGGACGGATTTTTACTCGTTACTAATTTAACACAAATAATATAATAGATGAGAAGTTAGGGTTAGGGAATGATGTATAATGTTATACATTTTCATATATATCTGAGAAAGAAAAAAACATTCTGTAGAATAAATTATGAATAAAGATGTTTTCATATTAACAGTGACAGCATGTGTGTTATGCTGATCACACGCATGCTCATGTGTATCTTTTCATCTCAATTAAAAGCACAGCACCACTTCATATGTACTGATGTATAGTTTTATAAATTCGGTTTTCCTCAGGGATTCCCAGAAATCCCATATAATCCGTTTTTCTAGAGCATCCACAGACCTGCCATTGATACTGAGTAATTCCCTTACCGTCAGCACTCTTTCTGGACTACAGTAACTGGAAGAAGCTCTAATATCCTGTAAGTTATTCCCTGTCTTGGATAAGAGCCTCTTCCCAGAGTAGAGATGAGGAATATGGGAACAAGATCTGCTTGGACTGGCTAGCACTACTGATGCAAAGAGCCCCGGATAAGCCTGATCCATGCTAATCCTTCGCACACATCGGTGTCAGCTGACAATCCCTGCTCTCCTTGCAGCCCTTATCAATCCCAAACTGCCGCAGTATTACCTAAGGTGTGAGCTCGGCCTGGCGGGTTTCTCATCCAAAGCTGGGATAGTTGATTGCCAAATCCTGTGTGCAAGTGAACATGTTGCTGTCAATGGATTAATGAATGAACTTTCAAGGCAGGAGTAGCCATTAAATCACACTAGTTGATGGAAGTGTACAAATTTTGGTATATTGCTTTTATATGTTCTTCTATGTTAACAGCTGGCCTAGTCTAGTCAAGGTAAATGGAGAATGTTCTCCATTTATTAATGTCATTTTAACTCTATGTATTCGTTCAAATTTCCTTAAGAAGTATAAAGAACACTACTTATATACAGTAAGTCCCCTACATACAGACATTCGAGTTATGAACTTTTGAAGATACGAACAAGTGTTTATGTTCAAGGATGCCTGGAAGCAAACGTAAAAGTTGCGGCGATGAAGCTGGTACTGCTAAGAAGCGCCAAGGATAATGAGACAATGGAGACAGAAGTGAAAATAATTGAAAGAATGGTGCGAGGTGAAAAGATTCAGACATTGCTCGTTCTTTTAACATGAATCATTCAACCATTGGCACGATTCTAAAGAACAAGAACAAGAAGATTGGAAATGTTAATTTTACACTGTGTATAGCCAATTGTGTTAGTATCCTAGTACCTAGTCGATGTTTGTTGGACTTTTGAACAAATTGGACTTATGACAGGCTCTCAGGACAAGACTCTCCTGCATTAGGCAAAAAAAACAACAATGGAGTTTGCTGAAAGATTGTTACTACTAGAATTGGTTTATGAACAATCAAATGCATTATTAAAACCTGAAGGGATAGTGGTAAAATCAGGAAAAACATAATGAATGACCATGAATAGGAATCACTTAAACTGATCACTTAAAATAATTTTTTTTAAAAAGAAATCAGAGATACGTTTAATAGTGAAAATAGAAGTATTTCCATATGCACACAATATGACAAGAACTTACAGGATTTGGACTTAACAGCTGTGTGTCCATAAGAAAAACCACTTGTTAGTGAGAATCATCAGGAAAAAGGCTTCAGTTTTCTAGGAAGCATAAAGATTGGACTTTGGAGTAATGGACAATGGAAATAGGTCATGTGACCTGATGAGTCCAGATTGAGCTTATTTCAAAGCAATGGGCATGTCATGGTATAAGAAGGGAAGCACATGAGGCGATGCACCCATCATGCATTGTGCCCACTGTACAAGCCTCTGGTTGCTTCAGTTGCTCAGGTCTAGACTCAGCAACGTTATGTGGTAATAAAATGAACTCCTGAATGTATGGAATGATCAGGGTATCACATCTATAGGGTTTTTCTTCCATGGCACGGTTATATCCCAGGAATTCATTTTTACACATGAATTCACTACTGTTTTGTGCATTGTTACACTAAAGACATTTGAATAAAATATTAGAATGTATAATATTTTTTTAAATAAAGGATAAAACTATATAATAATCTATATATGAGCAATTTTTCCAGTCCCAAACCTAAACTTTACCTTTGAAACTTTTTTGTCTAGCTCGAGTCGTGTTAAAGTTATTACTAATTTGCAAGCTTGACTATTTGAAACTGTTTATACTCAGCAACATTCACACTTTGAAGAAGGATGAAGGCAGTACCAAAGTGGTTTCATATCCGCAGTTGAAGTGGTGTGCTCTCCAAATCTCATCTGAGGCGTGCCGCTTGAAATTTTTCAGAGGAGAGAACCGAATATGCATATTACTACGCCGTTTCTCACACAGAAAGAGAGAGAGAGAGCAAAAAGATAAAGGGACGGAAAAGAGAAAGAAGTCATTCATGTTCTAATGTTAAAGAACAGGCAATTATCCTGCTAATGGGATATGCTAATGATGTCTGTCAGCTGTGCATCCTGGTTTTGACAAATATTCAAATCCAAAACGTGCAACCCTTCTCTCCGACGTTCGAGGTGTGCTCGAGGAGGACGTTTTTAATGACCAGGAGCATTAGTATGTGTAATTAGTGTAGCAACAGCATATCGGTTCTATCAAAACCGAACATGCATATTCATAGACCTGTGGTCTGTTTCGCTGATTGGTCAAACACCCGCAAAAAGCAGCTAATAAACATTAATTAGGCAATCTGTCAATTTAATGCCGTTCAACGCATCTTACGACTTAGCATATAGCAGCACTTTGACTTAATGGGCATTTACGCGCAGTAGAAGCATGTGATCCGGATGGGTGTTCGACACGTGTGAAGCTCCGTAACACTTTATGGGAAAACAGATGCTAGTTTTGTCCAGAGGGGATTTCTCCCCCTGAAAGATCTTAAGGAGAGAAAAGTGAAAGATGGAAAAATTGTTGGAGGTGAACAGAGGAGAGCTAATGGATCAAAATTACCCCTGTCAGAAAGTTTTGACGAGCGCTGATGAAATAGCTTTTTTTTTTCACCTACCCCACCACCCCCGCTACCCCCCCTTTTCCAAACCCCCACATCACCACCACCGTCACAGCCATCACCATCGCCACCACCACTCCCTCCCCCATCACAATATAAGACACGAAAGAGAAATCCATCTGTAACATGGCCATTGTCATCGCCTTGTAATTTACACCCTTTTCCTCTCGACGCCCGTTCCTGTGCTTGATGGCGTGATAAATTAATCTTTTTCCATGTCACCGCATCGATTATTTTAAGAGAATACATTAAGAGACGTTTTTTTTTTTTTTTCCTTTTTTGTTCTGGAGTAAACATTGTCCCTTTTTTTTTCAATCTCCCTTTCAGTCACCATGACAAATCATATTCTCTGGAGATGAAGGAAACGAGGCAGAAAAAAAAGGAAAAATGAGAAGAGAGAAATGGAAGGATGGATGAAAGAAGGGTGGGCAGGGGTGGCGGTTGTGGTGATGGTGGTGGTGGTGATGGAAGGGGCGGTGTGAGGTATTTTGGAAAGCTGTTGAGCTAGCTGGATCAGTCAAAGTGCATTGCTTGATGGAGTGCTGTGTCCGAGCTGCCACTTCTCGCTGCACCCTGGCAATGATAGTTGTGGTTGTTGTTAAAGAATGGTGACCTTCACGTTAATCGCGTTAGACACTGGAGGCCATGTGCTTAATAATCAGTCACTCAGCACTCAACAGGGTGGAAAGATCACCCAACGCAAACAGAGGAGGGACGAACCGGAGAGCACACTGCTGCTGCTCGTAAGTGTGGTATTAAAAATGTCATTTTTCCATTTCATGTCCTTGACACAGGATCCTTTAATAGATATCGTCGCTTAGTGACTGTATGGAATGGAAATACTGGATAACAATATGCTCAAAGTTGGATAACACAGTGCCACTATCTCTATTCTGTATTTTTATCTGATTAGTGCTCAAACATCTTTATTTGATATAAAACCCCAAATGGACCTTTTTCCTTTCCCACTGGAAAGCATATTTCCTCAACCTCAACAACCTGTTGTTGTTTGTTAATTCTAGCTGTACTATTATTATTTTTGTTTATACCTGCGTTAATATCAAAGATGTTCAAGTCAAACTGGGACTTTTAATTACACACAGTAACAGAAGACAGATATAAAAATCCCCTGCTACACTAATGCACTTATCCCAGCCTTTCACTTGTGCTTGGATACCATCAAGGTAGAAAGTTTTCTCAGCATGCCGGAGACATGATCAGACTGCCTGCTTCTAGTCTGGAACGTTGGCCTGCCAGGAACTCCCTTAATAGCCCAAACATGTAGAAATCACTTGGAGGACTATACAGGAGATGTGTCAATAACTCCAAGAGTTCCTGTAATGTGCAAGTTGTGTTTGTGAATGATGGTGTGTACAGTTCCCGCAGTCTCTCCTGAAAGTTGGCAATACAAGTTATCTGTCAATTTTTTTAAGGATCAGATGGGATTATTATGCACGGACGCTCAGCATTCTTTAAAACATGATGAAAGTTTGCACCATTCAAATATTTTACTGCGGTGAAGAGGCTTATTACTGTACTGTCCTCAAAGTGTACTGTAAATGTCAATCAGTTTTACACCTTCATTAATGAGAAAGTCTCAGTTTGACTTGAACACTCCTCATATTTTCTGGTTAATTTAATTGATTCAATTTCGCAAAATGCAAACAAACTTGGAGCCTAATTTAAACTATCTGATGACTTGCACTTCCTTTAATCTCAACCTATTTGCCCTGTTTGACTGATGTGTGTCTTTGTAGGAAAAAAATATTAAATAATAGTTTGATTTTTTTTTTCTAGTGGCAGCATAAGTGCGTGTAACCCATAAGTTAAATCAAATTAAATCATACTGGCATTTAAACTTTTTGATTGGCATGCCTAAAAAATGATACAAAGTGATGCCCTGTGCCCCTTATTATCTGACAGTGCTAGATCATTGACATTGATGTCTCTTGAAGTTGTGCTAATGATTAATTGTATAAATATCATGATTCCCTATGAATAAAAATCTCCACATACTGTACATTTAAGAATTTTGTCACATTTGCACCACGTCACAAAATAATGTCTTATATTAAGCTATCATTACATGAACCAATCTTTGCTAAACATAGCTCTTTGGGTAAGATGTAGTTAGCAATATCACAATCTAACATTGAGATTATTAACAAAATGACTTGTGATATGAAACAAGCTAACATTAAAACATTTACTTCTTCTAGCATGTGTCTGTAACTATGGTCTTCAGCATGCTTCATCACATTGTCGTCGTATATCTAATAAATAATTGTTTGGTATTGTAATCCAGAGATTAATTTATGGAGATATGTAAACAATCGAAATATTAATGTTGGATATTACAACTATGTATATTAAATTTCCAATGACTTGAGGTTGTAAAATCTACATTTATGGATGATGCACTTTTTTTTCTTTTTTGTTTCAAATTAGAGCAACAGCCCCTCAAAATATCTGTGCATATCCCTGCTACAAGCTGGTACCGACTGGGCCACTAATCACTATACTGGATGTAGCCATAAGCATTATTATGAAAGGCTTGTGTCAAAACTCGCAGCAGATTTTGCATGCTGATACAGGTCAAAAGCTTCCGTTTGCATTCACATAAATCATCATAATGGGGAAAATGTGATCTCAGTGGGATGGTTGCGATTGCCAGACATCTTGCTTTGATTTAAAAAACTACTAAGCTTCTGGGATTTTCACATCCAGCCTCTAGAGTTTACCCAGAATTATAAAAAATAGCCTTGAGTGTATGGAAATGCTTCATTAAAAAAAAAAAAAAAAAAAAATACCAGATGGTTTGAGCTGAAAAGGCAGTTACAGTACGATTACTTAAATAACCACCCCTTCTAACCATGGTGAGTAGAAAAGCATCTCAACAGGTTATAATGGCTTTGAGAGAAAAAGACCACTATGGCTTCTACTACTTTCTTTTCCTTGTAACCAGAACCTGAAGCTGTACACACCAAAACTAGACACTTACTGTAAAAAAAATAAAATAAAATAAAATAAAATACTGTTTTAGTGCTACCTTTTTCAATGATGGTCTGTCTAAAGAATTCCCCATTCCTCTCATTAAAGGTTTGCTGTAATTTTCTTTTTAGCCCTAAACTCTGAT
>JAOTRS010000019.1:4328166-4339282 GCA_028565755.1 Dinotopterus cunningtoni
ATGTAAACTGCAGCTTGCCTTTGTTATTATTATAAAAAACACAAAGTTAATCATGCATAAAACTATTACAATTACAGCCTTTTGACTGTTACAAGGCATTGATATTGGAGGCTCATTCCACAAGATTTAACAGATCAACGTTTATAGATTTGTATTACTTTTAAACAGTAACATACACTAATGTATAAAAGTAAGCAAATGAATATAAATTTTTATTCATTTTATTCAATTTTTTTTGCGATTTGAATTATAGCCAAAATAAAAAATAAAAAAAATGATCAATCAGATTTGAAATATAAGTATCTTGTACAGTATTACAAAGTAATTTCATGTGGATTTGTTCTCTGCTCAATTTGCATTTTTGGCCAGAAAACGTCTAGACAGTTCTGAGGATTGTGCAAATTTATATAAATGCATGTTTTTTGTTTTTTATCTTTATGGAAAAAGATGGTAATGTTGGTGTGGACAAATTTACCATTTGGTAAATTCTTGCACACTTTTTCCCTACTTTTACACAACACATTTTTAAGCATAGCAACAAGTTCCATCTCTCTCTCTCTCTCTCTCTCTCTCTCTCTCTCTCTCGGACACTAAATGTCCTTGTCTCCTTTCAGTCTCCAGGTCCTGCCTTGTCACCATATCATTATACAAATAACACCAAGAAGACATGACAGGTATTATACCCTGTTTTTCAGTTCCACACAGTAAATAGATGGTGAATAAAAGTAAAAAGTCATTTTTTTAAATCCTCACTTTTTCCCTTCCTCCTCAAGAGACGGAGAGACGGAGATTGGAGGAGGAATATGTTCAAATTGGCTATGGGGAAAGAGGTGGAAAACAATTATGTGAGCAAGTTGGCTGCGGAGATGAGGCTATTGCTGCTGCTGTAATGAAGAGGGGAGGTGACACATGGGCTTTGTCCCACTCCGGTATTGTTTGAATGTGGGGAAATGACTCCACCATATTGTCAGGGCCTAAAATGAATTGCCAATTATATGCGATGGCATCTCGCCGGTGCTTAGGTAACATTTAAAGTGATGGATAGAGACAGGGAGGATATTTAGTAGATGCTCTTTTTGTTCAGAAATGCCGAAAAAATCCCTTTGCAGCGTGGCACGGACCTCACAGGTGGGAGGATGAGATGTTTATGAATTTCTATCAAGTAACGTGCTTTTGATTTATTTCTTTTTTTAAATACAGTACAGATATTTATATGTCAAAATTATATATTATATATAATATATAAAAATTATATATATTATATAACACTTTTTACAACAATGTTTATTATTGTAATTTTTTTCTGTAAACCAACTAATAAACACAAGCAGTCATGTGTTCATCCTAACATTCTTACATGCATCCCCCAAAAATATAAAAATAGTATATAGCTGAAATTCTACCTCACATGCTTTTTATTAATATTTTTTTTTTTATTCTTCCAGGGTTTTTTTCTCTCTTACTCTCATCCTCATTTCCTTTGGCTGTCAGACACCTCTTTATAATTTTTTTCCTCTCCTCCCCCTTTGTCATTGCTGGGCTGGATGTCAGTTCATCTCTCTCTCTCTTCGATTACAGAAGTGTGTTGACCTATGAGGTTTATTATTCATTACCTCCTTCTGAATCATCATTAACGCACTTAGGTGAATTTTGGATAAGAGCCAAAGCGTCTGCTAGGAATTTCATTAGGCTTACTCACTCACCGGCTGTGTACGTCATTCAAATCTGCACTCTCATATCTTAGACACGAGTTTGGTTCACGATCTTGGATGTGTGTTTTTGTAAATACAGATTCATTGAATGACTGATAATGATCGTGATTGAATCCCTTTTTTTTTTTTTACTTTCCAGACTGAAGCTGGAGTGAGTCATTCGTACCTGAGCAACATTACAAACCTACATAAAAGTCTTTCACAAGCTACTTCAGTCATGCAATTCATCGTGAGGAGAGGAGACGGTTGTTAACTTTCAAAGCAGATGCACAAAGAAAGAGAGAGTGTGAGAGAGAGAAAGAGAGAGAGAGAGAGAGAGATGTGGGCAGACAGAGGGTCCAGTGTCCATGCTGTGCTTTGTGGCTATCCATTCCATCCCACAACTGTGCTGATGGACAAGATCAGAGCACAGGCCCAGTCCCAAAGCCTTGAGGCATGGCAGAAGGTGAGCCACCTCAGGCACATCTGGCACAGGTGGTATTGTGTGCATGTGTGTGTAGTTGTGTGTCAAAAGGACATGAGCGCTGACTGACAGGTCTCATCAGGGACAGCTTAATGACACCCCCGACCACCAATTAAGGCTTATCAAGGTCCCCGATTGAATGTCGCTAATAAATAATGCATGGCCTCAGTAATTCCACATAATCTTGATATTAGAGAGTCAAAGGTGTATGCATTATTAATGGGGCCAAATTGGACTTTAATAACTGTTCCGCCTAATCCAACTTGGTGGAGAAATTCACTTACGTTAATAAAGCCTTATTATTAATGAGACAGCCGTTTTCCCAAAATGTGAACTGGCTAAAGAGCTCCAGAGGCAATCCCTAAGATTGACGACCCCCACGTACATGACAATGAGAGCATGCTTATTTATTTATCCGTCTACCTGTGGTGCATTGGCCCAGATCATTAGATCAATAATTTTCTTATCAAGTCATTAGCCGGGATCTGAGAAGCACAATTAGCCACACTGTGCATGCTGAGGACAGTGCATCATTACCTGCATAATGACACAAGATGTACTGTTCGGTTTTAAACAAACACGCTGGCGCCGATAGAGATGATCGAAGGCTATGCATGGAATGTTGATATCGTAGAGTTAACATTTACAGGATGGAGTCTGAGGTTGAAATCGATACTTATTTGAACATTCACATGCAGGTAAATTATGACATCCCAGTAATTATGATTTTGCCATGTTTTGCCATCATTTGATTCAGCTTATGATCAATCATAAGCTTTCATAATGTTGACTTCAAAAGATTCCTGGTTAGAATAAAGCACAAAAAATTCCTAGATGTATCCATTCCTAAATACAGGGTAGGTGAAAAGTAACTAGGCATTAAAAATTGGTAATAAAGTCCAAATTTCTAATGAACATTTATTGAAACAAATTGTACATGTTATTCATTATATGGGAAAATGAAAGCAATTTTTTTTACATTTTAACATAGGCATCAACTAGTTTCCTCAAATGGCCGAAAGAACTTCTAAAGTGATATTGCTAAGAACCTTCTGAATCTGCATGCCTCCAAGTTCTCCAGTGTGCGAGGCTTAAATTCTGGACATCACCTGAAAAAAATCACATGGAGTTAGATCTGGACTTCTTGGAAGTCATTCATGAGGTCCGCGTCGTCCCAGGCAACGTCCTGGAAAATGCTGGTGTAACCACTCACGCACAGTCAGAGCAAAATGGTGTGGTGCACCATGGGGTTGTGCTCCAATGATACTACAAATTATTCTATAGCCATTAAAATATTGCTCATTTAGTTTATTTTCACCGACCCTGTATATGAGATTTATTTTGTATATGAGATGGTGGCATACCGTTTGGTGCACTGTGATCTTGCACCTCCAGCATCAATGGATCAAGTCCCACCTTAGAATCTGTGTGGGTGGACTTTGCATGTTCTCTCCATGCTTGTTGGATTTCATCTCACAGTAACAAAACTGTGGGAGTAGATTTATTAGCATTTCCAAATTGCCTGTAGTGTGTGATCAAGTGTATGAGTTTTGTGCTTGTGCCATGTGGTGGATTGTCATCCCATCCAGGGTGTACCCCACCTTGTGTCCCAGGACCCCTGGTATAGGCGCCAGGCTTCCCGCGAATAAACAGACAGAATAACAGGTATAGAGATTATTTAGATCAACAATAACAATATATTTTTTTTAAAAATAATAATTTCTTAGTTGTTACCATATTCACAGGTACTGAAGTTAGCACCAAAGTAAGGAATAAAGCATATAGGGAGAGTGTTTGGTTATAGGAAAATAATGAACAGTTGGGTGGTGCGGTGCAGTCCTATTATGTTGCTCTTCTTTCAGCTGAGTTGTTTTGGCACAGGTCCTATTATTTTATTCAAATTCCTCAACACAGAATCAAACTCCAGTCTCCAAGAGTCAAGAGGAGATACTCCTACTATATGAACTGATGTGGCCCTACTCTGACGTTGATCGTACATCAATAATTTCCCTATATAGACCTATTATCCCTATATTTGAAACTACTTGGCACTACGGTTTAGCAATAACTGGTTTATTAACCATGTTTAAATTGTTAGTTCGGTCTTTTACAGTTCAGTGGACTGTGAATGACTCGCTTTAATGCTTCTGTACAGGCTGCTGGCTTTCGCTGCAAGCCGTTTAATGCATAAAACAATATGGTTTGCATTTATTTATTTAATAGCTGGGTGCACTGCTATTTGAACGTTTTTTATTAAACAGTGCACTGAACTTGAGCAGACTAAGATAAATGCTCGAGTGGATCGGTTTCCCCAAAGCAGCGCACAATCATTGTATATGGTCAAATGAATGCTCGGTGTACCATCCTATACAGTAGATGTATAATACTTTGGGCAAGCCAGACTGAGTATGTTACTGTAAACTGACCCTTGATGGCATTATTGAAACTACATAATACACACACTGGTGCAGATGGGGAAAAATAAAGGCCTGGATCCAAATCTCTCTCTCACTATGTATGTATGCATCTATATATACAGTATCTATACATATATATATATATATTATTATTATTTTTTTTTTTTTTTTCTCAGTTTTGCATTCATTACTTGGTGCTATAAGTAAATTCTTAATATTTCTCCTCTTTAATTTGCATACGTCAATGGTGCATCTGAAGCACTGTTCTGTTCCAATTTTCTGTTAATAAATCTGGCAGGAAAGCTAAGACGCTCTCGGAGCTGGCACCCACACATGGATCACAGCCTGAGACGCCATCCCAGAAGAGCTAAATAAAAATATTTTGCATGGGTTGATGGAAAGGTGGCAGAGTTGCGTATGGCATGTGTTTTTGAACTCGTTCCTGGGTGGTCTAGTTTCACGTGTCATTGAGACGAGGCTCAGAGCCAATTAGAGATTCTGATATTCATATTCACGCTTATTCGTATATAGCAGAGAGGCAGTAAAGAACGTTGCCTTATTATATTCTCGTACCGCAGAGCCTGATTCGACATCTCCAGCTGTTTTACACATTTTCTGACTCATGTCGACCGTGTATGTTTTTATTTAGACGTAATGACATCTGAAATAAATTACTGTCACTTAGTTTTTGAAAATTATACTCAAAATAATGTATTTTATTTATTTATTATATTTTTGGCAGCACATGGTGTATTGGTTAGCACTATTGCCTTGTACCTCTGGGGTCTGGGTTTGATTCCTGACTCGGGTCTGTGTGCATGGAGTTTGCATGTTCTCCCCGTGTTTGGTGGGTTTCCTCCCACAGTCCAAAGCATTCCCAAATAGTGCGTGAATTTTGACCAGAGGTCCTTCCACAGTGATGTAAAGGGGAAAAAATACAATAACCATCATTGGCCTCCATGGTACCTAGTTGGACTACCAAGGTTCCCACTGTATATGGATGGATTATATATTTCCCATAACTTTCCCATGCCTCTATGTCCATAAAACACCCAACCATTCCTTATATAGTAACATCTCATACAAATAGCTTGTGTCCGCTGGAACCCTTTTGTCTAACCAGAAAATGCAAATGTGTTTCCCATCACCTGTCTGTCTCCGGGTCTCTCTATGACCTTTAAGTTAATGACTTTTGTTCTTTTGATCTAAGCGACACAGGGCACCTGACCAAAAGCTTATACAGTGAAACCTTGGATTACGAGCACAATTGTGTTTGAAAAGCGTGTGTATGTGTGTGTGTGTGTGTGTGTGTGTGTGTGTGTATGTGTATGTGTGTGAAGTAAGAGGAGGAATCAGCCTCCCCCATCTCATCTTACACAGTAAACCTCTCTTATTTGAATTTCACACAAACACACACACACACACACACAAACATTAACAGGAAGACTCGCATGAGCGAGTGAGCGCATAGCGCATACTTTTGTGTGTGTGTGTGTCTGTGTGTGTGTGTATGTGTCTGAAGCCAAGAGGGGGTGGGGTGTGGGGTGTGTAAAGGGGAGAGTGTGTGTGTGAAGGGGCACAGTGTCAAATTACGTGCGCACAAACGCATATTGACAGAGAGAGAGAAAATAGATTTTAAACGTCTCTAATGAGACTTGCTTTTGCTTTACACGCGCGCTGTACACACACACATACAGACACAAAATAAAATATGTTTTACACACACACGTGGTCACAGTGTTATAGTAAACAGTACACGCGTCCACGGATGTTGATTATACCAGTGAGAGACGCTCACTAAGACCCAGCAGGGGAGACGATTACCCAAAATTCCGCAGCGCAAGAGAGAGAGAAAAAACATTGTCTCAGTTGTGATCATGTGACGCTTGGCGTCAAAACAAGAAGCGCATGCGTGATACAGGATACTCTGTCCTCATAAACCAAGACTTGCTTGTTTTTCAAGTCAAAATTTATTAAAAATCTTTGCTCGTCTTGCAGAACACTTGCAAACCGCATTACTCGCAATCCAAGTTCCATTGTATATGCTTTCATTGATGATAAAGAGAGAGATCATCACGCAACATCATGCATCCCATGTTTATCTTTCTGTCATTTTTTTTTCATTCATTATTCTATTATTTAACTTCTGCACCAGGAAGAAGGCCAGATCAGACTTCTGCGAGGATCTCCCTAGAAGGTCTCCCAAGTGGAAACTAACAAGTGCTTATCCTTGTAAGACATCCAAAACACCTCAACTGGCTCCTCTATTTATTTAAAGTAAGGAGCATCAGATCTACTCTGGATTTCTGAGCCCCTTTCTCAGTTTATGAAATAATATTATTTAATATACTGGAACAGCTGTATGCAGAATCAGATACTTAATTGATTTAAATATCTAATATGAATGACCAAAACATGGTATTGATGTTCAAAAGTGTCTCAACTAGCTGTAGTGTCTGTAACTTTTTAAAATTCTTTTAATACTTTTTTTAATATATACTTTTTTGATCAAATCTTTCAGTGATCTTATTTCTCAATCAGTTAAAACTTGGCCAATGTAGATTTTACATGAAAAGACCTAATAAAGTGTATTTTTTTGTGTGTAATGGAAAATAGTTAAGATATTGCAACATGAACTTAACATGGTTACGGACACTACAGAATTTTTTTGGAAAAAATCTTTATTGTGCATGGAATGCTTTAATTTAAGCAACGATTTTTACAGAAGCTTTTTTTCTAGGAGCTTACATAAATTTTAGTATCAATACTCATAAATAAATATAAATAATTAGCATTTTAAATTATTATTGTCTGAAGTGAGACAGTTTAATGCTGAAAATTGGCCACTTTTGAGGCCGATATAAAATAATAATAATAATAATAATAATAATAATAATAATAATAATAATTAGAACTTTATTAATCCCAGAGGGAAATTGCTTCTTCGCATATCCCAGCGTAACTGGGGTCAGAGCGCAGGGTCAGCCATGATACGGCGCCCCTGGAGCAGTTAGGGTTAAGGACCTTGCTCAAGGGCCCAACAGTGGCAACCTGGTGGAGCTGGGGATCGAACTACCGATCTTCTGATCAGTAACTCAGTGCCGTAACCCCTTGAGCTACCACTGCCCCCAAAAAGGTTTCTACCATCTCGAGCTGCCGAAACCCGGGATCGAACCAGGGACCTTTAGATCTTCAGTCTAACGCTCTCCCAACTGAGCTATTCCGGCGCGTTTTGGCGTTTCAGCACCATTATTGTTTTGGCCGAAAGTAAGAAAAAGTTGCATATATTCAAAGTCTGGATTCACAAAAACTTTCATTCCTATGCGTACCTCTGTGTAGTTCACGGCTCTGCTGGTGGCATACAGTAGGAGTGTCCAGGACGATTGCTTTTAACACAAGGACTTGCCTATAAGCCCTAACAAATCAGGGATAGAAAACAAAACACTGACTGACCCCTTTTATTGTCAAATCTAACATCATGCACTTTAAAATGCAAAACTAAAACACTGTGACAGCTCAACAGAAACGAGTCTGTCCTATCTAGGAGCCTGGAGAGCAGATTACCTGCGCTCTCGGGTGACATACTCGTACTCCCACATCAATCATAGCGACACTAGACAAGCACGGGTGTCTGTGAGCTTTCGCAAACGGAAGGGGTGGATAGTGCTTTTCTCAATGCATGTTACTACACTCCCTTAAGATGCATGAGCAGCATTATTAAAAAAAAATAAATAAGAAATGCAGTCGGCAGCTTCACGCACGTCTGAGGAATCACGTGGGTGGGAGCTACAGTATGGCTGTTATTGAACTGGACACGACGAAATATGATGGTAAGATGCCAAACATTAAATTAAGACTCTAATAAAAATTTATTGACTTAATTAAAGTATATTTCTGCTGAATTTGATTGCATAATATAACACCACCAGCACTTTTTCTTTACACTATCGTGTAACGTTTGTGTATGCACACAAATCCGATATTATATGAGTAATGCACAATGATTCCGATGTGCACAATTTCAGTATTTATTACTTGAACATGTAATACAGCTCTGAATATTCTGTATGCTAACCACTGAAGCAAAAAAAAAAAACTTCAGCATCATTATCACGCTTCATTAAAATGTTTTCAGAGGTTTGTTTTTAGCCGCACTGGCACTGCATGATTAGGACGTGTATTGTCATTGCTTTTCATATTCGCTGAAAGATTGTCATGGTGATCGTTTTAAAAAGTCAACACCCTCTGTTCAGTTTGCCATTCATGTCCCGGGTAATTAGTGTCAGTGCCGCCGCACAAAGCCGAGTCTCCAGGTGACCGCAGCCGCGTGAGATCAGCATGTGTGCCGACCTGGTGAGCTTAACTGGCTTTGACTGGTGCAGTTGCTGAGGAAACGCTATTGTTTGTGGGATTAATTAACCAGCCAGATTAGAGCATCGATGGAGTCATTTTCTCTTTCTCTCTCTCTTTTTTTTTTTGCTTACCTCCTCCTCTCGGCAACTCAATCGTTCTCGCTCTTCATTACCTGTTGATCTTCTTGCTTGCCTGTCCACACGGATGCTGTGGCAGATCAAACGGGACAGGTGTTTTCCATTTCATCACGGGCCGTGTCGCCAGTTTCGGCAGACCGCATTAGAGCGGTATTGAGAGAGTGATGGAGGAGAGGAGGAAAGGAGAGAAGGAGCGAGGGCTGGCATGTGACGGAGCTGGCAGTTCATCAGCTGCATGCGGCAGAGGGCTGTAACAGACTTCCTGACAGGGCGTCGATATATTGACAGCACCTGTCACTCGGGCTGCTTTGGACAGGTTCGCGGCACCTCTGGCACAGGAGGCTGATGGCGTGGCTTCGATTGACTGTCTCCATCCCTCCGCGCTGACTTAAAACCCAGAATGCCCTGGGCAACTCTCTTTGATGGCAGGAAAAATGCCTCGCTGCCAGCGCATCCTTCTGGCCATTTGTTCTCATCTTTGTGGCCAATTTCAGTCATAAAACAAAATCTCTCTTGTTTCCACTTCACAGCGTTATCAGGTTTTTACAGTTCGAATGCTTAGCAATAAAACTCCTTTACTTGGCGCATTTTATTGCCATTTGTCAGTTAATTCCTCCCCAGATCAGAGCGATGTACTTTAAGGAGGTCTGGTTTCTTGACATTGAAGTCTAGACAGATTTCCATTCTCATTAAGTTCCACTGGAATTCATGATCGTGCATCTACTATTGAAAAAAAAAATACATACATAGCAATGCATGTTCAGCTGCTGGCTTCATATAGGTCAGATTGATGAAGTAAATTAATGCATACTGGAAAAAAATGAACTTTATCATAGTACACAGCCTTTAAAGGGTCCATGAGAGGTATGACTTGATTCCAACAAGTCAGCACGTCAAAGGGACAGGCCGGGACAGGGTCAGAAAGAAAAGCCGGGTAGGCCTTAAAGGCACGATGTCACGGTCCGGGCTATACTCGTCCACGATTAAAGGAGGTCAGCGTGTGCACGTGTGTTTGTGTGTGTGTAAAGTTGATCACAGGGTGTAGATCCTAAATTTCCATTGACATTTACAGAGGGTCTGCTTCCAATTAACCTTCAAGCGTCTTCTCACCTCTTCACACTGATGAGTTTTTTTTTCCAGTTACAAACAGGCTAATTTGTTATTAGCAGCACGCGGGAGAGCGCAGGCGGCGGCTCATCAGCAGGAGGGCTGGGCTGATGTGGCATGCTGCGGTGGAGTGATGTATAGCAGCAAAGAACCTGGCTCGGATTAGTCTCTGTCATTTGGCAAAGGCTGTTTGATTTTTTTTTTTTGTCCCGCATTCATCTGTTCATCTCACAAACAGTGACAGGAGATGCAGAGACACCTGTAGGTCTTATCATTATGTCCAAGCACATGAATAAACATATGTTCAAAGCTACTAAAAAGCAACCTTGATCTCTGTAATCTGCTTAAGCCCGCAGCGTATTTTCACAGGCGATTATGTGCGATTCTTTTATCCTCACATGTGATTTTTTTTTTCTTCCCTGAATTCATTTAACATGTGATTTTACCGGTTTGTTTGGATCATGTATATCTTTTACTGCTACATGTTTTTCACTTATTTCCACATGTGATGTACATGATTTCTTCATTTTCACATATGATTGCACAAAATTCATTTATTGTCACATGATTTTACATTATTTAGTTTTCATGTAATTTTACCCAGTTCTACAGTTTTCACATATAATTGTTATGAATGCATTAAAAAAAACTTGTGATTTTACATGATTTCTTTATACATGATATTTTTACATAATTTCCTTTTGTCCTAAACGTATTTTACCAATTTTACACTTGCTTTCACATTTGATTTTACAGAATTCCTTCATCCTACATGTTATTTACACATATTTTACTTGACATGTGATTTTACACAATTCTTTACCTTACGTCAAACTTTTTTGTAATATTACACAATATTTTACTTTACATGTGATTTTACTTAAGTCCTATTTTCTTAAGTATTATATCACATAATTGTTTCCTTTA
>JAOTRS010000019.1:4347137-4359369 GCA_028565755.1 Dinotopterus cunningtoni
TTAAAAATATGTTAAAAATATGCTATACATGTTTATGTACTGTTTATGTGCGGTTTTACATATCTACAGTACTATTTTACCTGTTATACAGTAGTTCCCTCTACAGGTTAATACACAATAATCCCATGGTACTTTTTGGGTACCTCGGTGGCAAGTTTAGCAGGTATCTTATATGGTACTGCCTGTACAGTAACATATCTATATATATTGTCCAGGATGTACAAACATACAGTACAACAGTATATACCTGGTAAACTTTGGTAGCCACTGTGATACCCAGTAAGTACCATGGTATTCATCAAAGTATGGTGTGTACACACTATAGTGCTACGACTGATGTTCCACAGTACTACCATGGTAGACCTGAAGTTTTATAGTACCTACCCTGGTACTGTAGAAAGTCGTAAGTTGCCAACCATGGTAAGCAATGGAATGCCATGGTATGTACTGCAGTTTACCATACTAGATACTTTTATATTGGATGTATGTTCAACAAATAGTGGGGAAAAAAACCTCCTTCCCGCTGACCTCTTGACCAATGCATACATTTGGTATGTAGATATGTTTAAGCATAACATGCTTTATGGAACCTCGAGCTGGATGTACTTACTTTGTACTTACTTCAGAATCATGAGTACTGTACAGTATGTAAATACAGTATGTCGAATAAAATTGCTATACAGTATGTATTTGCAGTCATAAGTTTACATACATCAATATTATGGACATATTTGGGTTTTTGGGGGGCAGTATCATTATACAACATACACCTTTAAGAGAAAAGCAGAAGAATATGGGGTGCAAGTTTTCAATTTATTTTGGGTTTTCAAAATTATACAACCAGCACACCTAATATTTAGTAAAATATCCATCCTTTCAGTAGCCATCAATAAACGAATTGCAGAACCTTGGTTGGATGCTTGTCCAGTCTTCTTGGCAGAATTTCTAGCATTCTATTAAATTAGTTAGTTTCCTGGCATGGACCTGACTTCTAAACACACTCAACAGATTTTCTATCTTGAGGCTCAAAAAGTTCTGCTTCATCCTTCTGCCAAAGAAAAAGACCGGGTCAAAAAATTAATTGTAAGCTTAATATTGCCATGAAATTCATGTCTATGATGAGTGTATATGTAATATCATACACTGATGATATTACATATACACTCATTATATATGATCACACACGTTAACTCTGCAGCTGGCACAAAATATGCAATGTCATGGTTAGACAATAATGGTAATTAAATGACCAGCAACTTGGTGACTTATCAACGGTAAGAAATACTGTTCGTACTGTATATCAATTCTCTAAAGTAAATACTCACTCAAAATAGCCAAGTCATTTGCAATTACATTGTGAATAATCTAAGATATAAAACTTGGGGGGCCTGGAGCCTATCCCAGGAGACTTTAATCACTGGGCAATTTGGGAATACCAGTTAGTCTAAACTGCATGTCTTTGGACTGTGAGAGGAACCTGGAGTACCCAGAAGAAACACATCAAGTATGGGGAGAACATGCTAGCTTCATGCATCTAGACCAAGGTGGGAATCGAACCCAGACCCTGGAGGTACAAGGCGACAGTGCTAACCACCAAGTTATTGTGCCGGCCTGGATGTTAATGCCACCACTTTAAATACCCTTACATATCCTTCTTCTTACTTTAGATGGGGGTATGCAGAATATGGAATATAAGTCTTTGGAAAACTAAAGCATGGATATATTACATAAAGTGTCAAAGCAGGTATTAGACTAATTACCTCTGCATTATTAAACCACTATGATATGTGTTTTGATTGTCTCTGTCAAGCCATAGTGTTAGATTTAGTTTTAATTCAGGAATAATGTACAGCAGCTAAGAACAATCTATGCAACGCAGGTCTGCACTAATCACTTGAAATGCCATATCTAGAAACTTCTTTTTTCATTATCCACCCTCATGAACCTTGTCCATGTCTGTTGAAAGTTGCTCCTTGTTAAAGCATTATTATGAATGGATTAATATAGTTTGAAGGATTCTTACTTTTTCGAGGAATATTCGAGGACTATCGAGGAAGTGCATAAAAGGAGGCTATTCATAGATCTTCTGAGGACTAGTGCTGTCACATGCTTGTTGCTCCTTCCATTTGCTACATGCTTGAGGTTCTCCAAGCATGTAGCAAATACATGCTTGGAGAAAATAAGCATGTATTTGCATTATATGCATGTATGTGCATTGTATGCACACACGATATAGACAATACACCAGTGGTTCTTGAAAGGAGAGACTGAAGGACCACTGGAAGATGTGATTTTTGGTCTCTTTTGCTTTTTATCCATTTCAGTGTATCTGGAGATCTGAAATACCCATGATAATGGTGAATTTGCTAGATTTGAAACTTATGGTACAGCACTTGAGGTGGCTCAGTGGCTTTAGTGGCTAGCACTGCCTTGCACCTCCAGGGTCTGGGTTCGATTTTCACTTCGGCTTTGTGTGCATGGAGTTTTCATGTTCTTCCCGTGCTTGGCGAGTTTCCTCCGGGTACTCCAGTTTCCTCCCACAGTCCAAAGACATGCATATTAGGCTGATTGGTGTTCCCAAATTGCCTATAGTGTGTGAATGAGCGATGTAACCAGGGTGTACCCCGCCTCGTGCTCTAAGTCTCTTTGGATAGGCTCCAGGCTTCCCACAACCATGTATATAGGATAAAGCAGTATAGACCATGACAATGGTACATCTCTTGATGGCCATGGCTTTCAACCATCCTTAGAGTTCAAGTGATGTTCTGGATGGTTCTCTCTGCAAACCTTCAGTAAGAGAACTGGCTAGCACTGGCTAGTTTTAGAGGGCTTACCATGGATTTGACAGGAACTTTGTGTTGTAGCCCGTTACAATCCTCTCCAAGAGCCAGAACAGATCTGACGCTGGGAGAAACTTTTAAATTGGTTATTATTTATTCCAGTGTTTGAATGTCCATAACCATAATAATGGTAAAAGGTTGCATCATCCAGTAAAACTGGATCGTCACATGATGAACTTTGCATTTAACCATTGTTACATTTTAGTAGATGTTCTGGATGTTTCTCTTTGTCAAACCCAAGTGAAAGAACAACACCCTAGCTAGCTTAAAAGGGTTTACCAAGAGTTTGACAGGAAGTCAGAATTTCTGCATGTCTGAGCATGTCAAAGCTGTCTCTAGCCATATCTCTCTGGAGTACTACTGTACATCTACAGAATGTAGTGGCACAACAGAACAGCATTCACCCTCTCGCTGGGATTGCGAATTCAAATCCTGATGATCCTCTCGGGTGTGAGGAATTACTCTGTCCCCTGTCAGTCAGAGCAAAACTAATCAACTGTGGCTGTCTGTAAGCTCATGTATGCAGTAGAGGGCAGGTATTGCTTTCTCCTGAAAATCTTTAGCTGCACTACAGCGTAGCAGTTTAAAAAGGTGTGGTGGCTTCATGCATCTTGTCCGAATCATTCCATGGTGTGACGGACAGGGGAGTTAAATTGAGTTTTTGATGCCTACAGTGCAAAGACTGGCCGATTGTCCAATTAGGTTATTGCTTGAAGCTACAGATTGCAAGAAGAACAACTGGCCTTGAGTGACTTTGCTGTCCTAACACCACACCGTCTTTGTTTCCCAAGGGAAGGTCCGACACACTGTCACTGTCCATAACAGCGAAATCTTTTCTTCTCTCATGCTGTCAGCTAAGATGTAATCTAGCAAGAATGTAATCTAGCACTCCTGGGTATTGCCAGCCTCTGTCTCACATATCTCCCGAGATTTTCCGTGTGGCTGCAGGGCAGTAGCAGGTGGCTTCGGCCTCCTTTGTTACACTTTCCCTCGGGTGCAATCAGAGGCTCGGCAAGACCAGACACCCAGACACCACAGTTGTCATCAAAGAGTGGCGGCGTGATGACATGACAGGAGGTGACACATCTCACTGTGGCACAGGTGCTCATGAGCAGTTAAAAGGTCAGGACTTGCAGTTCTTCTGACCTCTACTGATTAAAACATGAGCGCCCGGAGAAGCCTGTATTTAAAAACCAAAAATATCATATGAAATTAAACACACACTCCCACACGAATATGTTAAGTGCTTTTTAATATTAAGGCATCGATACTTTATGAGCTTACATTCCGAAATTCCTAATATGAAATCCATTAAATCTTTTAATGTAATGAGCATATAAAGCTAATCAAACTTTCATTAGTTTAGTGACTTCCTATAAAAATTTGACTCAAACCACCAACATGCATATACGGGTTGTGTCGTATTTGGACCCAGTGCATGTTCTGCTATTCCTGTTTTGCTCCCAGAAGCAAGCTGAGAGCAGCCTAGAACTGTGATTGAGGATTTGAGCTCTGAAGAAACACCCAGCTGTGTCGAGTGGTAAAGTACTAATCTCTTTCCAATACAGCCTTAACAACCAGAGGCTCTGATGCACAATATTACCACTCATTCGATAAGCAGCCTCTCAAGAGTAAACAGCAATTAGAGAAAAAAAAACTGTACCAAATCATGCCTTTATTTGTTCTGTATGTGCTTGTGGGTCCCAATTCAAACTTGTTTTTCCTTATCGGTAGAAATAGGGTTTTTTTTTCCAGCATTAAACCCAGCTTTCAGTATGTGGCTTCCAATCTCAAATCAACTAATTAAAATAATTGAAAGCATATTTACAAGAAACAAAACAAGCTAAATCTGCTTTATGAGGGTATTCTGGAAGTCTTCGTTAACATTAATGTGTCGTTAGAGGCTATAGCCATGTTTTCATTCAAATATCAAAATAAATAAGCGACAAATTAAATCGTCAAACAAAGAACGGTATTCATAGTCAGTGCCTTATGTTCAAAATCTACGTCAATATTTACACAAGAAAAGTGCTCGAAGTTGCTCAATGCACATACTTAACTTTCCTAGCACCTCGTTCGAATGATAGAAATCACCTTTGGGATTGCCGGATTGACAGAGTAGAAGTGTGAGACATTGCTTTTCAATAGTGTCTAGACCGCTGCCTTTAAACGCGAGCACTTGAGGAAAAGAAAAACTCGAGGACAGAAAATGCTGACTGAAGAAGTAACTTATTTACTGCAAATAGATTTCAATGAACTTGCACTGTCGCACAGCTTGCACTGTCACCACACACGTCCAGGGTAGGTGGCTTGAATCTTCTTTGTGTGTGCGTGTAGTTTGTATGGGTTTCCTCTGGGCACTCTGGTTTCCTCCCGCAGTCCATAGACATACCTTGTAGATAGAATGGTGATTACCCATAGGGTACTGTATAAACAGTTATTTAAATGAGTGTGTATGGGTTGGTACCCTACCTTATGCTTTAAGTTCTCTGGGACAGGCCCTAGACCCCTAGGGATCCTACTTAGGATAAACAGTATGGATGGATAGACTGTGTCTTTTGCACAAACAATAGCATTTTAAGCACTCAATGTGGCCACAATACGTTTTTTTCCCTCTGTATTACCACTCCAAAGCTCTGTTAATTAGCACTTGATCCAGCACATTTGCATTTTCCTTTTGACAGTTAAATGTGTGCACAATATAAAGTTGGCACAATTTACTAAATTGTCATTGTGTCCACAGAAAGGGGGCTATTATTTCATCACACTTTTACTTCACTATTTGAGTTGTCTAGTTAATAAAATGCCAATGATTTCAATATTTCTATGCAAAAAAAAAAAAAAAAAAAGCATGCCCACAGTTTGAACGATAAGCTGGCCAAGAATTTCTGTGCTACACTTATGGCTCACTTTATGTAAGTGTTGTTCATAATTTTTTTTTTATCCATAAAACAAGATTTTCGTCTTGAATTTTCACCATATATTAAAAAAAAAAAGAAAAAAAAAAGGAATTCAGTGGACAGTGTCATATTTTATACTGGTTTGATATGAAATGTGTAGCTTTTTACTGTATTTTCAGCCCAAAACATAAATTTTTAAACTGTCAGGCAAGAGTGCTGGACTCCAGCCAATCAAACGAGAAAAACACGCTTAAGATCAAGGTCAGGACTGTGTATAACTGAGACACACCTCTGTTTTAGGCAAACTCTGGCCCATATGCACAACTCCTACGTAGCTGTAAAAAAAAGTAGAGCTTAAGCCTGTGGTTATGTCTAAGGTCAAAATACCACTGTATGTATGTTGAGTATTAAATCCTCACTATTTGTGCATAACTCAGCCCTGAATATGGCACATATGTTTATTATACAATTAGCTTTTTATCAGTAAGTTTTTTTTTTCTTTTATGACTCAACTAGTGAACTATTGATGATGGTGATTATGATTAAGGGTTCATTTTCAGCATTATTTGAACTTCTTTCCCAACATGGTTGCTAGTCAATTATTCTATTTTCAGTTAAAATGCCTACTTCTACCCAATATAAACATATTCACAAATCTTTTTAACATTCTGCTCAACCTTTTGGTAGAATCCATTTTGAGTCAGTATATCATATTGAAAAATGTGTTAACCCTTACCTGATTGAGCCTTCTCTACCACTTGGTTGAGATATGGAATGCTAAAAAATTTACTCGATAACGATGTCTTTAAAAAGACTAGGCCTTTTTTAAATGCTTTACTTTACATGACACAAGACAAAAAAAAATAAAATGGACCCAACATCCAAAAACATTTGTGCTGTTGCACTACTACACAAAAGGTTGTTTGCATTGTATGTGTGATATTCTGTTTGTTTGGGATTTTTGTAAATATTTAGATCCTTTTACTACGAAGTGACATCTTAACCATTTGGAAAAGACCTATACTGGGTCTGCATAGAAAAAAACACATCTGTTGCTATATTACAAATCTATATTTTTTATTAGTGTGGATGTTAAAGGGTTAAATATCTTTGCTTGTTTGCCATTTGTCTACAACTTCAGTATCCATTGTCTTACACCGTTTAGTGTCACTGAAAAAAAAAAAGGAGAGTTCATTTTCTCAGCACCTCTTTGATCCTCCTGATGTTCAGCACTCCTGTGGTCTTACCTCCACCATACTCTGAAATTATAGTGCAATGATATACTGCCTCCAAGGCTCAGCGAGATTTAGAACTTTGTCCTGGATGAAGGACAAGGTAGGATCGGCATTAATATGCAGAGAAGATAATATCACACATTTTCAATCTATTCAATCAAGTTGCCCTGCAAGATTTTGTTTATTTCTCATTTCTTTAACGGTTTCAATAGAATAACTGGATTTGAGTTCGAGGAAAGTTCCAAGGACGACGAGGATTCGGTTTGCTGCAATGACATTATGTACTCAAAAAAAAAAAAAAAAACTTTCGTACCAAGTGTAGGCTTACATATTTCCCAATTAAAGTCACCCACATATAAATGGATATCCCCAAAGAGGATTTGTAGTGTTTACAAAAGTCAATGCATTTGTATTTTCAGTGCTTTGGGTAGTGCAGTGTATAGCCTTGTGCATGATTGGAAAACGCTATAACTCGTATATATAAAGCCAAAAAACATGTAATAAAAATATGATCTGTGTTAATCAATACTGTGTTTAGTAGAGGGTTTAGTCTAATTGAGTAGTTGAGGGGTTTTTTTCTAGCTGGGGTAAACAAGAGTAGCTAGGCAGATGGTAAAGAAAGTATGTAAAATGTACTTTGAAAGGATTTCTACAGTCAGCTGCATGCTGTGTAATAGTCCACCAGGAAAGGTGTTTCTTCTTCTTCTTCTTGGTTGAATGTTGTCACATTGATATCACTTATATAATGTTTTTAAACCCATTCCCATCTGCTACTAGAGTTCTTTTTTTCCTTTTAGACCTAAACAAAATCGTAAAAAAAAAAAAAAAAAAAAATGTTATTTCACAATTTCATTGTGACTCATGCTTTGTGAAAGAACATGATGGTCATTATAAGCCTGAAACTACCTTACAAATTTTCAGTACAAAGCAAGGACAGTCACTGAGCTATAGGAACAGCAAAATGGTATAATATGATACATAGATTTATGATTTTGTACATTTATTGTACACTATTTTCGGAGGGAATGGTGACTCGGGTGGTTGCACCCCTGGGTTGTTGATTGGAGGGATATGGGTTTGAGCCCCCCATTGCCAGGTCACCACTGTTGGGGTGTTACACAAGACCCTTAATGCTACACCCCATACAACCACCCACTACATGCAATGCTGGTCATAAATGGGAGGAATGGGACAAAAAGGGCACCATATAACCTGTGCCAGAAATTTCAGATCAAAAGATCTGATATGGCGACCCTCACTCACTCATCATCTATACCACTTTATCCTGTATACAGGGTCGCAGGGAGCCTGGAGCCTATCCCAGGAGGCTTAGGGCCAAAGCAGGGTGCCAATCCATCGCAGGGCTAGCACACATGCACACACTCATTTACACACTAAGCTCAATTTCAGAATGCCAAGTAGCCTAATCTGCATGTTTTTGGACTGTAGGAGGAACCCAGAGTACCCAAAGGAAACCCACCATGTACAGAAAGAACACGCACACACCTGAGTCGTGAATCGAACCTGGATCCTGGAGGTGCAAGGTGACAGTGCTTACCGCTAAGAGATGTGGTTATCCTTAGAATAAAAAAAGTATAAAGCTCAAGAAAAAAGTTGAACGCTATAATCAACAGTGTAGCCTGTTTTTCGGTTCCACTTTGGAAAACGTGACTAATTAAACTACCTTTTTGAATAACTGGTCAACTACTAAGAAATCCTGCAAGCCCATGTGGTTGAAAATTCGAACCCAGAGAGAAATTCATTCATGGAGCAAGAGCTTTGGTTTTGAACATTACCTCCCTTGTGCTATTTATCTAAGCCACATCTACCCAAAGAGGCATGGCAACTTATGGGGTTTCAGTAAAGACATATTGTTCAGTAAATTACGCGTTAATTGCGTATTATTATTACTACATCAATGGGCCTGCTCATCAGAAGCTTTTCATTTAGAGCTGCTTGTGGTGCATTCAAAAGCACTGAAAAAAAAAACAAGAGAAGTTGAGGAGAAAGAGAAAGAGATGGAAAGTAAAAGAGTGAGCGAGGGAAACCATAGGGGACCAGTAATGATAGCATAACACACAATAATCACTGCAAAACTCGCCACTGAACATAATCACAATGATTTGTGCTCACGCATTTTTGCGTCTTGGATTAAAAATATGGCTGAAGGCAGGTCGGGCACATAGATGAGTGGAATGGTGGCCAAACGGGTGCTTTGGGAGAACAATCCAGGCTGCTTTGCCAAGAAAAAAGTGCAAGGACAAGGCCATCTGACAGTCTATAGTCTTATTAATCAGCTTTAAAGGTATTCGAACATGATCGCATCTAAATATCTAATTAAATTTGAGTATCAATGAAAACGCTGAATACTCCTTTGTCAATTTATGTATAAGGAGACTCCCCATTGTGAACCCCAGCTGATGATCATAATTGTCATTTTTAGATGCAATTTTATACACTGAGTACTTTTTTCCAATTAAACCTACAAATTTGATTAAAACATACATTTATAAATTGAAAGCAAAACCAAAGTAATTGTACCCGAAGTATACAAGGAGGAAGAGCTAGAATTTGTCTATGGTAGCTAATGTCTAAGTTTTCTGAAATGTTTATGACAATTAGGAGACTTTTTTTTGATATTAATTGTCATGCTGTATGTAGTGTACATGACTGACATATGAAGAAAAGCATAGTTTCTGAATTTCCTGTGTTCCTTGCTTTAACTTATGAATAGATATGGCAAGTAATCAAGTACAAATACTTTTCTACAGTACTTTAGTATTTTTTTTTACGTATGTGTACTTTACTTGAATATTTTTTGCATATGATCATTTTAACTTCTACTCGCTATTTTTTTAATGAAAAACCTGTACTTTTACTCCCTGCAATTTGTTACTTTTCAGATGACGATCACACAAAAGTGCATTGATTTTCTAATCTAAACATAAATGTTTACGGTGTCACTCACACTATACTGTGATCTAAGCTTCACCCCATGTGGAAGGGCCAGAAATAAAACAATTCCACCAATCCTACTTTACAGAAACGACTGGCAAGTCATTGCAATATTAAAACGCATAAGATTGGTTAGATACCAAAGTGATTGACAGTTACCTGGGCAACAGATCCGGCCCACTCACTCTCTAAAATGTGGATTTTTCTGGCTCCTTTTTCAAGCATCTCAATCAGGTACACTTGTTAAAATAAGAATAGAAGTGATCCAGCTAACTAGCTAACACACTAAGCAAAAGAGTTGCAAACTCTTATACTGTACACTTGGTTTGTGTTTAACGCCAATAACAATGTCATTTTTTTTTTTTAATCTTAATGAATTCTGTACTAGACTTGCACATTAATGTTATCAACAGCATATTTAATTGTGTTTAAAATGCCTTGAAATACTGTTCATCAATAACCCGGTCACATAGATATCCAGAAAAATCTGTTTTTTTGTGGAGTACTTGTACTTTTGTACTTGAAGTACTGTACATTTCAGAGCATGTACTTAGTACTTCAACTTGAGTAAAAAATTTTCGTGGTACTTCTACTCGTATTGGAGTACATTTTAGGCACGTACTTGTACTTTTACGTGAGTATTGGGTTTATGTACTTTTGCCACCTCTGTTTAGGATTTTTTTTTTTGCCCAAAAAGGTTTATAAATGAGCCTCATTGTTTCGAAGTTGTATAGATCATGGTGATTGCAGCACTCAATTAAACATCCAGTCAGACAGCATTTTTCACTCTGTATCAGATTACACTATCAATATTGCAAAGGTCAACATAAATTATAGGATGTATTAAGCAGATGGCAAATATGCTGCATTTTCTGTCAGCTGTGATTTGGAAAATAAGCAGGTTATGGTCCGTATTTCTGTCACATCGATTAAGACAGTTAAAGCTGCAGGAAGTGCAAATAGGGTGGATGTGTGAAGATAATGAAAGCAAAGGCTGTGAGAACATAAATTGTTGGACATTAATACCGACTTGGACTGAGACCAAACCTTTGAAACTGTTCCGCCGAAGCCAACACAAGCACGCTGCGTTCTATTCCACTGGGTCCTCATATCTGTCCAAGTAATCTTTGGTGAAAATAAATGAAACGTAAAATAAGGGCCTCACTGTCAGCAGTTCATTTTAATCCAGCCACAAACTGGTGCTTCTATGCAGGACTTGCTATAAATGAATCTGTTCTCAAAAGTTCAAAATATGAGTGAATACATCTCGTTGAACTGAAGCAACAATCTTCTCAAACATCCGTGAAATTGCTCTTCATTTGCATACTGAAAGTGCACACCCAGTCGCTGACTTGATTGCATTAATGTTTATTCTGAATGCTGTAATGCGGGTTGTTTGTTCCCTCGTAAGTTGCTGTCTGGAGCATTTATTGTTTGGACGAGATTTGTATCTTGAAATTTCTCAGCTCGCCCGAGGATCTACTGCATTCGTAGGCATTACCGTGTGCGTACAACTTATTGTTCCTACGCGTACATGAGCTCGGCAGGGGACTCTACCGTCTCCTGTGCAGCCTGCAATTCTACATCATTATGAGCAGGTGCTCTGAGCAAGAGAGCAGTGTGTCATTGTCAGAAAGAAGAAGAAACGCCGCGCTCATAAGTGTGTTGTAGAGAAATGCACCTCGCAGGCAGGTTTGCACATGTACGAGTTCAATAACGAAGTCTGAACCTGCAACCGGTGTGTGTATGTGTGTGTAAACCTCAAGGTTGTTTTATTTTCACATCTATTTGTTGCATCATATTCAAATTAGCGATATATTTTTATAGGAAGCACATCCTTTTGCATCGTATCACATTGGAGAAACAAGTAAAAGGCAGATCTGCTACATTTCTTCACTTTTGGTGTGAAAGTATAATCACTGATATTTTTTTTTTTTTCATTAATTATTATTTTTGGATTTTGGGGGTTTTAAATCTTTAAATGCTTTGTCTCTTGTCAGTTAAAACAATGTTAATGTGAAATGGACTGTTGTTGTTTTTTGTTGTTTTTGTTGGTGTTGTTGTTTTAGACACAGCCATTTTTTTTGGCTGTGTCTAAAAACACCCTGATCTTTAAACCTCAAAATCAAACTGGATTAAATATGGACTGGCTAAAGAGACTGGATGTTATGCCATCATTGTCCTTGTCTTATGATGCAGGCTGAAAGCAAATATGTGGTTTGAACTAATATAATAGAAAATAAAATTGTAAATGTGCTAAAGCATTTTGTTATTAAAAGGGACTAAGAAAACATCTTATAAT
>JAOTRS010000019.1:4404952-4425485 GCA_028565755.1 Dinotopterus cunningtoni
GGCAGTTCTGAAGGCGAAAGGGGGTCAAACACCGTATTAGTATGGTGTTCCTAATAATCCTTTAGGTGAGTGTATATATATATATATATATATGAAAGACAAATAAAACTAGCGAATCACCAATTAGGACTAACTAATAGCACCCTACTATATATATAAAAAGAGAAGGAGATGATGCTCTGCAGTGGCTGAGCTGCTTTACTGGAAGATTTAGCTCAATTGATTTTTTTATCCGTGTCTCTATCTGGAAATCATCTCAGATTAGTATTTTATTTAAAATATACACCAGAGCTGTGGATCGATTGACTTGATTCAATTTGTTTCAGTTTTTGGACACCTTTTTTATTTGATTTGGTTCAATACAGTATCACTATGGTTGGATTTGTCCCAAGCAGCTATTTTTCTTACAGGTTCTAAAGCATGGGAAAAAAATAAATTTCCTGACATGCTGTGAACTTTGCGATGTCGATTACTTAAAAGTCATGTCTCGTACAAAATAATAATCTTTTATTCCTGCCACCCACTCTTGTCCAGTAGTTGGCGGTATTGCAATAACGGCCCATAAACTGAAAGGATGAAGCAATACTTTTATAAAACACGAGTATACATGGAACCTGCAATTGGCAGGTTTTGGTATAGTTTTAAAGGATTCGTCGATTTTAGACCATTTAGCAACTACAACGAATACAACAAGTCTTGTAACAATGTTTTTAACGTACAATCCACAGGCAGTCAGATTGACCTAAATGTTTTTGAGCAATTTTCCATGTCCTGTATGGAAAGATTTCAACACAACTTTATACACAAGACTGATAAAGGAGTGTTATTGCGTGTCTTAAGTAAGAATTCAGTAAGTCTTTATGGCTTAATATCAGTGCCCTTTAGGTTTATTTTTAACTCCCAGTTGAGTCATCTCCCATAAGTTGCATGCACGAACTCCTGAGCTGGCTTCCCCGTCCTCACAAGGCAACAAACTGCTTCACAAAATGTGTGTCTCTCTCTCTCTCTCTCTCTCCCTCCCCATCTCTAGAGGGCTTGCTCACACATCCCTGTGTCACCTTTCCGCATGGCAGAACAATCACTCTGACAGAGTTCTCTCTCTCTCTCTCTCTCTCTCTCTCTCTCTCCCGCTCTCTCTTTTCTCTAACATCTCGTTCTCTACACTTTTTTCTCTTTACCCTGAGGGACTCCGGTCCAGTCCAGCAAGTTCCTCTATGTCGATCTTTTTTATTCACCCTTATTATACTCTATCTATCTATCTATCTATCTATCTATCTATCTATCTATCTATCTATCTATCTGTCTGTCTGTCTGTCTGTCTTGTTTGTCTGTCTGTCTATCTGTCCATCTATCTATGGTGCATAATTGACACATATGTTGCACATAATTATTATGACGCACATCAATTAATATGGTGATGTTCTTCTGTTGGGGAACGTATTTAACATTTCTGGAAGAAGTCTCCAGTGTCAGAGTTTTGTAACTACATGATTTCTGACCCGAGAAAATCTTCATGACGGGATTTTGGACTTATACTTTTCTTTGTAATATAAAGGATGTTTTTTTGTTTTATTAACTTTTATTAAAGGTGCTATAACAAACTGTAAGTGTTAACATGAACATGAATATTCCATAATATTAAATGTAACTATAAATAAACAAAAAGAACACATAGTTCACAAAGGAATACATACCATATTTCTTAGGAATTTGCTGTAGTATAAAAGGTGTACAGTAAACCACTTTAAATGGGGAAAATAATCCACTTCTGAGAGTCATAATAAGAGTCCGCTTTAAGTTTTAAGTTAAGAAGGTTTCAATGTCGTCCACCATCAGGACAATGTTAGAATGACGCCAACACAACGTTGCAAATTCAGGCTTCCATAAGCAGGATGGGCTTCACATAGATATACAGTACTGTGCAAAATGTTGAGCCCCTCATTTCTTCATATTAAATTCAATTTAATTAAATTATGTCATTTTATTGCGACAGACTGCAAAGTGCCTATTACATTTTAAAAACTGGTTGTTTATGTAACAGGCGGCACAGTTGTGTAGTGGTTAGCACTGTCGCCTTGCACCTCCAGGGCTCGATTCCCGCCTCTGTGCACATGGAGTTTGCATGTTCTCCCCGTGCTTGGTGGGTTTCCTCCGGGTACTCCGGCTTCTTTCCACAGTCCAAAGATATGCAGGTTAGGCTAATTGGCGTTCCCAAATTGCCCATAGTGTGTGTATGTGAGTGTGCCCTGTGATGCATTGGCACCCTGTCCAAGGTGTACCCTGCCTCGTGCCCTAAGCCTCCTGAGATAGGCTCCAGGTCCCTGCGACCCTGAATACAGGATGAAACAATAGTGAGAGTGAGTGTTTATGTAACAACCTCAGCAGCGACCTCATTTCCCCTCTCGTCTGTTCCAACCACTCAGCATTCAGCATCACCAGTATACTAATCACCAGCCTGATCATCTGTCATCATTTGCACATATTTCCCACTGGTTCATGCATTATGTTAGATGTTTTTTAGGCTTGAACATGATACATACAGTAGGTCACTGTGTGGCTTAAAAAACACAAAACATTCCTCTTAAACTGCTCAGGTACAGGGACTGGACTGAAAATCAGAGACCAAAAAGTCAAAAAGGAAGCCATGAGAACTATTCCTATATTAAAAAATAAAAAAAGCAAAATATAAAAAAAAAAAAATGGGAGCTCAAGACTTTTGCACAGTTCTGCATTTCAATTGAGAGATGAAAATAAATAGTTTTTGCATGTCATATTTGCAACATTGTATTGTGGTTGGTTGTTTAACGTTATCCCAACATTATTGGTCAATTTATGTCATTTCGTCAAAGTAATTCTAGTCTCAAGAAACGAGCCATCGTTATCCAAATATCTTTAATGTTGCCAAATTAACATCGCCTCAACATTTTGACAACCAAAGATTCCTGCTGGGTCAGACCTGTCTAAAAGCATTTATTACACCTTCTATTTTTCCCTTTTGTGTTTTTCCACTACTCGGCAGTCCGTTTTTAGCCTAACAGCTCTGCAAGTTTTGTTGTTGGGTTTTTTTTTTCCCCTAAACGGTCAAGACTCGAGGTACATTTATCACACTTTAAATTGGTCCAAAAAAAAAAAACTCACAGCAAGCACTAAGCCGCCTGTTCATCGGAGAGTCTTTGGTGCATTTGTAACATCGCAGGGCGGCTAAGTTTGCAGACAAATTTTTTCCAACCACTGAGACAGGACGGTACAGCGCTAAAGCCTGACTTGTCGGTATTGTAACAGCTGAACCAGCTCTCCTTAACAAATACGGATATGTTGAACTTGCGTCGTGATGTACCGCTCCTGTCATACAATGCAACTTGGCTGCAGTTTTTCTGCTGCTTCTGATAAAGTTGCGTTTTGATTGCTGCGTGTGTCTCAAACTCGCAGATGCAGTTTCATCCCCCGATGGCCTGTGCAGCACAAAAAAAAGTGTCTACATCATTAGGCTTTAGTAGATGTGCGCCATAATTAGGCTCTGAAGGTATGCTTGGTTTGCAAAACCTAATTAAAACACGGCAAATATGGATTTATGAAAGCGGCGTATCCGTAATTGTGTTTTATCAAGCTATGATGTAGCCTAATGCCAATTAGCCCTTGTGAGAATGTCCATTCAGCAAGGAAGGAAACTTGTTAAACAGCCGGGATGTGTTGTTGTCAGCATAGACGAGCTATTGTGCTTTATTTCATTCTTTGCTTCCCAGTTGTGTTGCAGACAAATTGCCTGCGTAACTGCTCGGAGACGCTAACATCTGCAACTTTTATCATGTGAGCAACGGTGTACTTGAACCGACGCGGAATCCGACACAGACGAATACATGAGGAACGAGAATCCCGAAGCTGACTCTTTGACTGTAAAAGCGCTTATACGGTGCAGTAAATGTAGCCCTGGTCGCTTTGTCCCTTGTGTAAAGCCAGCTGAAAAAGTGCAAAGGGAAAGCTTTATGTAAATCTGCTTGTCAATGGGTTTTATTGTGGCCGCTAGCAAAGAAGAAGCAGGATTTGACAGTATTTTTCTATCATCTCCCTCACCAACCAACATTTTCCGAGTCCCAGGGATTGTTGATTAAACAGACTCGGTGTCCATTAGTGTGCTGAGATGTTAGTCAAGGATCGACAGTGTTAGCGCCCACGCCGGATGAGATTTCTGTCGCCCTGATATGGATGAAGCAGTGACAGCTACAGCGCTGCTCTTAATATAGAGCGGTGCCGAGCGTGACCCACGATGCCCTTGTTCGTCTGGTAGAAACTCACTTAGCCAATGCTAAATCATCTCCTAAATGAGGAGCGGTAAAAATATTTCAGGATGTTATTGCTATACGTTTTGTTATTCAAAAATTGCAACTATTAGTCATCAGATACAGTATGTCATGACTTTCTTACACTATGACATAGTAGTTTTTGCTGTAGTTATCCATACAACCAAATGCAGACTATATTGTTTAACTTGAGGATGAGCTCCAGGCCGTACCTTGAATTCTAGCTACTAGTAAATATTAGTTATTTACATAATAATTTACTTCAAGTTAATTCATTAGAATAGCATTCGAATAGCATTTTCATGCAAAATGGTGTAAAAAGGTAATGCAAATAATGGATAATTAGGATTCTTAGGTTTAAAACTTTTTCAATACTTAAATAGCAATTCTTTTTACTTTCAACTTTCAAAGTAAAATTGGCGACTCCATATCTATACTAACCCTAACCTTAACCCTACCCCATGCCTACTGTATATATACATTTTGCACCCCTGATCTTGTCCATGCTTTAGCCTCAGGCTGCAGTTTGCTAAATAGGGGATTATGCAGTCTCACAACCCTGAGCCAGACTCAGTGATTAGACTTGTACATCTGCCCGGCCTTGTGACCTCCTTAAGACACATCAACACCAACAAGACGGCATTTCATCAGCCCGGGAGGTCAAGGCGATGGCGGTCCGAACCCGGATCCTTAACCTGGTGACCCTATAACATGACACATCCCCCTGCTGAGCTATTAAAACTAAACTCTATTGGCTTAGCGAGTGCAGAGATTGAAAGCACCCCCACACACACTCTGTGACACTACCAAACTCTGGCATCTGCCGAGGCGTACTTTATGAATCAATGTCACTCCCAGTGAGAGGAAAATGATTACGTTGCAAAGGAGAAGAGGGTTGGTGTTAGTGGGGGGAAGGGGGGGAAAAATCACTTTGATGGATTGGGTCCCTCATGGGACAACCTTGGAATGTTTTTGGAAACGAACCAAACTTGCCGAGGTCCACTCTAAGTCTTTCTTGTTGTCCCCCCGTTCGCACTGCAGAGCTGCAGGAGCATCAGCTGATGATTCTGTGCTGACAGCTAATTAGGAGAAGTGTGCGAGAAATGGGGACCTTGTCTTCCCCCCTGTGCCAAGTATTTGCAGATGTTAAATAGGCTGACAATACATATATGGTTGTCAGATTTCCTATGGGCTGCTGGGGTGTTGTAGTGCGTCGCATGTAGTGCGGAGTGATGAGGTGCGTCAAGGCGACAGTTTCAGACTGATGAGTCACTGACAAGCATTACACCACTGGAGTTCTGACACACAGATGGTGCAGCCTGTAGATTGTTATAGTCGCGGCATCGTGTGGCCCATTTTTAAGGGTTCAGGCTACATTAAACAGACTAATGACCTCCCAGTGGCCCCTAACACAGGACTGGCTTTTCTAATGGGCTGAGAGAGGGTTAGTACATTAGTGTTCAAAGGCAAAGGCGTGAAGTTTTGGTGAAGATGATGAGGTCCACAACAATGCTAAGTTTGGTGGGTAGCTTACACTTATTTTTCTGTTTCCCCGAGTACAAATCAGAACTAGTCTCTTTCCATAGTCAAAATCAGAACTAGTCCATTTTCAGGTCCAAATCGGAATGAGTCTAACAATCAATTCCTGATCAAAACAGTCCATTTTCAGTTCAGACCAGAATAAGCCCATTTACTAATTCCAAGCAGAATAATTCATGAACCAGTCCATTTCCCAATTCCAGATCAGAATTGGTCCATTTGTAAAACTCCAAATTGGATTTCTGTTTTTTAAGCCCGATCATGACTAGTCTTTATTTTAGTTGCAACCAGAACTAGTCCATTTCCCAATACTCAACCAGAACTAGTCCATTTCCTGTGTTCAGACCAGATTAAGCCCATTTACTATTTTCAGGCAGAATAAGCCAATAACTAGTTCATTGACCAATTCCAGATCAAAATTGGTCCATTTGCAAAACTTCAGATTGGATTTCTGTTTTTTAAGCCCAGATCATTAATAGTCTTTATTTTAGTTGCAACCAGAACTAGTCCATTTCCCAATACTCAACCACAACTTGTCCATTTTTCAACACTTTCAGAACTTGTCTGTTTCCTAATACTTAACCAGAACTATTCCATTTTCCAAACCTCAAATAAGGTTCTAGTCAATTTCCTAACCAGATACTTGTCCAGTCTCCAATAATGACATACAACTTGTCCATTTCCCAACACTCAAACAGAAGTAGTCTAGAAAAGAAGTCAATTTCCCAATTACAACCAGAAACTTTGAATTCAATTTGAAATTAGAGCTTTTTCCTGACCCCATCATCATCATCATTACTTTTTCCCATCCACTGCTTAAGCACGTTGGGTGCCAAGGATTTTTTCCACAAGTGTCAGGAGTCTTTTCTTATCCTGCATCTCCCTTTGATGTCTAAATCAGATCTGGTCAATTCCCCAATTCTAGATTTTAAGAAACTCCAAACCAGATTTAGTCCATTACCCGAGTGCTAATTAGAACTATATTATTTTAAAAGTACAAATTCAAAACGCTCCATTTCCTCTTTCATGCATTGGTGAGAAATATAATATTAATGCCAAAAGCATCAAGAACATCGATCTGGAGCTCAGTGAACTGCCACATCATTTTCAAATATTTCTTTATTAAAATAAATATAGCATGAATTGTTTTGTGCATTAGATATATCATTTGTTCTCTCTATTTGCTGTCCAAACATCCTGAACATAACACATTACTGCAGCCCTTTTCTTTGGCACAGTTTTAGCATTACACATACACAGTAACCCATAATACCTGGCTGGTTTGGTTCACCTTCTGTGCTTGGAAGTGATTTGATTCAGGGTTGAATGCCTTTATCGCTGCAATCTCACTGTGCCAGTGTTCAACTGGAGCCACACTGTGACCACCTCTTTTTGTTGTGTTATCATCTGTGGTGTGTTGATTTTTTTTAGCATACAGCAATCACCCAAAGATGCAGACAAAACAAATGCCGATGGAGGTCGTCAGAGTTCAGTTCCAACTAGAGTGCAGTTCATTTGCGTCAAGAACACGATTGAAACATATTCTGGTCCAGAAATGCTAGTGCAATATGTACCGTGGTTACGCTCGGTTTTCTCAGAGAGTTCATTCTTCATATTTTTATTAACGTAGCCCCAGTGTTTCCTCATTTCCTCGAACATGCATGGGCACGGGCTGAGTTCTAGCAACACGAGAGCTAGTTCTGCTGACACGCTGAACTCTCATCACCGGCTCCACCAGCATAAGCAAATAAACATGGGAACGGTAGACCGCATGTGTGTGTGTGTGTGTGTGTGTGTGTTTGTGCATATCGCAAAACAGAGCCCAGTGTAATGACAGAGAAGGATTGTTTCGTTGAAGTCTCTCCAAGTTCTCTCTCTCTCTCTCTCTCTCTCTTTCTGAGTTCCCTGTTTTATATTTTCTCTCCTATTCATTTCGCTACTTCAGGACTTTAGGGCGCTTTCATTAAAGTTTAAAGCTACAACTCTCTATGAGGCCAGTTTTGATGAATTAAACAAGCCGTGGTATTCTACACACACTTTTACGGCCTTTGACACCCATACCCTTTTACTCTCACTCTCGCTCTTTCTCTCTCTCTCCATCATTTGTTCAGGCAGCGTGTTAGAAAGCAGAGAGGAAGATTTGCTCTCGTATTAAACAGCAGGCGACCAGTGGGAGGCTCGAAGGAGGCCAGATGTTTAAAATGGCGACTGAAGACAGTTTAAAATGACAATTAATTTCTTTGATTAAACTTTTCAAGGACTTTCCTGGCTGGTTTGAGTAAAGTGTGAAATGCAGCCTTAAGCGACCAGGCTGCCCTTGTTATAAAAACGCTCCTCGGGCGCTCTTTGAATGTTTCTCCCCTTTTGGAAGGTTGTGTTGAAGGTTTCAAAGACCTAAAACCCATGCATTAGGAATTGAAATTCAGTTTCGTATACCGATCCATAATACAAACCACTTGCTCGTAATTCATCCTGCCTGTAGTCTTTGCAGATTTTTTATTATTTTTTAAGCTAATTTTCTGGGATTTTTTTTTTTTGCCTTTAACTTGTGTGCAGTTTGGATTTTATCCCAATCTTTTGATCACCAGATCAGAGCTTTAACGGCAGCAAAAGTCGGAATCAGGCGAGGATCAACTGCTCATTTCACTGAGACAAATAATTTTTCCGTAGAAATTAAAATTACCCTAGCAGTTTCCATTACTCATATCACTAGAAAAAAGGAAGACACTCAAAGGGAGTATCAGGCCTCTCCGGCTGAGGAGCGCCCCGTACCGAGGTTAAAAATAGCCCCGACAATAGATTCAGTATAATTTCTCCTCGCTATTCTTTCTCAGTCTGTTCGAGGTCCCTGAGAGTTCAGTTTAATTAAACACGCTCGTGCGTCGTGGGGGAGGTTAACTAAGCACCGTCCCTCGCCGCACTAGCTGCCTCCCTCAGCCTTGGCCGTCAGTAATTACCCCGCTCGTTAGCACCAGGAGGCAGGAGACAGGCCTGGTCACACCTCACAAGCCACATCCACACAGTGGACATTGAGACCCTGGAGAGGACGTGGAAATACCTACCCTCTGGGAAAGGAGATGAGCAGGGCTTTATGCATGATACGAAAAGAGCCGGAGGAGATAACAGGTCCACCATCCAGGGCTTCCTTCATATCAGATTAGTTATTTTTCCATCATTCGTCAGTGTGTGTGTGTGTTTGCATGAAGCGTGCCCTGCATCTGGCTTAGCTTTTCCACGCGAGCGACAGGCATCCGACAGGCCCCCCCCCCTCGCCTCCATCCCTCTTTGCTGATTTGATTAGGCCACTGGCTCGCTGTGTCTGGAATTGCATTTGCCTGTTGCTGTGTGTTTAAGAATAGCCTCGATCCCAGTAGCCCTCCCCTCCTGATTTCCCAGCTGCCTCAGGGAGTAGCTGGGATAACAAGTCGTCATGACAACGGCATTCAGATCGAGGAGCCGCTCCGCCGCTCACTGACTTTGCACTTTTTATTTTCCCTTCAAGTTTTTTTTTTAATTTAATTTTTATTTTTTTCCTCGCTTTTATTGCAGTGATTATTTTTGTCGGCGGTTCAACGAGGCCTACCTGTGGCTCCTGCATGGCACACGGCGGGAACCGAATAAACACGATTTCGTTCGAAAGGGAGAGCTGAGATCCACACCTGCTCGCGCTATCTGATCGTTCGTTGCGCTGATGTCACAGCGGTCGTTCTTAATGGCAAGGGCAGCATGCTTAGAAATCCAACTTTGTTGTGAAGATATGTCTTTCTGGGGTCTTCGGTTCTTGTAGTCCATCTGCCTCAACATGGTGTGCATGGTTGAGATGCTTACCAAGGTGGTAAAGAGTAGTAAACTCAAACACATGTTGTGCTTGTAGGAGATGTCTGCAACACTCAAATGAACCAGCTTCCTATAGCAACTACCTGCGATTCACCAAAATTACGTTCTGAGGTTTAAGTTGAACTTGAACTGAGGCTGAACCTTGACCCCTGTATGCGTCTGGCTAATGGGATAATCCCATACATACCATGCTTTATGTAGCAAATGCTGTTTATTACAAAGATTTTACTCAGTGTTTGCCCCGCTGATACTTCACTAAGGTTGAACGAGTTCAGCAGACAAGAAAGTTTTGGCATCCCTGGTCTATCTTAAAGGATTACCGCTATGTGCTAAGACGGTAGACTGATCCAGGATAACAAGCACACCTCTAGGCTTCACAATGGTAAATCATAAAGCATGAGCCTTCCTCTAATCGTTAAATTATTCCGAAAAAGGTGGGCTTACATCACAGCACCTGTCTAGTTGGGGTAGAGTATCCCTTGCCAAAATCTCACCAGCTCTTGGAAGGCACTTATAAATTGTACTCAGCGAATGGGCCAAGGTTTTGATTTGGTCTTGACCCAGGATAATAAATCTGGATGATGTAGGGTACGCACCAGGACGGCTGACTCGCAGCACGCTCTCGGTCTTCCCGTCCTCACAGCTTCTACAGCAGGGCACGCGGAGGAAGAGAAACAGCGAAGGAGGCCGGGCAAAAAGCGGACAATCAATAAATCAATATGTTTTGCACCACCAAGCCAGGTTGAGCACGCTCACATTCATACATACACACTTGCGGACACACACTGTGACACAGAACGGAGCTGCATTTGCCAAAAGACATTTTATTGTTTTAGATGGAGCGTTTTTTTTCTTTTTCTTTTTCTTTTTTTTACTCTTTCTATTACTGGTTTTGGATCATTAAGCCATAGATTTTTGTTTTGCTGTATAAATGGTGAGTCAGGTCTTCTTGGGAAAGAGAGAGCCAGACAGGACTTTCTCTGCTTGTAACCGACAGTCCAGTCCTCTCCTGAGACAGGCTGCAGCTTTCTTATGTCCTCAAACAGAGAGAGTTTAGTTTACTGTCCAGAATGAAGTCATAACGTACACGAGATCACTCTTCCATTCACTCTCTACAGTACACCGCTTATCCTTTACAGGGTTGCGTCTATGCCAGGGTACTCAAGTCACTAGGCGAGGTAGACCTTGGACGGGGTGTCAGTCCATTATTGGGTGCAAGCATGCACACACTCCAACACCATTTGGAAACTAAAGTTATACCCGAAGGCAGGACTCGGCCCCTTGACCCTTGCGGTGCAAGACTACAGTGATAACCACTACGCCACCCTTAATATACACTACATTACAATATTTATACCAATTTTCTTCTAAGTACAGTAAATGTGTTAGAGATGTCATCCCTGGGCGACACAGTGGCTCATATATTCCCTGTCCTTATGTGGTTTCCTCCCAAATGGGAAGTAGTAGTTCTAAGTTGCCCTAGATGTTTGTGTTTGTGTGCATGTATCCCTGCTTCATGCAAAACACTCCTTGAATAAAGTCAGGATCCACTTTGAATCATGAGTCCTGCTTCTGAGTCCGGTTCCCATCAAGGAACTTGTCTTTATCACCATCATAAATTAATTAAATTATCTAGGATTCTAGTGTTTAGCACTGTCACCTCACACCTCCAGGGGTCGAGGGTTTGATTCCCGCCTCAGGCTCTGTGTGCAGGGAGTTTATATGTTCTTCCCGTGCTTGGTGGGGGTACTTTGTTTTTTCTCCCACAGTTCAAAGCCATTTGGCGTTCCTACAGTAAATTGCAATGGATTGGCACCCTGTCCGCGGTGTACCCCGCCTCATGCCCAAGGTTTCGCAGGCCCTGCCATTCTGTACACAGAATAATAGGTATAGAAGATGAATGAATGATTTGTTCCAGCTACCTGACAGTCATGACACAGGGATGACCCGTGATCACACACATATAATATATTCCAGTGAGCTTGCATTTACTCCCAAATGTTTGCTCCAACCGTTTTAACCTCTCGCGGTGAACTCGATGTTCTTGCCCAGCTTTTGATTGCGTATTTACCTGGCACATTTTGGGTCTAATTCGTAGACATTAATAATGAAAATGATACCCTTTACTGTACGGGTGCTCAAGCTGGCCGGCTTGGCTGCCCTCCCCGAGTTTACCGAAGAAGGTGTCTGCAAAGGAGAGGAAGTAAATTAAAGGAACAGGACGGAGCCTCGTCTCTCCGCACAGCCAGCGAAGAGAAGGACACAATTTCACTTCTCTTTCAAAGGTCAAAAATATTACAGTGTTTCCTTTCAGCTCAGTGTGCTTCTCCCTTTCTCTCTCTCTCTCTCGCTCTCTCTCACTTTCTTTCACTCTCACTCTCTTTCTCTCACCCGTTGATTTCTCTCTTCTTTGGGGATTGTGTTTTAAATTATTAAAGATTTTAATCATCTTCCAACGGGCTGCAACCTTCCTTGCAGGGAGCTTTTGGGTGATGCAGTGTGTAGAGTACAGATGAATGGAGGTCTCATTTGAAAGCACGGGGGAGATAAGTGCACCCGAGAAACTGATTTCACTGACTCATGCTCTTTGTTATCCATTTTTCTTTGAAGGTGAAGCGGTGTTTGGTCCAAATTTCATTCCTCACATGCTTTGTGCGAGTGTGAGAAAGAGAAAGCGCTACAGAGAGATTTTCATTTGTGTGGGTTTATATATATATATGTGTGAAACATATAGTATAAAAAGAATGGTCAGAAAAATACATAGAACTAAATATTTGAAAGAAAAGCACACATTAGAAAAAAAAAGTAGTAGTAGTAGTAGCCAAGAAAGCTTCAATTAAATTAATCATAGTTTTAGAGATTAGTACAGTAGTTTCCAAAAAGTTTGTTAGCAGTGAGTCGACTCTTACGTAAGTGGAAGCGGGTAGAGAGTGGGCATGAGACAGAATATCTTTGTCTCAAATATTGCCAATTTTGCTTATCTAAAGGGTTATCGTGATATTTGGTATTCATGAAGAATGCTGCCTCTTCTTACATACTAGACAGAGCAGGTAGCTTACAGAACAGGAGGATTATGAGTGGAATCCTGACTACCTTGAGGCATGCTTCCTAATAGTACTAACACCAGTCCTCTATCCAAGCCGATTAAAATTTTTCCCTCTAATGTGACCTGGTGTAACAAACTAGATCCGGAAAAGGCCTCGGCTTCAAGCCATTTCCAAATGTTCGGGTCATTAAAGGAGTACCTGGGAGGCCAGCGTTTCATGATGTACTTAGAAAACTTTCTATCTTGATGGCATCCAAGCATTAGTGACACGCTGGGATAAGTGCATTAGTGTAGCAGAGAGTATTTTATATAGAGAAATCTTAACCATGTTCTGTTCATTTGCACAATCAAAAGTCCCAGTTTAACACGAACAAGAGCCCATCGTACAAAACGTTCATATCACAGTGCTTTTTGTTCTGCATTTCTGTGGCAGTGTTAAAATCCGCAAAGCTGTCAGTTGTGAGTCGGTGCATTTTTCTTGCTAGACTCAAATAAAATAGGCAGGCTTTTATTTGATATAGACACTTCCTTCCATTAAAGGGGGAAAAAAATCAGTTTGAAGGTTTGAAGGCTGAAGCAATTCAATAACTTCGGTATTGAGGCCAGATACTGTGGGACTTGATCTCAGTCTTCATCATGTCTAATCTATCAGAATAATAAAGCATCTGTGACAACTGAAAAAACTTAGCAAATCTAATGATTAAGGGGACGAGTTTAAATTTGTTATGTGGTATTAGCATTATATGTATATTTTAGTCTTCCAGTGTCATAGCATACTGTACATATTTATAATTCAGTTGTTAAAAAAAAAAAAAATAGGCTGCTAAAAGACGTCGCGATGACATCCAACATCGGGAGAAAGTTGTTTTTGAATGTTGCGATAATGTTTAATGAATAACCTTAATTTGGAGCATTTATGCTGGTTATCATCCTTTCGTAATGCTTCACACATCCATGGACCCTTAAGTTTTGATCAAGGATTAGACTTCCCGTCGAAGATTAGGACGGACCCAACAGCTTCCATCACACAGTGTGTGTACAGTATCTTGTGTCATGCTGTAATGTTACCTATCTGTTTCATGTTCTTTGAGAAATATTACCGCGAGGTGCATCGTAGCTCACAAATTACTGTACTGTAATATAGTGTTCGTACAGCGTCCAAACCGCATCAGGTCCGCTTTCACAGAACACATCTCAGAGGTTAAGTGGGTTTTTTTTTTTTTTTTATCATTTTGGCTGCTTTCCAGTTTAATATTATCAACAGTGTGTTCCCTAGTGGTCCAGAGGTAAGCACTTCTGGCTGCAGCAACCAGAGATTGAATCGTGCTCAGACCGTTGGTTTGGTATTAATCATGTTTTGAAGTCATTTTTGCAATATTTCATTGGGGCATTCGTTTAGCGTTATCCCATCGTCATGTCGTCAACATTGTTCCGACATCAATTCATCAAAAAAAAAAGATTTTATAACTTTCAAAAACAACTACATTGTCCCAACGTCTGTAAAGTTGCCGAATTAACATCACTACAACCTTTTGACAACCAAAAATTCTCAGGTTTCTTTCCTGGTCCTGAAACAAAATATATGTACGGCCCTAAAGAAGACTAATTCAGTGAGTAGCTAATATTAGCTAGCAAGTCTTGCAACAAACAACACTAAAAATTGAAAGTTTTCCTCCTACTGGTGCATACTTGTGAATTCAGTGCACAAAACTAATGCACTGTCGCCTTGCACCTCCAGGGTCCAGCCAGGTTCGATTCCCGCCTCTATGTGCATGGAGTTTGCATGTTCTCCCCGGGTTTCCTCCAGGTACTCCGGTCTCCTTACAGTCCAAAGAGATGTAAATTAGACTAATTGGTGTTCCTCAAATTGAATGAGTATGTGTGTGTGCCGTGCGATGGATTGGCACCCCCATCCAGGGTGTACCCCACCTCGTGCCCTAAGCCTCCTTGGATAGGCTCCAGGTCGCCCGCGACCCTGTATACAGAATAAAGCAGTATAGATGATTATGTGTCTATATAGGGGCAGGGGTAGCTCATTGGTTAAGGTGTTGTACTACTGATCAGAAGGTCTCAGCTTCCAACCCCAGCACCACCAAGTTGTCGCTTGGCTCTTGACCAAGGCACTAAACCACTTACTGCTCTGATGTATACTGAGATAAAAATGTAACTCCCTCTGGATAAGGGTGTCTGCCAAATGCCATAAATATATATGAACCAAAAAAGGTCACATTAGTCCAAATCAGACTGGGAAGTAACATTGGCTGCACTCTCGTTTCACTCAGGCAAAAATTGAAAAAATGCTTTGTGCTATGTGAAATAAATAAATGAGTATGTTATTGCAAACATTATATTGCCTTTTTTGAATTTATGAGATTATTTTAATATGCAGGGCAGTGGAGGTTCTCGGATGCTGGTTGGGGGTTCGAGCCCCACCACCTCAGGGTTACCACCGTTGGGCCCTTGGGCAAAGCCCTTAACCCAAATCCTGAACGGGAAAGGAGGAGGGTTGGGCGTCAGGTTCGTAACCCGGCCCTGTGGAAACCACCGTTGCTATAGAAACATTGGAACCCATCATTCATTTAATTTGTGATTTGAATGTTATTCTCTGCCTGCTTCAATAGTGCTCTGTCAAAAAAAACATACACGAGTAAAAATATAAAAGTTTGTTTATTAAATTTGACTTTATGTACATTTCAATGAAGAGAAAAATGAGGACCATGTTTTTAAAGACAGAATGTTTAAATAAAAAGCTTATTACAAAAAAATATATCTACCATCATTATTTTATAAACACCAAATTCAACAGGCAAATTGAAGTAATAACGGTAAAAGTGTCAGGAGTGGTGAAAGGTATCAGCAGGGGCATTTGGGATTGGTCAAAATTCTTTTTAAGAACAAGTGGAAGGATTTTTAATTAGTTTTTAGTTTTTTTAATTAGTTTAAACCCAATGTACCAATATACTGCAACTTTTAACCATTCCATACATGAAGTGAGTGTGTGCATGTGCAGAAGTGTGCGCGAAGGTTATTGTCGGAGTGCTCATGGGAACGTATTTGCATTAAAGTCTTTTATGAGGACAGATGCACGTGTTCTTCGTTTTATAAACGAGTGCGATTCAAGGGCTTCTCACAGGTGTGTTATTGTCTGAACGTGACAGCAGCTGCTCATGCTAGACAGTTACTATACTCAGGGCATCTTTACAAGGTATTTGTGACTATATCCTGCTCTGAGGAGATTACTACCACTCCTGAAGCAATATGTCTGCAGCAGTTAAAAACGAGGCAGCGCTCCGCCGTCTTTGACTTTAATTTACACCTCGGAGACAAGCAGCTGTCGTTTAGTTTCAGGGAGAGTTACGATGGTGTCGTGGTTCACTATGGCTAAGTTGTAGGATCGTATAATTCAATAACTGCCTAGATATAAAATATTGGTTATTCTCCATATTAAAAGATTTTTTTAACATTTATAATTGTAGACAAAATGAAACGTTCTATAAGGGTGATGGCGATTATTTTGTTTTTTTCAGTTTTTTAGTTATTATTTATTTAGTGTACTTATTTAGCACAATTTCCTCAACCAGTAGTTTAACACATTTATAATCAATGATCAATTAATCGTTAATAGTTAATGATAACAGGCCCTTTTTTTCTGCTTAAGTTTTATTTAAACAGTTCTAGTGGAACAAACCCAACAAATTAATTATTTGAGACAAATTAATGAAGCCAGAAAGAGAATTAAAGCAGTCAAATAAATAAGGCTGCGGAAAATACTGCTCTCGTCTCTCAGACCTTATTTATAGTCGAGTCGTAAATATCTTGCGCACTACCCAAATTGCAAGTGCGCCCTCTGGTGGTGAACACGTTTGTTATAACTCATTTGTAGGCTACGAAGATACCTTATGCAAAACAAACATTATCAGTTAATCGATTTTCAATTCTCTGCAGTTTGTTTAATCATTAACATGCCAAGTTTTCTTGATTGATAGAAGCGGAAAAAGAGAGACTAGTGTAGAAACAACGTAATATCCAATGGGTGTTCAAGTCAAACCGGGACTTATAATGAAATTTCTCATGATTGAAGCCGTAAAACTGATTGACATTTACAGAAGACTTCAAACACAGTACAGTGATGAGACTCTTAAATGCAGTAAAACATGTGAATGGTGCAAATGTTTTTAAAGAAGGGCGTACTGGCCTGAATGATGATCCCGGGTGAGTTGGCTCTAGCAGTTTGCGGGAACACTCAACAAGTGAAGCGCCTGATCCTTAAAAATCAGTGGATAACTTGTCAAAAGTGGGGGAAGAGACGCACCTGTCTATGTGAATTGTACACAATCATTCACCAACACATTACAAGAACTCAGCTAGGAGTTAGTGCCACATCTCTCATACTGTCCTTTTCACTGTCATAGTGTACTTTGGGCCATTAAAGGAGTTCCTGGGAGGCCATCGTTTCAGACGTGAAACAGGCAGTAGTGAGAAATTTTTTTTACCTTGATGGTATCCAAGGAGTAGTAAAATGCTGGAATAAGTGCATTAGTGTGTATAGAGAAATAACTTGACGCCCCTTGTACAACATAATAATTGACTAAACTGCTGGGGTAAAGAGGAATAGAACACTTTGGGACGTATTAGTACTCTGGGTAGGTAATACAACTTGTTCATTGATTTTTTTTTTATAACATATTGTGCTAGGTATTAGAAGTGTGTAGTTTGCTCATGTATTTTAAAATTGTGAACCTCTCTTTGAGCATATTCCGTAAACTATCACTTTTTAGTGATGCCAGCTAGCTAATAGATTACAAAATGGTTTTTGTAATCCATATTAACTGGCTGTGATCAAGTAATATATTTTGGTTATGGTCTTTTATATTATACATTGTGTTGTTTAACATTCTGTCCACATACAGTTGTTCTTTTAGGCAGCTCCGATTGGGCTCACCAGAACGGGTCACTCGATCCTCAAAGATTTTACACTGGATGCACTTCTTCCCCATTTTATTCGTCTTTGGGGCTGGTACTGAGAGCGCACTGACTTGTTGGTTCCCTGTCATGGAATGGAAACCCCATGAGAAAGACGGAGATACTCCAACCGTCCTAACAGAGCCTGTACCTACAGATTAAGTAATGTCTTTTTAATTTACGGTTTAGTGTTTTTTTTTTTTTGTTTTTTTTTATAATACACACTTCACAAGGTCGCAAATCAAACTCCATAATGTGACCAGAAACATAGATCATTGTGGCTGCTTATCTTTCAGTCACGGTTCCCAAAATTGCCCTGTCATTGAGATTGCCATTTTACTAATTATACATATAAGTCACTTCGTCCTCTGAAAACTGTCATTCGCCCTAAAAGCGCATTTTGTCTTCCTTTCGATGAATGATGCAGTGATTCTGAAAATTCTCATCAATCATTTTTTTTGTATGTGTGTGTTTTGACATGGACTAATCGCTGCAGCACAAATAGAATTTTTTTTTTTTATCGGGCAGCAATTTCTCGAAATGTCTACTGTAATCTCGGAGTGATTGGTAGCCATTAGACGAGTGAGAAGAATGATAGGCAGGTAGCTGTTGTGAACCGTTAGCAACGTAACACACTTAGCAACTCGACAACAATGCGAGCTCGATGATCGATCATTGCGAGCATGCGAGGTCTGTGTTCACGAAACCACTCACCAAATTAGCTTCGATTCTCCCTAGTCCAGCTTCAGCAGGAGCAGAAGGAAGCTCTTAGTGGTATCAGCTGTTTTTTTTTTTCCTCTCATTGCCTCTGTGTACATGTGAGTGTGTATGTGTGTGTGTGTGTTTGTTCTATATTTAATCAGGCAGACTGCTGATGGCTGATGATGGGATAAGGGAGGAAAGCTGGCAGCGAGGATGATGATGATGATGTGTGTGTATGTGGAACTGTGTGTGATGTGCTTATTTTAAAACATGCTAGTTCCTCGTTGTAACAGTAAAAGGAGTTAATCTTTGTTGAAAAATTTGACCAAAGCTATCTGTGGCCGTTTTTTTTTTTTTTTGGAGATTTATGATGAGAGGTATAAAAGGGGCAGCCAGCATCAGGAAAATCAGTTATGCTGTCAGGGGTTGACGCAAATAGCATGAATTCGCACAGGCGGGAAGTTTGTTTCAACTCAAAATGGAAATTTAATACCCTAGAGCAAGGTTTGCAGTAGAGCCAATATCAGGAAAGCTCCTTTTAGAAATGCACTTAGCTGCACTACATATTGCAGCTGCAAATTCTGATAATTACAAGTAACATTTAATTGCTATGTTTCTTGCAAACATTTCTTCAAAGAATACGGTCAGAGCCACAGCAATGGATAAATTCGTAGCGGCAGTTAATCAATTAATAATTATTCATTAATCATTATATAACAGTTCATTCTAACCAAGTAATCTGATTGGACTAGAGGCATTCCTTTCACAAGTGATGATAATATACAGTAACGGCATTGGGAATTTTAACTATATGTATCACTTCGCATCTCAGGTATTCTACAATCGTTGATTACACTAACTGTCAGTCGCGATATAGGTGAAAGCATAGGAAGGAATTCCTCCAGTCGAGGAGGAATATGTGTTGGTGGGGCAGAATAACTGGTTAAATAATCAAACAAATCATAATCTGTTGATAATAAATGGTGTTTGTAGAACTGTTGTATGAAAGCAATATCACACTCAAGGTTGTTGTGCCGTTGTGCTGAATATCAGCATGGCTGTCATGGCATATGAATATGTCTAGGTTTAAACATTCATGTAGAAGAGGACAAAAGAGACTGGTGTAGCAGCCATATCATACAACAATATAACTGACTAAATTGCTGGAGTAAAAGAGAAATTTTGGACATGTTATGAGCAAGTAAACAACTTTGGCGCAGGTTATATAGTTGTTCAGTTGTTTTGCAGAGTATTTTTCTATAATATTTGGTGCTATGCAACAGAACTGCATGTTTTTACTTATTTCTGTACCAGTACATTGGATTTTTGGTAAAATACAAGAAATATGAAAATTCAAGCACATTCAATAAACTTATAATTATTACTGATGCAAGCTAGCTAGGCAGAACACAAGTGTGTATATTCATACATACATTGTCTACAGTAGGTCTGGGGAAGCTGGGATAAGGGCATCTGCCAAATACCATAAAAATGTAATATATTTTTATATTCCAAGCAACTCCGGTCACAACCTGGATGGGGTGCCAACGTTCACTAGGAAACACCAGTCTAGCCTACACCACATGTCTTTGGACTGTGGGAGAAAACTAGCATGGTAGCAAGAAACCTACCAAATCATGCGAAGACCATGCAAGAGGCAAGATTCAAACCGCCAACCCTGGTGGTGCGAGGCAACAATGTTAACCATCAGGCCACAATGCTGCCTAGAGTCTATACTTGATGTGCTCATTATTTAGGCTTCTCCTTGGTCTGAAGATTTGTTTTTCCACAGGAGCACAGTTCACATCTACAAGATAATATTTCGCATCCTGGCTAAGTATCAGGCCATTTTCTTTTCAACCTGACCTAACCCCAAGACAAAATTTGGACAGCATTAATGACCAGTGAAAATAGAAAGTGTGAAAAAGAAATTGTGACCCTAGTGGTCCTTAACAAAGGAGAAACTAACTGATGTGTGGCTAAGAAAATTGTGCGTCAGTTTATACGTCCATATTTGTCTTTCACTGATGTTTGGTTTATGGATTGGCACCCTGTCCAGGGTGTACCCTGCCTCGTGCCCTAATACCCCTGTCTCACCTACGCGGTTTCGCGCGGTGGCCATAAGTACGGTTCATCATGATTCACCGCG
>JAOTRS010000019.1:4444307-4454995 GCA_028565755.1 Dinotopterus cunningtoni
TCAACATATTAAGACTTTAGCCTGACCATTATTATGACTTCACCTCTATATATTATGACTTTCTCCCCAGAATTCATAATATATTGGGGTATTTTTACTTTATTTGTAAAAAAAAATCTTGTAATTTTATTTTTAAAACTAAGAACTAAAACAGTGTTGTAGCCTTACTCTTATTGTCCATAAAAATATAAAGAATTTGCCCATATTTTCCCAAACACCCCAAAGAAATGACCAAAAACACAACTTTTCATGTTGCAAAGAAACTGAAATGAAGAAACCACTTTCCCTGTCTTGAAGACTTTATCTAGAAACACTAACACTGGAGACTCCTTCCACAAATGCTACATTTTCACCTTATCAATGATTAAATAAATTTCCTTTGTTAAATAGTAGCATGTTTTTTCTATTTTTAATTTATTTGTTATTAGGCTTTGACTATGTGGACCGTCCTCCATGTATGTTACTGTGAATAAGTGGCTATAAAGGTAGCAATAACTTAGTAGAGCATATAAAGACTCACCAAAACTTTTGTCAACAATTTTACAGCTTTGTTCAAGTTTTCAAGAAGAAGAAGACAAAAAAAAGAACAAAGTTATCCCAAAAGCTTTGTGCTCTTCCACCACTGAGATGGTAGGCGCCAGTGGAGAGCGTTTGCATTCAGGAGACTGTGTTGTTCGGCTGTATTTTCATGCACAGAGCCCGAGTCTTTCTCTCAGCGAGCCCTTTGCTGATTCTCTTTCAGAAGACAGAAAGCTGTTTGTGGGCATGCTGAACAAGCAGCAGTGCGAGGATGACGTTCGGCGCCTGTTTGAGGCCTTCGGCAGCATTGAGGAGTGCACCATCCTCCGAGGCCCTGATGGAAACAGCAAAGGTTAGATACTATTGCTCCTTACTTTTGAGATTTTTGAGATGCTCAGTTTGTGGGCTTCTGAGGGGCAAAACAACAAACAACGCACTTGTGATGATCGCAAATTCAAATTCCAAGGTTCATACAGTCGTCCGTGACTTGGAGTCCAAGAGAGCAAAACTAGACGTGCTCTTTGGGTGAGCTTGTCAGCAGGCAACTGCTTGGGGCCTCAAGCCAGTAGGGGCCCCCAAGGGCTGAAAAAAAATTATTTATTATTGTTAAGATAATGGTGATGAATTCAGGTTAGAGAGGCCCCCTACAATTTTTTGCCTAGGGCTCTAACAGATTCTAGAATCGCCTCTGAACAGCATACTCTCTCTGCCCTGTCAATCACAGTGACCTTAGCGAATCATGGGCATCTCTGAGCTCATGTATGCAGAAGAGGCTGAATAGCGTTTCCTCCAAAGGATGTAGGTTAAAAAGATGTGGTTGGCTGGCTTTAAGCATCTCAGTAAAAGCATGGTGTTGGTAACATGGAAGTTGCCAAGACTAAATTTGGAAGAAATGCGGAGAAATGTAATAAAATGATTATTTCACTCTTTAATTATGTAATATTATTCTGAGTTTTAAAGTTAACTTATTATTATTATTATTATTATTATTATTATTATTGTAGTAGGAGTAGTGTCACAGACAACATTAATGTAAACCATTTAAATAAAATCCCTTGCCTCAGCACTATTCATAATATTCACAGCATGGAAAAAACAGTCGGTAGTAACTGGCATGTGTGTGTGTGTTTGTGTGTTTGCTGGCGGTACCAGGCTGTGCGTTTGTGAAGTACTCCTCTCATGCTGAAGCTCAGGCGGCCATCAGCGCGCTACACGGCAGCCAAACCATGCCTGTAAGTACCGAGTACACCTCAGATGGGGATGGAGGATGCGTTCCATCTGGATGATATTACTGATTATGTGTGTGTGTGTGTTTTAGGGTGCCTCTTCCAGTCTGGTTGTGAAGTTTGCAGACACTGATAAAGAACGCACCATTCGGCGCATGCAGCAGATGGCTGGTCAGATGGGCATCTTCAATCCTATGGCCCTGCAGTTTGGAGCGTATGGAGCATACGCACAGGCAAGAGCCCTCCCTCTGTCTCTCTCTCACACACACACACACACACACAAATACACAAACACACATTTCTTCTCTCTCTCTCACATGCACAAGAGCCATCTGTGTGTATTTCATTACGCACGCACTCCCATCCACAGTCCGGTGTGTGTATTTGTTACTCATTCTTTAGTATTATATGGATTTGGCTATATTGTCATTGTTATGGTCTTTATAAATATTACTGTTTACTATTACAAGATATTGATAGTATAAGTAATATTATATTATATTATATCACATCAACATTGAATTCTCAAATCTGATTGGTCAAAAGATGTCACAAGTTTATATCAATGCATGCAAAAACCTTTATTTGTCACATATACATCACTGCACTGTAAAATTCTTTCTTCACATAGTCAGAGATGATACAGCACCCCTGGAGCAGATAGAGTTAAGGTCCCTACTCAAGGGCTCAACATCGGCAACCTGGTGGATCCTGGGCTTGAACAGCCAACCTTCCGCTCAATAACTCAGTGCCTTAACCCTCTGAGCTACCACTGCCCCAACAAATTGATCTGATAATCTTCTCGGAATTAGAAATTCTGACATCACACCACTCTGTTAATATATATATATATATATATATATATTTTTTTTATTTTTTTTTTTTTTTTTTTTTTTTTTTTTTTTTTTTTTTGACTTGTGTCTGTCCATTAGGTGCAGCAGCAGGCGGCGCTGATGGCGTCTGTAGGCCAGGGAGCGTATCTCAGTCCTATGGCTGCTTTCGCAGCAGCTCAGATGCAGCACATGGCCACCATCAACGGCCTCCCAGGAGCTCCCATGACCCCCACGTCAGGTGAGTCCACCCATAATCACTCACACACAAGCAAGCACATCCTGTTTTCTCCTGATACCCATTATATATTTAACAAACACTATTTATTTACTCGTTTCCATCCCTGTTCATTATAACGCAAATAAAGATCACTATTTTTATACCTTGTGCCCGATTAGTTTCTGCTTCCTAATGAACCAATTACCATAAACCAGAAATACTTTAGCTTTTAAAGATGAAATGACTTTTTAATTATGAAATAAATGGTAATTCTAGCTCTGTGCACGATCCTAGTCTTATTGCCAGGATTTTATTGCCAGTTTGTTTAATTAGTGTGATTTTCTTTTCTTTTTTTTGTACTTATGAGTATTATTCTACATCAGTTAAAAGTCAAGTTGCACCGAACTGGAAAACTTAAAGGAAAGCGAATTTGTTCGTAGAACAAAATGTGTTGCACCTTAAGCCCTGTTCACTTTCGTCATTAGGAGGGAGCACGCCCCCTGGCATTACCGCTCCCACGGTGACCAGCATCCCCTCTCCAATCACCGTCAACGGTTTTACAGGACTGCCCCCTCCTCAGGCGAACGGCCAGCCCCCTGCCGAGGCCGTGTTCACCAACGGGATCCACCCGTATCCAGGTATCATACTTTTAGCACCTCATATATGTAAACATTTATTTGGGAAGGAAAAAGTTTTTTAAAACCTTTAAAGCAAGCCATCTTTTTAAGGCCGTAGGAAATTATACCGTAGTGGATATTTTAACTGTACTGTGGGTGTGTATGAAAGAATGTTATACAATATACCATTACAAGACAATTACACTATATCCTGCTTGGAATGAAGCCTGAATGGAAAATGAATTGAAATCCCATACTTCTGTTCACAACGCCAAATGTTCCAGCAAGGTTTGGAACATACTGTACTGTATTCACAAATAACAAATTTATTACTTCTATTACTTGATATCATAACCTGATAATATTTTTATTAATTGATAAGAAGCATGAAAGGAATTTACTGTATATATTGGCAAAGAACTAATATACTGCTGAAAGAGTGAAAAAAACGTTGATATTGATTTCGATTTATGATTGTGGACATTTTGACCATGGTATCTGAATAAAAGCTGAATTGATTATTTTAATATCCATTTTACGGTGGCATATACCGACTGGACTGACCATATCATGAGATTGAAAGTGTTAGGAAAACAGACTTTCTTTATGTTTTATAGGGTACTCATTGAAATACTATTTAAAATTTCAAGATTTTTTCCATTCCCTTTTTTCTTTTCTTATATAAAGTATTTAAACATAAAATATATTCAAAAACACAATACTTATTTTCTACTGACACATTTACCAAATGTTGTTTTTTTGCCCAATAAGGGGTTAAATTAAGGGTTTAGATCCCTACTGTACAACATTGCAGAGAAATATGATGAAATAAATGCATGGTTAAAAACTGTCATTGTTTAAATTAAGTATATTTATTGTTTCATAAAAATGAGACGTCGAAGCCAAAACCCACCATATCACGTTGGCCAGAATTCAGCCACAATAACATCCAAAAGTCGTCTTTTTTCCCAGCAACGTGACCTCCGATTGCAATTAAAACATCCAAAAGCCTTCTCCGTCCCTGACCAACTGTTCAACCTACCTGTTAAAACTTATAAAGGAATTTGGGCAACTCTATTCCCACATGGGACAGGGCTGATTATATACACAGAAGCCTGAATGCAGAAACTAGCAGACTTGATTTATATTGGGAAGAATGTGTTTTTAGCAGTTACAGTTAATAATTGATTAAGGGTGCTTTTACAGTACAAACCCGAGGACGACAAAGTCCGGTTTGCATAATCTAAACGGTCCATATCATGCCCAGGCACAGATCAGCGAACCACGCTCGTGTCCACTTGAAAAGGTGAAGTGTACTTTGGCACGGCTCGAATCAAACAGGAAAGCTAGCCGTTCCATATAGATATGCTGGTACGAAACAATATTAATATGAAATGTGAAAGCTGGACAGCGGTGAAGGGTAGGGTACGAATCAATCATACCTACTGTGAAAGCAGCCTTCTAACATTTGCCCAAGTGGTTAAACACATTTTTAAGAAGAAAAAAAAAAGACACTGAGTCTAGCAATAACTTTTTTTTCCTTGGATGGAAAAAAAGAAAAATAGCGAGAGAGAACCGAATTATAAAAAATATATATTTATCTCTTTCATAAACTTGTTTTCTTTTTCTCGCTACTTGCTCCGTTTAAAATGAGATTCCCACTTCTATAATGAGTTTTCCTGCTTTTTATTTTTTTTACTTTTACTTTGGATAATTAATTTTACTTCTGCGAGCATAATTAAACACACTGTTTATTTTCGTTCTTCATCACTTCTTGGCTTTATTCTGAGATGTTTCTTCCCAAATCAATACATGAAGTACAGGTTAATGGAGCTATACACAACCGCAGCGAGTTTTTCAGTTTTGCATGTTGCGTCTCAACGAGTCGGAACTCCAACGTGTGTTTCCTGGCTGTGTCTCAGTGTTGCAGGAGGTGGTTTTTAGGGAAGACTCGGAGAAGGGCGGCTTGGGCGTCGCTCAGCGGAGTTGTTTTGGGGTACAGGGAAGCTGTTTCCTCTCCTCTCTGTCTGAAGGTACCAGAACGCCTTCGTCTTCTCTTTTTTTTAAATCTCCTCTCTGATTGCTGTCTGTCTTGTCCTGTAGCGTGATGTCTTTTGTGTCTGTGGGTGTCTGTACAGTATATTGTCGCTGTGGCACTCGTTTCTGTCTGTAGTGCGTCAGTGTTATTTGATAGCATTTGGCTCATTCCTGCATCGTCACCGCTTAAAGTATGCATGCATGCAAGGCATTGTGGGATTTGACACCATTCAATTTGTTGGGGTAATAGCTAGAACTGATGTGATCAGCATGTTTTATAGCCACTTCCCTGATCTCGTATGTCGGCGCACGTTCCCAAATCTTTAAATCGGGTCAAATGAGCTTTACCTAGAAGCTCGTTTCAGCCATGATGCATCAAGCTCAATGAAGAGTGATAGAGCAGCGCGTACTGTATATTGCCGCAGGGTGGATTGATGTGTGGTGTGGTGTGGAGGTGTAGATATTGTATATTGTTCTCCATACACAGTGTGGCTGCCAATCCAGCTCTTGCACACATTCGAGGAAGCTTTGCCAGAGCTCAAGCTCCTTCCCACAGCTTAATTATTTGGGGATGGAGTGAGTGTAGCTGTTGGGAGGGGATGGGAGTGAACTCGATGACTCCATGCAGTGTTGCCATCATTGCGACTTTGTTGCTTGATTTCGTGATTAAAAAAAAAATAATTAAACCCCTTAAGCAACTTTCTTCCAAAAAAGAGCTATTCGTGACTGGTTCTGATGATTTACTACCACTGTGTACCATGTGCTACTTTATCATTTGCTTTGAACTCTGTTCATGATGTTGTTTACAAGGAAGTAAAAATCTTCTTTCTTTATGAAACACATTTTGATCATGAGCATGCTTTTACAACCTTTCCCTGGCCACACTTTGCATGTCCACACAAATTTGGTCCCCTGAAAGCTTTTACGTCCTGTCCTGTATACAACCATTCTCACTACCTCCTTCTCTCTCTCTCTCTGTCTCTGTCTCTCTCTCTCCAGCCCAGAGTCCCACAGCAGCTGATCCTCTTCAGCAGGCGTATGCAGGAGTCCAGCAATATGCAGGTCTGTCACTCTGCAAACGAGCCTGCTCTGTCCGTTCACGCATGCTTGTACTGTACTCAATACGTGCCGGTCGTAGCGGGAAGCGTATATGTTAATGTGACGGTGTGTTTGTAACGGATGGCGTGTATCAACATAGGTTCTGACACATCGGCATATGTGTGTGTCTCAGCAGCCTACCCAGCTGCATACGGACAGATCAGCCAGGCCTTCCCTCAGCCTCCTCCTATAATCCCCCAGCAGCAGAGAGAAGGTGAGACCTCCTGTCCTGTAGATTTCTGTCGATGTACAGTAAGAACCCGAATGCTGCTGGCCTTGCATTGGAGCTACTTAGCTGCTGGCGTGTGATTTTGCTGTTGCTGACTTTGAACCAGATTAGAATCGAATGGTGTTTCTCCTCCAAACTCTGATGATCAGTCAGATGTGGTAGTCAGTTTTATAAAGTCGTAATCAGATTGAGTGAGCAGGGGCACGCACTGTAACAGTATTCCTATAACAAATGTACTCGAGGATACTCTAGCCTGTTAGCGGCTAAGAAACAGTTTTGGGGAATTTGGAAAGATAAGCGACTTACTCATTTTTCCAACATCAAAGCATTTATACATTGCTACAGTATTTTACTAGATAAAAATGATGGCTGTCGTTTCTGTGTAATTTTAGCCAGCCTAATTTATTCTAGCCTGAAGTAAAAACTAAAATCCTGTATTTTAATTGCTTTAGACTTTATTGAAGGCAATGCCCAATATCCATGAGGTCAGGCAAAGAAATCATAACTGTCCAAAAGCTCCTAATGACGGACACCAAAAATACATATACAGTACTTATACTTCTCAGTGGTATCCTATTCTTGACTTATCTTCTGGAACTCATATATCAGTCAGAATGTAATGCTTTTGATGAGGTTCTATCCTAATTACCATGAACATACTCTGTGTATTAAAGAAATATTTGTTTAATGAACGTGATGTTACACAATTATGAAGATGCCTGTGGCTGTGCCTCCCTCCAGTGGCTGCTGCGGTCAAAGATGCTCGTGCTTCGTGAAATATCATGAGCTAATATTATCCACTCCGAACTGAAGCGATTCATCACGACTATAAAGCCTGTTTAGCTGTATTTTGAAGGAAGGGTGTAAAATATTTCTCATACTGAATACTTCTGATGATTTGAGTGATAGATGCCTTTCTTCATGATTGTGTGTGCAGAAAGAGAAAACTGATAGAATCGGGTATAATCTCATCCTTTTCAAGCTGTCTCGTTTTTTCGTCCTCTCTCTCTCTCTCTCTCTCTCTCTTACTCTCTTTCACTTTGCCTGCTATCCAGGCTGCTTATTCTAATTTTTCCTTTTATGTCTTCTCCTCTGCCTTCACCTCTTCTTCATTCTCCTCATGTCAATATATTCTCCCTTTTCTTCCAATCCCCGCTTTATCCCGCTCACCTTTTGTCTCTCTTCCAATCTCCTTCTCTCTCTCTCTCTCTCTCTCTCTCTCCCCGGCTTCATCTCCGTCCTTCCTGTCCGTCTATCCGTCTCCCTCCATCTCTGTGCCATTCCGCAGGGCCGGAAGGCTGTAACCTGTTCATCTACCACCTCCCTCAGGAGTTTGGGGATGGCGAGCTGATGCAGATGTTCCTGCCTTTCGGTAATGTCATCTCCTCCAAAGTGTTTGTGGATCGGGCGACAAACCAAAGTAAATGCTTTGGTGGGTAAAAATGATAAAACACCTGCAAAAATTACTATCATTCTTATTCTCTCACTACTAATGTTTTGACCTCATTTCTCTACCACAGCTAAGGGTTCAGGAAATAGAGACAGCACATACATTTTTTTTAAAAATGACACGTGGGAGGAGGCAGTGTAGTGGATTTTACCCAGTGATCAGTAAAGAACAGTGGACTGGAAAAGGGGAAATCTGCTGAGGGGTGCGAGATGTTTTGATGTGCCCTACTTGTAACAAAAATGAGGCTCTATATTCAAATGAACACTATCTCCAGCTCCATTGGCTGATTCACTTATCAGAGGCAGTATATGCATGAACGAACACAGCACTATTTGATTTGAGCTTAATATAAAGCCCTATAGTTAGTAGGAAACTTTGCTGAGATGTGAGGTACTGAAATGCTGACCAAGCTAATATAAGAGAAAATTAAGGAACTGGAGGAAGAACATGTTCAAGCTTTTAGCTTTGAAGCTTTATAATGATACAGTAGCAATGAAGGCAGTCTTTTATTTCAATCAGAAACTCCATATAGGCTTCTGTTATAATCATGATGAATTGTAGATCTATCTTTATCTTTTTATATATACTTTTGAAAACTGAAATTAAACACAACACCCTCCTAATGTTTGTCTGTTTTAGAGATAAAGTCAAAATAAACGTTTTTCCATAGTACAAGGGGAGCTCACGTCAAACCGGGATTTGTGATGAAATTTCTATTGAAGAGAGTTTTCACTCTCAAAACTTCTGTTATCTGTTACTCTGCACAATCCAAAATCCCAGTTTGACTTTAACGCCCCCTAAAATTTTGCCCAAGAATCAGGAATTTTCTTTCTAAGGAAATACAGTATTGTTTTATCTCTCAGATAATGCAGGTGTTTCTAGCAACAGTTGTAGCATTTATCAAATCTCCTTTGTAGTACTTTATAGTTTCAAATCTAAACCCTAATATTATAAAACCCTGTCCTCCAAATCTCAACCACACACCCAACACCCTAAAGCCCAGATCTAAACCATTGAACCATACACTCAGACCCCCGAGTGGTGCAGTGGTAAAGTGCTTGCCCTATCATCTGGAGATTGCAAGTCTGAATCCCGGGTGATGCTGAGGAGTGCGAAAAGATGGCTCACACATGGCTCAGATAAAGCATGTGATAGCCTCACCATCCATGGTTGGTAGTTGTAACCATGATGTGGGCGTGTCTAAGGAGAACATCTGGGGGACCCCCCCCCCAAAAAAAAGACATGCCCAATACCCCAAATCTGAAAGCTTAAACCACACACCCAACACAAACCCAACAGTCTAAAGCCACATTTCAAATCTATAGTTTTAGACGCAATATTCCAAATTCAAACCCAAAAATAAAACCTTAACTGTGAGCCAGCACACCCCAAAACCCAAACTCAAGCCTTAAGCCACAAACCCTATACCCCCAATCCATACCCCAAAACTAAAACCCAAACTCACGAATCTAACACCCTAATCTAGATCCTAAGCCGCTGACTCAACAACCCAAAGCTAAACCACTTAACCAAAAATTCCAAACTACAAATCTACACACAAATTCGCCACCTTAATCACAGACTCCAACTCCAAAGCCCAACACCCAAACCCTAAACCTAATACCTTACAACTTCGATCCTCCACAAATTTCTGATTTCCTATAGACTTCAGTCCCCAAATCTAAAAACCTAATTCCAAACAATTTTGAATTAAAGGGTTTCTTTACAATTCCTAATTATTTCAATAGTTTTGTTCCCAGACCGTAAACACCCCAAACACAAAACCTACCCCCAAATGATATCCCAGTTGTAACTGTCTAACTTAAATTCCCAACCCAGGGATGCAACACTGAATTATGACACTAAAACTCTCAAACTTATTCCTACAACCCCAGCCTTCTCATGAGATGAGATCTCTGCAGTGTGGCTTAATCATCTGTAAGATGCTTGGCCCAGAATGATAATGCCAGACATCTTTAATCTTAACCTAAGCCTTTTGCTCTAATCTTGCCAAAAATGTAAACACTTTAACGTGCGGGTGCTTCAAATAAATCCATCAGTTCTCTGGCTGTGCTGTTACTGCTGTGCACAGCTCTTAACCATGCCAAGGTGCTGAGGTATATCTCTGTCAGAATTCTGATTTATTCTGAGTTGTACCTGCCTTACCCTGAAACACATGCTGCGCCATCTGCGGGGTTTCTTAATAAAGCCGAGCACAGCTATCGCATCATGTCATATCGAAGGCCATATCGGGGTGATTCCATGATGCAGGGTGCTGTTTGTGTCCTACTGATACACATTTAGAACTATGTGTGTGAAGTAAAGGTAAAAGATATGTACAACATAGCGAAACTGTCCTTCACAACAGCCCTTGTTCATGTTGCAGATAAAACTTTAATAAAACTTACAAGCAAACAGAACCAACACGAGACATAACCAACACAGAAAATGTAGGTAACTGC
>JAOTRS010000019.1:4478932-4498335 GCA_028565755.1 Dinotopterus cunningtoni
GGGGTTTAGACAGACTGAATCTTCAAACTGCTTCACACGAGTCGTTTACGAATCATTTAGAAATGGGGTAAAATTAACCCCATTTTACCCCTTTTGAATCGACTCGATTCAAAAGTCTACTTACAATTCCTAGCGCTAGTAAAGAAATCGTAATTTACCAATTACGAAAGGCGTCCCCAGTGTCAGTGAGTGAGTAAATTTTCTACCATGAAAGGAGGTTGGACTTTGGGGTTTCTTAGCATCATGACGAGCTAAGTTTTGCCATCTTATTAAAATCGCAAGAAACGCTGGTACAGGAACGACAGTTTATAGCTGCTATAAAGAGAAACCACTGTCATATAGAGGGAATTAAACACTTTTGAGATGTGTTGTTTAGGGAAAATCATCAACCCTGGTGTGACAACAGTCCTCTCGTTTTATGTCAGGTCACATCATCATGTCTGTGACTATTTCCCTTGAACAACAAACCCATAAATTATTCCTTAATTTCTTAATAGAATTCATGACTTATCATTTTGCTTAAAATCATATATAGTGACATCCGCAATTCTTTCTTAACCCTGATAGACCCTCAAGTATAGTCCAGTTTAATATAGCACAGTAGACTAATGTATACATCTCAACATATTCTGACTTGTACAGGTAAACAATGCTAGGAGTAACTGACAACCCGCAGACGACTGTCGACGTTTTTTTGCTCATAGAGAATAAGCACGTCTCTCGTTTTAAAGCAGGATGGAGAGCTCGTCGAGTGCTCACGGCTCATCTCCATTAATGCAGCACGTCACAAACGCGCTATTCCACTCGCAGAGGAGTCTTTTTTTTTTTCCTTTCGTTAGGCAGGCGGGGCGTAAACACGCACACTAACAGCAGGAACTCTCAACAACTGGAGCGAGTGGAGCGCGACTGATAAGATTCTCTCACGCAGCACGCCGTATACCGTGGCAACTCCACCGGTCACCTGCCAATCGCAGTGAGCTTCACGGGCCTGACATCAGGGGAAGGAAGGGAGGAAAAAAAAAAGCGATGCCGATGGCGTCTCCTCCCCCGTCCAAAAACACACAAGCTCGCATTCGATATTTCAGACAGCCACTGTCAACATGATTCACTCCCCTGTCAGCCTGCACAGAAATGAAATAATGAAATCCGCCTCAAGGTGGAACAAAATCCTGCTGAAGAGAATATTTTAACGGCTCAGTACCGAGCAAGCCTAGTCATCGAGAGTGTGTGTGCGCGTGTGTGTGCAAGCTGTGATGCAAATTGATTAGCAGGACAGCTATATTTCACTTAATACAAAAATGTGGTTTGTCATTTCCAGTTATCAGAACGTGTGGAAAAGTAATTACTCATGAAAAACTCGTGAGTAATGGCTTTGTGATGGAAAGCTAATTCATGGGTTCTTGCCCCAAAGAACGAGAAAATCAACAAACTCATAACCAAGCAAACAAACTATTACAAAAGTGGTTTTAGTATTCCCATCCATCAATGCTATTCAAAGGCACTGCCACCCGGACCTAAAGAAGATTAATGATATTGATGAATGCGTTCTATTCCCCTTTCGTGTCTTCTATGGTGCTTGATGTAAATTTGTTTATGAAGGAACAACGCGTCTCTGTCTCTTCCTCTCTCTCTATAATGGAATCTAGTGCTCAGATCCGTAGCGTAGGATGCCAAAGACGAAGTGATAAAAATTCTAATTTCATTCTATGCATAAGCTTCCAATTTCATCCTACATCCGAGAATTTAATGATTTTTTTTTCTTTTCTTTCCCTTTTTTTTTAACACTTCAATCCAAAGATGACGAATCCCCATTCCCCATTGGTCTTGGCACATAAGACTGAGCTGATTGTTCTGGAGATTATTCGACACGAGTCGCCTTAAATGAGTTTGCCTTTCGTTCCCTCCTTAACCTTTCCGAACAACCTGAACAGCCAGCGTCTCCGTGGTGCCTTCAGACAGCCCGTCACCACAGGAGACCCTCGTACAGTTTGTCTTCGGGTAAAATCTCTTTTTAATGGGGTTTGAGGTTTAGAGCAAATGCCAGGACGTGCAGCTAAAGTGCACTTAATTGAGTTGCGCACTGCTAATTTCTGAGCTCTGGTGCCAGTAGGGCAATTTACCAGGCGGTGATTACCCCTCATATTTCATGTCGTTGAGCAAAATTGACGCTTCGGCATTCTATGACCCACGTCAAAATGCCTAAATATGCCGGAGCTGCCAAATATCCTAAGCTGTGAACTATTAAACTGAATGATAAGCCGTCATACATAAAGGGAGGGTAAGATAAAAAAAAGGTTTCGCATTTGTGCGTGTCCGTGGCTCTTAATTTGAAAGTTAAGAAAAGTAAAACCGGCCGAAATGTGTAACCTGTATATGTTTTATTCCAAAGCCAAAAACAAGTACTCATAGATCATACAAAGTTAAAGCTTTAAAGTTATAGCCTCTCAGAATGCCGACAACACAACTCTCTTATACCCAACTCAATTATGTAAATATATATTATTTAAATATGGAGAACATCTAGAAGAATTTTTTTATTATTTTGGTCCTGTGCTTAAAATTCCATTTTAGCAGAATGAAAAAGACAGAAACGGGATGGATTTTTTGCTTAAACAATACTGCCCCCTGCTGTAAAGTCAAAGTTATTGTGCATCATCCTATCCAAATTGGCATACTGTATAGGAAAAAAGAAAAAAAAAAACTAGGATCAATTTTCTTTAATTACATTCAAGAGATGAGTTATGTACACACTTCAGGTTGTGTTTTCAAATCACAAATGTATGTGGCTGAAGTGAATTGTGATGGGACTTTATACGTCTTGTCAGAGATGCTAACAAATATTCTGCATCCTCATCGGCAAAGTCTAATTCACAACTCAGTAAAACTTGATTGATATCTTATATTGATTTCAATTTTTAAAAAGCCATTAAACGTCAGCCATGCATCCAAGAAGTTGCGATTTAAAATATGCTTATTCAATCTAATCACTACTTCTGTGAAATGCAAAGGAGAGTCTGTGCCCGTATTTAATGAGGGTCTCAGAGTAGGAAATCACTCCTAAGTGGCCTGTTATTTTTCAGAGTGACATCGTTTTAGTCCTACATTTAGAAGTAAGAGAAAGTATATTATCAACATTCTTAAAATATGAGATCACTCATACCTCCAACAAAACTAAGAAGAGCTCCGGAGGTGTCCTAACTGGTTAGGAGTTGCGTGGAAATAGCGTTCAGGCAAGGATGAGCGTGAAGGAAAGACGTTTTGGTAACACTGAATGATGCGGAGCTTATTAAAAGATAAATTTGGACAAAAATGGAATAGTAACGAACAAACACTGTGTAAACTTTGCTCTTACAGCGCCACAGATTATGTGCAGATTCATACACTTCCCACCAGACAACATAAAATTATGCACAGTACTGGTTTGCCTGGAGTTGAAGGCATCATCCTTGGCAAACAAACATCCCGAGCACCAACAAGGAGGCTTATCTGAAGGTAAAATTTTAAAAATATTTATATGAAATTATTTGAGTTTTTTTTGTGTGTGTCTGTTGTAATCTGAAATTTCAGCGTTCAACGTTTTTCACGCTCCTCTGGGGGACGTGTAGCAAACTGACAGGTGGCACTGATCTTTTCAACTTTCAAACATCAGGCACTGATTTCAACATTTCTATTTCCCCCAGTTTAAAACTACCAAAACTACAACACCCGCTGTACCTAATTTGCCGCTCTCAGTGTCATAAAACAGTGGCATCACACGCTTTCCTAGGAGCAGTCCTAGTCCTAAATTAACTTTCTAGGAGACGCTTAGTAAATATGGGCTCCGTCACTCTTATTTAACACCTGACTGACACTGCCCTCTAGTGTACACATTGGGCAACACCATGTACAAACAGCTTAGCAGACTAAAGAATGGAAAAAACAGTCATGCTCCTTAAATTAATTCACTTCCAGCAAAGGATACTCTCTCTTTCCCGGACGATGAGTCTGTTCTGCTGTTCCAGCTGTTGGATCTTCTTCTCAAACGTCTCCTGTTCGTCTTTGAGCCTCTGCACGGACTCCTCTTTCTCCTCACTTACTCTGCAGAGTGGACAAAGCAGGCACATCATGGATCCAAACTTATAGCATTAAATAATAAACCAGTGTAACACCAGAGTGCTTCTGAATGACTGAATCTGATATCTGAAGCTCTGACAGCTTGCGCTTTGATGTGTTCGCGTTAATACCTTGTTGATGTGGTGAAGTGTTATGTCAGAACTTGTTTATTTAATATTTACGAGAGAAGTCTGATGTTCGGAGATGTGCTGCATTTTTATTTCCTTAACTTTGCGAAAGAGGAAAAAGAAATAAAGCAAGGGTGACAAGAGACAAGCGAATAAACACTTCAGCATGTTTATTAATTTTTTTTTTTTTAATTACTGCGCTAAAAGATGAATAAAAGCATGCATGTCCTTTCTTATCTTCATGTAACAGCACACTATAGCGTTTTACACCTTAATGTTCTGTTTATACTTTTATTTTCTTTCAAAACTTTTTTTTTTTTACGTAGTCGCAAAACCTACTTAACATCAGCACATCAGTCAGAGAGGGGAAAAAAATCTCTCACATGGATTTGGACAGGTTGCCAATCCTTAGCAGGGCACACACACATGCACGCACTCATTTACTACGGGAATTTGGGAACACCACTTAGACTAATCTGCATGTCTTTGGACTGTTGGATGAAACTAGATTACCCAGAGGAAACCCACCAAGCACAGGAAGAACATGCGAACTCCATGCACGCAGAGACGGAAATCAAACCCAGGTGCTGAAAGTGCAAGGCCTCAGTGCTAACCACTAAGCCACCGTGCTGCCTATCGTAAAGATGTACTGAAATTTATAACTGATGCACTACTGGTACCTCCAATACCCATGCTCTTTTCTGATTATGTCTCTAGTTGTGCAAGAGGTTGGTATGAGAAGCGCTCTTACTTTGCCAGCTCTTCGATCAGGTTGGCGATGCGACGCTTGTCTTCTGGACAAAGGTCTTTCAACGAAGCCTTGCTCCTGACCTGCAGTCTATAAGCGTCGTCCTATAAAAAATAAATATATAAGTAAGTAAATAAGTAAATAAAGCAGTGTGAACAATGCTTTATGCATCATATTTGAGGATCAATCACACCAGAGTCTGTGACGCTCCTGACACCTGAGGTAGAGTTTTGGATTGGGATGAACAATCTGAGATCGCCTGTAAAGACATTTTCGCTGCGGGTAAATCTGTTACTCTGCCTGTTTTTTTCCTGTTGCTCCCATGGATGTCTAAGGAAGGTTTTTCCTTGGACTTCCTTTCGTTACTGGTTATGGAGCCAGACTTCAGTCCCATCTTTTTATTCACTCCTGAAAAAAGGGGGTGAGAAGGAAGACAGAAAAAAAAGGGGGGGGAGAAAGAATAAAACAAAAACTACGTAAGAAAGAGAACACTTTAGTGTTTATCGTTAAAGGAAAATAATGAACGATGTAGTTTGTGATGCGGCCTGACATCAAATTGAAAAGTAAGAAGCCTTTATAAGACACACCGGACACTTTATCCATTGGACGCAGACCCGAGTTGGGAATTAAATCACAGTATACTAACCACTACGCCACAGTTACGTTTAATGTTTGTAAATGTTCTTTATCAGAAAATCTCAATGCTGAATAGACGAACCGTCCAAAGTGACCAGATTCAGATCCATTTATTGTCTTACCTGGAACAAACACTACGGATGACTGATCGTCTTCTGACGCTGTTCACACAAGGTTAAGCAAGATTTTTCTTTTCAAAAGGAGATTGCTTACTTTTGTGGTGATGGCAAGAGTAATAAACAATTTTCATTTCTTTTTCTTTAGCTCATGACTTTAATATCATATTAATATACTAACAATGGGATTCTTTTTAGGGTGACCACAATTCTATCAAATGTGGAATGAATGGAAGTTTCTAGAAAGAATTCAGGTTACATGGACTAAAAGCCATAATTCTTCCTTGGAGGCTGTAGAAAAGTAAAAGTAATATGACTACAGGTCATAAAGGCAAACATATTGGTAAGATATTGCATAATAATAATAATAATAATAATAATAATATTTACACCTTGCACTGCAGTTATCCTGACATTTCACTTACACACCATTTATTTCAACCAACTGTTTTAAATGTACAGCTTAAACTACTAAAACATACCTAACCTAATTAGCTATAATAATTAACCACATTGTTAAAATACATGCGGACAAAAAAAATAAACAACGCGAAAGGATACCGTCGTTAATCCAATAAATCCCAGCAGCATCCGTTTCTCCCTCTGCAACCGCCGCCATATTGAAACAAACCGCCACTTCTGGAGGAACTCTAAAAGCGCCTCCTTTTTTTTACTTCTCCGTCACTGTGATTGGTTTATTCCTTCACGCGGAGCCTCCGTCGGCTTGTGTTATTCGCTGAGAAAGCTGTCGGTCATTTTATCGACCAATTGACATTCAGTATTTCTATGCTATGGTTACAGCGGGTCGGTGTGACTCCAAGAGGTTCAACTTTACAATTTACACCCGTATACAACCACGTAGTAATGTCGGCACTTAGGCAGGGTGAATGGTTAGATTCCCGGATATGACTCAGAGTTCGAACCGAGCCATAGGAATCGATTCGATTTTCAGGCACATATTTTGTGAAATAAATGAATTGTTCGATTAATTACATAAATTAATACGTTATTATTTATTTATAACAACAACTACGGTGATCTGAACTGATTTTGTCGAAATTAATCACAACTAATTGACACAATCATGTGTATAACGCCTTCGCGTTATCGTTTATTCGTTGCTAGGCTATTTGTTTGTTTATGTACATAATACATTTTATATTTGTCTCTGAATTCAAATAATATAAACATAAAAGTCATATTTTTAACAAAGATAATTTTTTATTTCAGCGTTTTCAGTGTCAGTGAACGAGCTGAATCGATTTCACCGTTAGGAGTCAACTCTAAGGATTCGAATCCCAGCGCCTTATACATAAAGGGCATAACGGCTGGACCTCGGAGAGTCGACTCCTTTTTGGGATGAACAGGAGGTGGGATTTATCAGAATAAGGTGGGTTTTAAAATAAAAACACAGGCAGGTGGGAATGGAGGATGCAAAGGATGAAAAGACATTTTTCAGTGGGTTTTCAGAAAGACTTACCCTTGGAATAACCCGGGTTTTAGGTAAGTAAGGATTGTGACTGCAGTATTTTAACCAAAGATTGCATAATTTCTGCTTGATCCAGTATTGCATGAGCTGAGTGAGGTGTATCAGTAAAGCATGTAAAACATCATAGTATATACAGTGCTACTATTATACTATTATTATTATTATTATTATTATTATTATTAATTATTTCAAAGTATTTATTATTCATTCCACCCTCAGAAAGTCTTCCAGGTGTTACAGATGTGCGGTTTGTTGAAAGGGAACCTGCAGAGAAGAGATGCCTCCTGTCATGGGAGCAGGTAAGTCTAAATAAATAAATAAATCTATAATTAAAAAATATATATATTTCCGCTAATGCATGGAGTAGATTTAGATCAGGAATACAAACGTGATTCTGTCTTTTAGAAAAACAGCTGCATTTTGCCGGGGGACCTGAAAGACTTCTATCTCACCACAGATGGCTTCACACTTACCTGGAGCTCCAAGATGGAAAGTTAGTTCCCATGTAATTTAGATTTATTCTTTCATCTTAAGTAAAAGTTTTTTTCCGGTCCTGAAAACACTGGGCACAAGGTGAGAATCGACCTGAAGTGCAGTCCATGCATCAGAGAGCGCACACCCAATTACAGAAACACATGCTCACACAGGGGACCAGAGAACCCATAGGAAGCACGTGAATATAGTGAGAACATGCACAAAAACCCCTGGCAGATTGTATGTCTACCAGGAGCTACCAGGATTTCTACCAGCGGTGCCACTGAGTCAATCCTCTCTGTACGACTTATTTAAAAATTTAGAAATGTAAGAAACAAACTCTAACATGCAAGTTGTCAATCTCGTCCCATGAACTGGACAGTCATAGCTGATAAAATAGGAAGTCAGGCGTAAGGGTCATTGCAAAGAGTGTGAAGAAACTAGGTGCATATTGCCACGCAGTGTATTAGAGTCGGCAGATACGGAAATGTAAAGGTGGTCCCCTATTTACAAACGAGTTCAGTTCCAAAAACACGTTCGTTATTCAGATTTGTTCTTCAGTCCAACAAAGTGAGTCTTAGATGGCTTTGACACAAATACACAATGTAAAGCGTACCAACCCACATATGGCTAATATGTGGCCAAAATCCATGGCCATGCCTAAGGAAATTAATCTCACAGTAAAATGTGAAATGTAACAGTGTTGTCTCTGTGAATTTAAATCACGAGGGGAATCCCGAACGCCATTTTGACTCTGAGCTGTTTTCCACTGTATTGGACTGTAAACTCTGCTTTCTTGAGGATTTTCCGAAATTAGGACCGGCAGTGAGGGTGGTGGTGTGAGCGTACTCGGTCAAGTGTGCTAACAGCCTAAAATGCATCTAGCACAAAACCACATTTACGTTCAAAACCATGTGGAGTTGTTGTTTTGGAATAACCGTGTTTTACAGGTGAGCCGGTTCCTGTTGGCTGCATGGTGATCAACAGTGTAGCGAAGCTTCGTCTGCTGGCGCAGTCCAACATTTACTCCCTCCCTAGTGCGCCCACCTTAGCCGACCTTGACTTCGGGGATGAATTAGAAGGTAAAGAAGTAGTCCGAATATTTTATCCCAGTGTCTTAAACAAGCCAGTGTATTATCATTACTGTAAGCTGCACCATCATGTTGAATATCTATATCCTTAATCTCTTTTTTTTTTAACTCCCTAGGGCCCGAGGAACGAGAAGCGCCTCACTTTGACTCCCGTAGCCGAATCTTTGAGCTTGACCCCTGTGGTGGAAACGGCAGAGTCTGTCTTGTTTACAAGGACTGCACTCCAGGTGATCATTAATCTGAAGAGCAAAGTGTAACAAGCAAAGAGGCAGTTTGGTACAGTGTATAAATCACTCTTTCTGACATTTTTCTATTGTTCTTTATTGTACATCCTGATGGCTGGTGATGATGTCCAGACACAGTGGCCGAACAGAGTGAAATATGGTTCCTGGACCGGTCCCTATACTGGCACTTTCTCACTTCCTCCTTCACTGCGTACTACAGGCTCATGATAACACAGTTAGGGCTGCCAGAGTGGCAGTACGCCTTTACCCCATACGGGCCCAGTCCACAAGCCAAGGTAGGGGTAAACGCTTTATTACATCACCCTAAGTTATCATCATTAAACATATCATAAAAAAATGCGTAGAGGCTCCTGGCGTATTAACAAATTTAAATTAGTGTCATACACGTTGCAGACTGCCTGGTCTGCACCAAGTAAGGAGAAAACTACTTAGAAGATTTGTAATTACTGGAACTGGATTAAGAACTGTCTAAGACATTATTAAAACCTGGACAGATAGTGCTGAGCCATCAACTTTGTTGCAGAAATGTGGTCCGGGAAAAACAAAAAATAATAATAAACAGAGGTTGGTAAAGTTGCATGCTATGTTTAATTGTGAAAGGAAGAGCAGAAAACCGGCAACTCCCGAGGAGGAGCTTCTTCCCGTAGGCCATGTGGGACGTGAACCAGAACAACACCAAGGACTTAATTAATTATGCTTGCTATTTTCACATAAGAACGCACACACCCTACATTTCTGCTGCCACACAATACTCATTTGCATGTAAGAAGACTGTTTTGTGCTTTTGACTGTGGATAATCACACCGCTGTTGACACACATCTTTTATCATTTCATAATCATACTGCTGCTGTCATATTCCAGTCTATATTTTTACGCTTTTATGTCTTCATACTTTTCACAGTTTGCAAATACATTTTGTAAAGTGCGCTCCCATGCAGTTCTTTCGTTACTTCATTTTCATGAAATTTATTTCATTGCGAATTTTGTTTTTCTAGAATACTTTTCTTTTTTGTCAAAGTGCATACGGTATGTTTGTGACAAAATGTGTTGTTGTTTTTTTTAAAAAGGAGTATAAAGATTTTAGACTTTGGAGCCCAAAAAGGTCATGTGGTCTGACAAGCCGAGATATGAGAGATAGTACTATTTTTTTATCCTTTGAAAAGTCAATGGTTAAACTCTTGGTTCCTATTATCAGGTTTCGTAATTTGTCAATATATTTTCTCTTTACTAATAAGAACTATGTTACGTTCACTTCACGGATATGAAAATATCTTACTTTAAAAATTTTTTTTTTTATTATTAGGGATCATTTCTATATTAAATGATAACCCAAACGTTTTAGACAACAAGAAGAAAGGTGTACTGTAGATGTGCCTAAAGTTTTACCCTTAGAAAACAGAAACCAGTGGAACCTTAACATTTCTTTTATGAAATACGCTCCTGGGATTTTACTCTATATCTTAACAAGCTGCATTCATTCACCTCGTTTCTGATATTACACACCTGTGGTCAAACACATTCTACGATTGACGTTCAAGTCAATCCGGGAATTGTGATTAAACAGAGTTGCAGACTTAAACACCCAAACCTAACTTGTTGCTAACTTCCGGAACAGACGCATCTGTCTGTGGGAACTGTTTAGACAGGGAACTGTACCCCAACACCACTTGCACACTCAGCTGGGAGTTATTGCCACATCTCCCGTGGGAGTTCCTGGGAGGCCAGGGTTTCAGACGTGAAGCAGGTAGTGCGATCTTGGCTCCGGCATACTGGTATCCAAGCACTAATGCTGTGTAATGCTGGGATTAGTCCCTTAATGTAGCAGGGGGTTATATAGAGAATATATAAATGTGTTCTGTTATTCTGCATATTTAAAAGTCCCGGTTTGACTTGAACGCCCCTTGTTCATCACCAGCGACTGACTAATCAAACATGTAAGGGGAAGTAACATGTGAGAGGAGAAACATTCCAAAATTCCAAATAATTTTCTTACCAGTAGGAGTTTCACACAAGTGTTTTTGTGTGTTTGTGTGCGTCATTTACTTACTGGAAGCCGACCCACAAAAAAAAAAAAAAAAAAAAAAAGCCTTGGGCAGTTCTTTGGCTGTTCTGTAGCACAGTGGTATTTTTTTCCACGGCTGTTACTCTTTAAAGGATAAATCTCTCTCTGTTCTGTGGAAGTAAATCTCACTGATGCATTAGAACCAGTAGTGCTTTAATAAATGCTTTTATAATTCCAATGCATGGGAAACAGGTTTAAGATTATTTCAGTAATAAAGTTGACATAAGATAATAATACTGTAATGGTATGTTTTTAATAATCAGACGGCGTTAAAAAAATATTAGGTAAGGCTCTGGGTTTCATTAACTGAATTACGCATGGTCTGTCTAAACTAAGTGGCTTCATGTGTGCAAGATCATGGCCTAGTTTCTTATTTTTCAATATTTACAGTTGGGCTTCACTCACTTATAGCCTGCATACTGTATAATACACTTTAAGATCTCTCTCTCTCTGTTTTGATACAGCAGTGGTCATCTCTTTATCATCCCCTTACCTTCCACGGTGACTCCCATCTAGATACATCTAGTGAAACATTCCTGAACAAGCTGGACCCAGACAAGGCTTTCCGTGGCAAAACCAAACCTCCTGCTCCCAAGAAGAAGCAGCTCAGCCAGGCCCCATCTGGTGGAGGCGGTCCAGCCAAAGGTCGGGGCTCAAGGGCAGGCAAAGCGTGAAGAGACAACCACATGTCCACTGGGGATAGAAGGTTTTATTTGGACATCGCCAAAACAAGTGCAATATTGTAACTGCACACTTTTGCACCCGAGTTCAGATTTGTGCCTAAATGTTCCATTTAGCTTCACTGCAAGCTCTCTTCCTGTGTGTCTACTAAATTGATTAAACCTTTCATGAATGTACACGATAGTGCTGTTGCCTTCCGAATTCCAGTGGGTCAGATGTATTTTCTGTAAAAAAAAAAAACAGCTCTGGTAGTAAGAACATCTCATTCACAACAGTGAATATGGCAAGTTAATCAGTGAATAAGCTTTTACGAAACCTAAAATCCTAAAATTATTTTGATGGTGATGTTCATCACTGCTTTGTTACACTATTTTGCTGATTTTCGCCGGTTTCTCCATAACGTCAATCTGCAATTTGTCTTATTAACTAGACGAGGGAGTGAAAACAAGTGACTAAGGCTCCCAAATGGAGTAATATGTAAACACAATCATTCTATCATGCGGAGATCGCGAGTTTGATGTTCGTTCATTCATAGCCGGGAGCCTGGAGATCAGATTGGCCGTGACAAGGCATTTGTGTAATGCTGCTCCAGCAGTTCGAAAAGATGTGATCAGCTGGTATCACATGTCTTGGAGGAAGCATGTGATTGTCTTTACCCCTCCAGTTTGAAGCCTTTGCGACAACAGTGAGAGGGATGGAAATTGGCTACGACTAAATTAGGGAGATAATTTTGGAAAAAATACCAGGAGGCCCGGTGGGATAGTGGTTTGCACTGTGGCCTCGTACCTCCAGACCTGAGGGTTTGAGTCCTGCCTTCAGGTCTGTGTGCGTGCACACAGTGCTCCGTGCTGGATGGGTTTCCTCCCACAATCCAAAAACATGCAGAGTAGGCTTAATGGCATTTCCAAATTGCCTGTAGTGTGTTAGTGACTGAGTTTGTGAGTAAGGGTGTGTGCTTTTGTGCCCTGTGATGGATTGGCACCCCGTCCAATGGGATAGGCTCAAAGCTTACCGTGACTCTGTACACAATAATGTGTATAGAGAATGAGTGAGGATGGGTGATTGGTGCAGCAATGACTTTGTATGACTAAACCACCCGTGTGACATGTGTATAAGGGATAGTCTACTAAACTCAACAAAATATAGTAAGATAATACGTTAACAATGGTCATCAGTATGGCAAAATAAATGTGAACATTTTTGGGGGGGTGTTCTTCCAAACAAGCACACCGCTCATGCTAATGTAGCGTGAAATTAGAGACTTGTTATTTTAATGCATTTAAATATTTTTTAAAAAATTGTTCTGTCTTTTCAATTCATTCTGACTGTTCATAGCAGTCACTGTTGAAGTTTTTTTGAAGACATTTCCAAGATCCAAGCAGGTTTCAATCATCCGTTCGATGGACAAGCCAGGAGCTGATATTATTGCTTCTTCACCATTAGACTGACTGCACTGTGTTGATCTGGGTCTTCTCAAGCTCCTCTCTGTTGTCTTCACGGTTCCAGTGGTATTCACTGTCTTTTTTGCACTCATTTAGTTGAATGCACTCTGATGAGCTACCGTGCTCATATTTTCTATCCTTATCCTTGGGATGAAACAGTTCAACAAATACTTTGTATATTAAAGCTCCAGTTACTCCGCCAACAAATGGTGCCACCAAGGGTACCCACCACCAGCTGTTACCTGCCCTGTAAGGGAGACAGAAGCAGAAAAAAAAAGAATTGTGTATTTATTTTTCATCAGTTAGTGGTATATCCTGGTCAGGGCCATGGTGCATGTGGAGGCTATACTAAATATCCTAATTTACTACAGGTATGCTAGTAGAAAATTGACACCACCTGAAAAACATGCCCAAAACTAATTTACTAACAAGGTTTTTATCTTTAAATAAGCTAAATAACAGCTTATGTTGTCTTTGACGGTTTTGTATGTAGGTCTTGGAAATTTTGCATGTTCTCCCATGGCAAAATGGATTTTCTTTGAGCTGTCTGGCTCCCTTCCAACTCCCAAATTCAGGTGGACTAGATGTAGAAACATTGTTTCTGGGCATATGCATGGTGTTCTATGATAAGCACAAACCAGGGTGGACTCCCATCACGTGATGTACTGGTCCTGCATCCACCAAGATTATCTTAAAGTGTATATTTAAGATAAGTGAATGATGTTAAATGATAAATGTTCTTCACTTCAGTTTCTGGACAAGAACGGCTCTGAAATCTTTGCAATGCTGTCTAAGACGTTTTTTTTTCTGAATTAGGTTTACCTGAAAACATCTAATCCCCAGCCTGCAATTGCTGTAAAGACTCTTGCCCCCAGGTCTCGAGTGGGATTGATAGCGTACCCACTGTTGCTACCCATAGAAACTCCGATCAGCAATACAAGAGCTCCAACAGCCACAGGCTCACCACCAGTTGGAGCAGGCTGGTTCCTTTTATCTGCCAGAGCCATCAGACATAGCAACAGCATGGCAGTTCCAAGCACCTGAGTGAGGCAGACAGGGGTACACTAAAATATTAACATTATACATTATAAATGAATGAAAACTAAAGTCTGAGTGAATTTGTGTCTTACAATGTGGGCCACATTCGTAGCGTTTCTGTCTCATGTTCACGTCTTTGTTATCTGTCAATGATAAGATAAGATGTTTTTTTCAGTTATTACAAAATGTCCTACCTGGTCCAAAAATCCAGCTTGTATTGAGAGATAAGGAGCTGGATAAGTGGCAAAGATTCCTGCCGTTGCTTTGGGGCCAATCACTGTGAAGTTTCCTCCGCAATAGTTGTATATGGCATCTGTAAGCAATCAAGTTGAAATGTTTTAGTGGTTCTTGGAACACTGGAACTTTTACCGGTTAAAACTGAACGTGCATATTTGCTAACCATAGTACAGAGTGAAAACTGTTCCCGCAGCAATAAACGAGCCCAGAAATTGTGCAGCTACATAAAGGGGAAGCATCTTCCAGCTTAGACGGCCAAGAACACACATAGTAAACGTCACTGCTGCGTTCATGTGAGCCCCTGGGGAAGAAGATCGAAAGATTATTAGCATTATTATTCATGACATGCTTCCTTAGGGATTTTAAAACGTATAAATTGTTTGGCTATAAACACCTGGATTTATTTATTTGCTTTATCATGAATCCCAAAAAGATCTTTTCCTGTACAATGCTTTTTAGACATGCAGATCGGTCTTCAGTGTGTGTAAAAATAAAAAGCATTCGATGATTTTTGTTCTTTTTCCATTTTTGTATTGATCAGAGCTTGAACAAGACAATTAGATTTTCCCCTTTTGTGACGTCATATGAGAAGAGCCCCGCCCCCCGGCTTGCTCAGCTCAGCTCTGCAGTTCTCTGGATTGGTGTGGCTCATTTATTGTACATTGACACTAAAGCTTAATATTTGAAGTAGAATTGAAATAAGTTATGCTTGAGGTATGAAAAATGCATTATCTGAGTGGCATTTCAGCTGGGTCATTAACACACACAACAGATTTGAGACCTGCATTAACTTGTTAAATAGTAACATATGGGACCTTTAAAGGTTACGTTCTTAGAGCTACTTGACACATTACCCGGTATCTAATAGTAAAAATATTAGATTTTACAGACAAAAAAGAGGGGTCTTGTTATTGGGCTTCATCAAGCAAAGATTTGAAATAACTGGAACTTGGTTAAGAACTCTTTAAAACATTATCAAAACCTGATCTGTCAACTTTGTAAAAAAATCATGATTGGAGATCACTTAAACTGAAGGTACATGCTATCAACAGTAACAATCATAGCTATGTTTAATAGTGGAAGTAAGAGCAAAAAGCTATGTGGCCATCAGTAGAAGAAGTAAGATCTTATGATCTGGGGTTTATTCTGTTGCTCAGGTCTAGGCTCAACAACGTTATGTGGCAATAAAATCAAGTCAGCTGACGACCTAAAGGTACTGAATGACCAGGTTATCACATCTACGGAGTTTCCTTCCCTGATGGAACAACCATATTACTGGACTTAGATTGTGAAAGAGTGGTTCTGGGAGTATAAGGAATCATTTTCACATCTAAACTGGCCACCACTGTGTGAGTGTGTGTGTGTGTGTGTGTGTGTGTGTGTGTGTAATCAAAGCTAAAGAAGGTCAATGAAATCTTCTATACAAGATGGCCAAGCAGTGTACGTACGTTTATCATCCAACAGATGCTTTAAATTAAACAGGCTCAAGTAATAATTCAGTCCTAGTAAGAGGTAAAAAGTCACTTTTGATGCAAGTGATGCAATCCTAAAATCTTATTAGACATGGATCAGATTCCCAAATTATGCCAAGAAAGGTGATCCAGCGTGGCAAAATCAAAAGTAACAGAGGCAAACATGCACACACATGTTACAGCAGTTTACCTGACACTCTCCCGCCAGCATGCACTCCCATTGCTACACCAAGACCAAAACCCAGATTGATGCTCAGGTAATCTCCAAAAACGCCCCCTCCTGTGACCACCTGAGCAACAGAACCTAGGCCAAACACCTGCAAAACAAACAAAAATTCTCAGGGCACAGGGTAAACGTCCATATCGCCAGAAGATAACAGGTGTCAAAACAGATCCAGTCCAAGGTACAGGCTGCAACTAAACTACAGTTTGCAGCACTCTGACGAATTCTTTTACTGTACACCACAGACAATCACATTAATTCATTACGTTCAATTTAAAGGCAATTTTTTAATTATTATTATTATTTCTTTGAATGACATTTAATTCATGAGCATGATGTCCAAGTTTGACCTCCTCAGGAAACCAGTATGTAGGCGACCATGTGCACAGGCATTTCAAGTCAAACCAGGACTTTTGATTGAATTCCCTGCTACACTAATGCACTTATCCCAGTATTTCACTAGTGCTTGAATACGAGCAAGGTAAAAAGTTTTGCTACAGTAAGCTCCACTAATTTGCAAACACTGTCTGGCTTGGATAGCTTGCTTTATGATAATGCCAGGTTAGGCTAGCATCACGTTCAGTTGCTAACATGCTAGTTAAGGGCTAGGCGTAGCTGCTTTAAAACAAATCCCGTCCTCTGACAGGTTGAAAATTTGTCCTAAAAGCTAGTTTCACATAAAAAGCAGATAACTTTTTTGCTTTTACATGAGGACTAAGAAAAGTAGCAATGTTTTGAGGACAATTAGCTGGATGTTTCCTCTTTTAACTGAGAAGGATTTTGACACTTTTATCAAAGCACTAAAAATTTGTTCCCCCCTTCGTGTTATTTTGGATGTCATGATGAACTGCATTCTGGTGACACACAATCACAAAAACAATGTAAATGATATACAGGCAAAAACCTAGGTTCTTTGGATTTCTCTTTGTTTCTTAAATCAAGATTTTTGATTAGATTTTTATATAAAAGTATACATACAGTAGAGGTATGTGACTGGATGTGAATTTGACATTTGTCCGCATGGTAACGTTCTTTCAGTGTTATAAAAAAAAAAGTACATAAAAATAATTTACGATCGTACCATCATAACAAATGTGCTGAGTGTTTCAGCTAGGCCAACTCGGACATGCTTCTTCTTAATCCAGCACATGGCTCGTCTCCCGGCCTTATTCGGCTGCTCAACCTTCCCCTCCTCCAGCATGCTTGTGTCCTCTTTTTCTAGTCCTTCTCTTTCTTCTTATTAGAACTACAAATCCAACCCTTTGTGTGTTCCTGTTGTTACCCGGGCTACAGTCACAGATGTTGTGCACTTCCCCTAAGAGTTCATGTGGCTAGCTGTACAGAGTGTCCCCTTTTTGTCCCTCCCCGTCACACACCCCCTAAATCAGCCCTATAGCCTTCTGGGTAGCAGGAGGTCTGGGTGTTGTCAGAGTGGTATTTTCAGAGGAAATCCGAGGGCAATGAGCTCATTCGCAGCACCCACATGATCTTAAAATGTTTGAATAAAACCGAATCATTTGAATTCATGTGCAATCTGTTCTGTCACAAGGTTGTTCAAACAAAAGTGTCAGCATTACTCAATGACTAAGCTTGTAATGTCATGACTGAGGACAGAAACATGGATTTGTTTAGCTGAGTTGTTTGTTTTGATTAGTGATTAAATTAGTGATTTGATTAATTTCCTATCTTATTTTTTTCGATTGCTTTCTGTTCAGTTCCATTGGGTTAGAAGATTTGTGGTATTTGAGGAAAAGCACTCCTGTTATGTCTTTTATCATAAAGGGTCAGTCAAATACTAGGATTAATTAACGATCTGGTTTGAATAATAAGTATGTTATCTAAGACAACCGTCATCCAAATCAGTTTAAGTCCTAAGTTCTTGGTCTTATTTACGTTCATAAAAAATAGGATAAAAAAAGTGTTCATTCAAGTACACACTCTACTTTGTGTTTCTGTCTTCTGTACCGATTCGCAAGGCAGGAATGACAATAATGCAAACAGATCAAACAGATGTGGCCTTGCAGATATCAGATTTCAATCAGAGAAATCAGAGCTCTTCCTGCATCATCATCAAAACGCCAACTAAGGAAATGTTTTTTGGAGGAACTGTGTTTATCACAGTGAAGTTCCAGAGACTTGGAGAATCTGGGCCAATTTGATTAAGCTCTTCTGGGGGGATGTGGTAAACTACCACGTTCCAAGAAAAAAAACTGCAATATTATTATTATTATTATTATTATTTTACAAGTACAATAATAAGTGATTGTTACTGCATTGGCACAGAAGCCATCTTTTCGTTCTCACATGACAGCCCATACCCTAGAGGGTGAAGGCTGAAACAACTTTTGCTTTGCTTTTCTTTTTCTTTTTTCCATCATGCTCTCTGAGTAATGCTATCTGACAACTCCAGGATTGTCGGTTCATTCTCGAGCTTAGATCACTGTCTGTGTGAATTTTTTTTCTGGTTCCTTTCAAGGTTTCGTTTTGTTTTTTGTCACATCATCTCAGGGAGATCATCTTTTTCCTCAAACATTCTTACCTCAACTACGTAGCTTGTTGCATTAGATTCAGCAACATGCACCATTACACATGAGAACATATTCACATCAATGTGAATCATTCTTTTATTTGGGGTACATAAAAAGTACAACAATGTCCTTTCTCAATAGAATAAATTGTGGTTCAAGTTCCTCAATTCTTTCAGTGTCATATATCTGCTATTTGCAAAGCTTAAATATAACCAATGCTTGTTTAAGGTAAAGAACGTTTTCAATACTTGGTGTCTCAATTAAGTTACTAGCAGAAGTTCAGGAGCTGTTGGCAGCAAAAATACCCACTGAATGCCAGCCTTGTGTCCTTACTTCTTATCCTTGAGTAAAGAATTAAATTAGTTACTCATTAACACTCATTAACAGTTTTTTTTTTGTTTAGTTAAGTTATAGGACACACCTATAAAAGTGAATGATTTATAATCACACTATTGGGTGATCACACTGATTGGCTCGCTTATGTGGTTTGGTTTTTCTCTCTTTCCACATGTAAATAATCTTTCTCACTGTAGAGCATTGAACTCCAAATTGTTTGGAAGTGGTTTTATAATGCTTTCCAGATGGATGTGCAGCAACAGTTGCTTCTCCAAGACTATTGCTTATGTATACTGAACAAAAATATAAACGCAACACTTTTGTTTTTGCTCCCATTTTTAATGAGATGAACTCAAAGATCTGA